>MU269987.1:3460381-4007881 GCA_021432705.1 Caranx ignobilis
TTTCCAGCCTCTGACTCATAACATCACTCTGCCGGGTCACTATTATATGATGGGAGGGTTAACTTCCCCAAACTAATTTGATTGGAGCAAATCTATGGGCGTACACTTGCAGGGTGAACAAAACACATCTGGACAGATGAGACTGGTGCAGCTGTTAACATGAAGCCAGGTCCAGCAGGTGATCAGTTTGGTGCTGTATGTTACTGCAGGGTGTCTCTCTCTGACCTGGCTTTGGGACTTTTGCCATGTTGGTCCAGCAGCTTGGCCCCAGCAGCCGTGGCCCAGCGGCAGTGCTGGGCCAGGAGGGAGTTGCGGGCCACGGTCGGGGTGTCTGTGGCTGCTCCGTCTGCATTTTTCAGTGGGGAAAACTCGTCCTCTCTGATGACCTCAAACGCAACAAAGTTCCTTCAAGAGACAGAGTAAATGTTGCAACTGTTAACACTGCAGTGAGTTTCATATGCAGATAAACAGTGGAAGTGAATGAGGGAAACGATCATCAACGATACCTGGAGAATGGAAAGACGTCAAAAACAAACTTCTCCATCTTTATGCCATTGGGTTTGGTGGGTTTGACCTGGTTCCCCTGTGAGTCCACAAAGGGCACTTTCTTGATAGCGACATGTTGCTTCAGTTTCCCTTTAAACTTCCTGTTCGGGACCCAGCGACATCAAAGAAGGATCACTGACAGAGTTTGTCCAAATGTATTGTAAAAATATGTACTTGGATTCTTTTTACATTGGCCAACGTCCCATCCACTAGCATAGAGTGGGAGGGGTTTAAGATCTACACTACACCAGAGGGTGATGGAGATGTTTCATAGAGATCAGTGCTGTGAAGGTGTCATGAGTCTACCAATGGGGCCTTATGACTTTGAGGAAGAAGGGCTGATTTATTTTGATTTTTCTTCTTCATGCAGCAGCTTGTTACCATCTGAACGTCCACTGGTTCTGCTCACAGCTCTCTGCTTCTTTTAGTGACTTCCTCACTAAAACCACAGCTGTTCAGAGGACTAGATGTTTATTTTGTGCTGCTCCAGACCAGAAGTGGAGCTTTTAATAAATGTATCTTCTTTAGTTTTTTTTAATTGATCAGCAATTGCTTTCCTTTCATCCTAAAGCTACTCACAGTGGTGGCCAAAGTTACTAGAACACCTGGCATATTTAAAAGGTTTCAGTTGTTTTTGTTGAATTGGCTTTTGATCATCATTATGCTCTATGAACCATAGAATAGAACCATCATACGAAGATTTAGGTGATTTTCCTTACAAATAAAACCAAGCTCAGCCAATTTCACTGTCAGTGTCACACAATCATGTTCCTTCACAGAAGCCAAATTATTTACAAAGTCTGCACTTCAACCCCATCGAGCAAATTTGGGCGAGTTGGAACATAAACTGGACAGATCTATTTTACATGCAAAAGAAAACCTTTGGCTTGAGTAGCAGAAGCATGATGGGATAACACTAGTATTGAAGTTCTGTGGTAATACTGACAGTGTGCCAGAGGAATGTGCTGCTGGAATCGTGGTATAAAAAAGTGGATAAAAACAGGAGGACTCACTTCATCTGATTGTGCTCGGAGAGACAATCTGCATATTTCATCAACATTATGAAATGAGATCATGTTTTGGAGGCAAAAAGGTCAGGTATTTTCAGATCTGTCAGCTGTTCTCATAATTTTGGTCACTACCTTATACCAACTCTGATAATCAACCAGGCTGATAACCAGTCGACCTCTGACCTTTACACAAAAAGTGTGCGTGTCCTGTTGAGCTCTGTGTGACAGGAAAGGTTCTTACTCTGCTACATCTTGCAGGAAAGCCCTGGTGAAGAAGTGGTTACAGATGTTTCCAGCACTGTAGACCAGCTCTCCTCCAGGTCCTCGGAGTTCGGCCGTCTCTGGTTGGATCTCACTGTACTCCACCACCTGGGTGACTCCCTGCACCCTGCAGACCACGCCCACTGGTTCAGCAGGGTAGGCCTTCTCCACCACCTGAGATGTGATGAAGGTGAGACAGCAATAGACAGAAGTTCAAAGTTTGTCCATATGTGTGCTATAATGAGTCCAGTGACAGTGACAGTGGGTCTGTTCACACCTCTGTGATCAAAGTCTGTTTTCACAGGTATGTGTTGATGTTTTGAGGTGTTTTTGGACCGGTTGTCTGTGTGTGAGAGAGAGCAGTATGGATATAGTGAAATAAAATTTTATCAGGTTGAAATAAATTGTGTTGGGGTGGCATGGTGATGCAGTGGTTAGCACTTTTGCCTCTCAGCAGGAAAGTTCTGGGTTCGATCCCCATGCCTGGGGCCTTTCTGGGTGGAGATTGCATGCTCTCCCTGGCAATGTGTGGGTTCTCTCCAGGTTCTCTGGCTTCCTCCCACAGTCCAAAGTCATGAACATTAGGCTAACTGGTGATTCTACACTGGCCACAGGTGTGAATGTCAGTGTGTGTTTGTCTCATGTGTCCTGTGACAGACTGCTCTACACCACCGTGTGAAGTTACTGCACCTTGGCTCCACAGTCGGCCCCTTTGCTCACACAGAACCCAATGAAGACGGGGTCGGCCATCTTGACCAGGATGTTGTCCACACAGTACACGTGCAGGTACTCCACCCCTCTCTTCATCATGTCCTCCAGCACCTTGTTGTCCACCAGAGCCTGGTACAGACCACCGTTACCATCTGACAGGCAGAAGCAGAGACATGGTCCTGCACACATCGTGTGACTGACAGTGTGTGTGGGGTCTCTACATCAGCTAACGTGTCCTCACCTGGAGCCATGGCTATTTTCCCTTTCCCCTGCAGGATGACCTTTCCATCAAAGGTCACAGCCGGGATCATCCGCTGCTCAAACATGACGATGTTTGAAGGCTCCAGACCAAAGTAGTTGTTCTCCTTGAAGAAGGTCTCAGTAGGAGCCAGAGTGAACTCACTGGTCATGATGTACCTGAGGAGCCACAGAGCGGAGGTGTTTGCACTGTCACATTAATAATGATAATAAATGATAATTGCATGATGCAGTTATAATAAAAGCACATCAGTGAGATAAAAAGAGATATGAAGAGATAAAAAAGCTGTAAGAAAAAGACCAGCAGCTGCAGCTGAATAAAACAGTACAAGACGTAAGTAAGATGAAAAAGCAAAAAAAGAAAATAAAAACAATGGAGACAGATATGAAATATATAAAACAGTGAGAAATAAAATAAGGTTCAATGAAGGCCATAAAAAGGAAATGAGAACAATATCAAGAGACTGGGGGTGCTGTGGAGCTACAACAAACTAAGGAGACAATACGACAGGGAATTGACAGCACATAAAAGCGAGTCTGTAAAAGAAGTGTCAGGTTATTTATCTTAAGGCTGCTGCAGACTTCATGACAGAAACAAACACTCATGTTTTATCACTTAACACCATCACAGCTTCTCCAATTAACCTGTGTACGTCCCTCCTTTTGATCAGTTGCTTAGCAACAAAAACATCACTGATGAACACGACCTAAATAAATGAAAACAAACGTCTTCTTTCTCTACCATCTGTTAATAATCATCTTCAAAATCAAAATATAATCCATTCATTTACAATTTAGCACATTAAACGTGTGGTTCAGATGAAGCTCAAATCACAAATGAGACCTTGTGTAATCTATGATGAGCTCTTACAATCCAAAGCTGACAGAATCATTAATGACTCACTGCACAGAGAACTTGAATTCGGACACTGAGTGAGCTCTCACCATGGCACGGTGCACTTGGACCCATACTTCACACCTGCCAGCTCCTGGATCTTGCGGATCCGCTCTGCCTGGATCTGGTACAGGTTTTGCCGCTGGGCAGCCCGACGTTGTACATCCCTTTGGGATACTGAACGCCCAGACGAGTCCCCTGACCCCCGGCCAGGAGCAGGACGCCAACTCGACTCTCTGAGATCTGCAGCAGCCCTGTGGAAGAATGTGGATGATGTGTGAGCACTATTCAATGTTTATGAACTTCACTGACCTGCAATCAAAGCCTTTAAACCTTCGACATCAGGTCGACACAGCTCAGCCAGAGTCAGACTTCGATCAAACTTTATAAGCTGCATTAACCTTTAACTGTTTACAATGCTGAAGGTGAGTTCTTCACTGGTCTCATATCTGAGCACTCACTTCAACCCCATTCAAGCTTTTTCTGCTGATGTTTTACAAACTTTAGATGATGTGACATTCACACATTAGACTTTTATCACACTGCTGCATTAGTGTTCAGTGACTTGCTCCAGCTTTCAACTTCTCTTCTGTCTACAGGTAAATCTGAGAGACCAGGACACGTCTCCAGTGTAGTGAGGCAGGAGTCTCCAACAGGGGGCAGCTCATACACAATAAAGTCTGTGCAAACTTTAAGCAACACCCCCACTCCCATGTTTGTTCACATTTTGGAAAATAACATGTGGTGAATGATCTACTTCCTGTTTGGTATGAAGGACTGATGAACTGACAACTGTCACTGACCACAGGCTGGGCAGCTTCTTCTTCTCTGGTCTCTGATCAGATTTGTATGTTCAGTGATGACTGAATGAAGAGTTTCACGTGTTTTTGGTACAGAATGTGATTTTCAGAAGCTGATGCTTGATGGCTGGTCTTATTCAGCTGGTTTGGTTTGGAGATCAGACTGACTGTGTTGATACAGTGACCGTTAATATGAGACATGAGCAGCAGAACCCCCCCCCCCCCCCCCCCCCTTTCCCAGTCCTATCCGGTCTCCGTTATCTCCGCGGTCCCCACATACTCACCCTCGTCCTCCCACGCCGACAGACAGCTCGGGTCGCTCTTCCTGACGCTGCCGATGAACTGCGGCGGGACCGGTTCTAGGTGCTGGTCCAGACTGGCAGCGGGGGAGCCTGCTGCCCCGGCAGCCCCCTCACAGTGCTCCCGCAGCCCCTCCAGGTCGAGCTGAGACAGCTCCCGCAGGAAGGCAGCCCGCTCCTCCTCGCACAGCTCCGACCAGAACCGCAGGACGTGTGTCTGTCCCGCGCTCTCCAGGCTCTGTCTCACCTGGTCCACAGAAAACATTCTGACTCTCTAAACTCGACCCCCGGTGCGACTTCCCTGTCCCCGCTGCGGGCTGGAGCTGCGAGCTGCGGCCGCTCAGAGCTGCTGTGGAGGAAATGACTGCGTGTCGTGAGCAACTCGTGACTCCGGCTCCAGGATCCGGACAAAGATCCCGCTGTGAGGGATCAGGTCTGACAGGATCAGGACTACAGGTCTGAGCAGGCGGCCATGTCTGAACGCCGACTGGTGGACTCCACAAGTTGAGGCTGACTCAGCGTCTCATCAGCTGACCGTGCTGTCCGTGCTGAGCTGGTCCCGACAAAACCACAGTCACACGGTCAAAGCCACTTTGTCTCTGCCCGGCAACGAGACACTGCACCTTTAACCTAGCAGACACGGCCGCTGCCGGGTCATATAGATGATAACAGACGACTGAATATCAAACATTCACCTCACGTCCATCACAACAATGATCACATACAAAAGTGAAACCATCTGCTCAGGATATTCTCTCAGCTTCCTCCTGTCAGCCATTCTGAGACCAAACCAACTTTATATCATCACATCAGTCCCACTGTGAGCCAGGCCATGTAGAGATCTACTGTGATGGGGACGGTTACAACAGGTTGCAACACAGACCACAGATGGTTTCAACATGTTGAAAGACATTACATTTCACTAATGTCAGATTTACTATAGTACTCTGTGATTCTGTGTTGCTTTACAATACTATTTTCAGGACACTATGGTTACTGATTGCTTGATGAAAAGAACAGGGAGATATTATAAAACAGCCTGCTGTAATATGGGACAACATGAGCTGCATATTTTTCCAATTTTGAACAAAACAAAACAAAACACACAGCTGAACACACTTGTGATGTGACAGCTCAGCTCAGCCGTGACAGGACTTCATGTGTTAGACTCGGTGACACAGCCCTACAAAACAAGTGTTTTCAATAGAAGCAGCTGCAGCAGATGTTGAATGAGTCTGAGTAAGTGCAGTGTGGCTGATTGGAAGGATAAGACTTGTTGCAACCAGCTACTCATCTCATTTGCAAAAGTCATATATGCACATAAACATATATAAATATCAATTTATCCATGTATAGTCAAAATTAACCTACTGTCATGGACCAAGATGGAACTTTAGAACATGTCCAGTTCACCTTTCATCCTTAAGTGAAATGAATCTGAACTTCTACAGACATCCCATAACATCACATCACAAACATCCATCACGTGGTGCTCAGGTGGGATTCCTGCTGCATAAAGAACGATGAACAAACTGAAATCAAAACACGTGACAACTTCAATGTTGAACTAGTTTATTTAACAGCTGGTCTCATACAAGCATAAATATTATTTTCACCATAACATTCTTTCAGTGGATGCATCTACACTCAGCTACTGTGAAAGTACCCACATACTCATTCTTGCACCTCTGTCACTTACAGCTAGCATAATAAAATAAAATAGAAATATATACTGAATACATTTTTGAAAACTATGCCGTCACTTACCAATATACATCAGTGTGTATCATCTGGTAAAGATTAACCTAACTGTCAGTTGGTCAGTGCAACATACAGTAAGGGCTACTTTTAAGACATTAGTTACTTTTTACTGTACAAAATATGGAAAATATTTACACGCAGCCACAGGTGACATCATTCTGTGTCACTGATTTATGCATATATGATATCAGAGCAAGGGGTCGGATCAACACTTGTGCCAGAAAGCAAGAAAGAGAGAGATGGACCTTTGGTCAACACTCATGTGAGCCAATGTACTGTAAAGCCCATCGTCTCCTCTCCAACTGTTGCTAAGACACAGTGTGAGACGGGATGCTGGAGTAAGGCGGCTGACAGAAGCAGCATGGTTTTCTGACTGAAGTTCTACCAGAGACATGCACGGACTGTTGGTGTGTAGAGCAGGGGAGCTGGCTGTTTGATGAGCACATTCTTCCTTTTAACTACTCCACTTTCCGCAACATACGCTTGACTCGGCATGAGGAGATCGCGATGTGCGTTGTTCACAACGCATCTGTCACTGCCCAGATTTGTGTTCCTCAGAATCAGCTGTGCTTACAGCTGAGCAGTGTTTGCAGCTGAAATGCTTCCTGTTTTATCATCACAACAAACAGAGGCGGATGTGAAAATCAGAGGAATCTTTTACAGAGCCCCAAAATGCTAGATAATAAAATTAATGAGCAATTCTAATTTAAATGAGGTCATGAATAAGTTGTGTAAAGTATGGAAATATAGCAATAATTAGTAAACCTGTGCCAAAGCCAGTATCAGTCAGCATGCATTAGACCTCATTGCTTTTAGATGATCTGGATCTGCATGAGGTCATAATTTAAAGAAATGATTAAAACTGAAGACATCATCATGACATGCAATTTCATGATTTTCATTTCTTAAGTTTAATGCCACTCCTTTTTTCATGATGGAACGTTATATTTCCAGTCACATCCTCTCGCTCTTTACCTGCCAGCTTTATCAGCTGCTATCAGATTAGCTCCAGTTAGCCTGAGCAACAACATCAGATAAACAGATAACGGCTTAGAGACCAGCACCTCAGCTGCACATGCTAACTTACCTAGATGACTGTGTGGCTGGGTGCAGTTTGGGAGCTCAGCATCAGTGTTAACTGTGCAGCTAATTCAGAGTTAGCTCAGAGATGTTCTGATGCTATAGACAGACAACTCTGACGAGTGGCAAGACTACACTAGTTAACACAGCTAACACTTCTGACACAGAGGAATATGTAACTTCTTAGCCAGCTAGGCAGGTAGCATTAGCTGCCTTTAGTAGAAGCAGATGTTAGTTTCTGTGCCTGTGCACAGGAGCTAACGGGACAGATTTGTAAAGAGGCAAGGGGACTGTGAGAGGTGAGAGGAAGCCACAAGCCCTTGAATTATGTCATTACTCATTTCTGCCTTAAAACACCCCAAATATTCTGACATGTGCATGTGTGAGTGACAGTTCTATCATGTACCTTTTGTTTTTTGATCTTTTCTATTTTTAAGTTATTAGAGAAACAAGATGAGCTCCATGTAGCAAACTTCTCAACAGTCAAGACCGGAGGAATTCAATCTGAGAGAAGCTGATGGCAACTGGTGGCGAAGGAATTCACCAAACTTGTGAAATCAGTTGTGTTGAGTGAAAATAACATACACTGTTTAATATTGAACACATTTGGCCTCCATGTCTACTTCTGTCACTTAAAGGCAAGCCTCAAACTGTGATGTAATGATTCAGTACACTCAGTAGATCACAAATTCAGTCCTTAATCCTTTGTGAAAGAATAAATAAATAAATACAGTAATAAATAAAACAAAATCAGGAATTAAAGCAGAGTACCTTAAAGTGCATTCAGTGTCCCACAGACTCCAGCTCTTATAGTGTTCAGGTGCGTTTACATTAGAGAGGCTTGGCACACAAGGCACTGATGGGAATCTGTGACACAGGCATCAGTCAGGCTGAGAGTGATTCCTCTGATTGGCTGTCTTTACCATGTGACTAAATAGAGTGTTGATTTGCATCATTCAAGACAACGTGGTGGTGAAATAATCCCTCAACATCCAGCTTCAACAAACTGACAGAAGAGAAAAGGTATGAGAGTTTCTCCTGTAGACAACATGAGGACATGTTTACTGTCAGCGCTCCATGTTGATCTGAAGAGAAACAACAGAAAACAGCTGATACACTGTACAGGAGCAAAGGAGGAGTGGAGGTGAATGCTAAAGCTTCTGGACAGTGTCAAGATGTTACCCTCTGAACTGTCAGTGTGTTTTACTGTCAGCACTGAAAAGATGCTACCATAGCAACAAGATCATTCAGATGTTCAAAGAGAGTAACTCTGTGGTGTCTTAACACAAAAAACAAAACACAAAAAAGAAAATGATTTGTGAGATTTTTCAAATTATGAACTTTGTTAATTACACATTATTGTTTTTATATTATTTTCCTGTTCCAACACTAAGAAACTCCTCTTTTCAGGATGTGACAGCTCTCACCATCATTGTCCTCAGCACGACTGTTTCAGACTAACATCATTAAATGCAAAAGAACAAAACAAAAAACAAACAAACAAAAAAAACATTCAAGCTTTTTCACCAGTTTCTCTAAAACCAGGATCAACTGGGCTTCAGGAGTGAAATTTCACTTTTCAAGTTTCATTGTTAAAACCAGAAATGGAGCACGAGTCCTTCTTCACAGGTGAACACACTGACTCATCCATTATCTTGTGTTTGGTTAGGAGTGTAATGTTTTCCTTCTCTGTTTCTAATCCTCTCACTACGACAACCAGCCTCAAACCCTCAGTCAGTATTTCCTCTGTTGTTGCTCTCACTCACTTCAATCACAGGTAAATGCTAAACAACACATTCGAACCCAAACCAGCTGCCCTGCTGGACACACACACACACACACACACACACACAGAGGTGTTCTTCCTGCATCGGCCATGTGAAAGCTTTAGGTTGCTATGCTGTATGAGTGACATTGCTGAGTCACTTCACTGACATTAGAGCCTCTGCATTAATGAGCTGCTGTTAACATTATAACTATTCAGCAGTTTATCACAACAACAAGTTAAGACACTGAGCATCTTCTGCTGATGTAACTGTGGCCTTGACAGACAGAAATTCAACGTTTCATTATTCTCATTCTGTCTCTTGCGGCCACAGGGGGCGCTGTTCAGCTTCTGGCTTTAAATGGCACCAACCATAACTGAGTGATTCTGCCTACTGCAACACTTGGCCAACAGAGTCAGGGCGCTACATATTTATATCAAGGACCATGAAAGTGCACAATGTCTGACAGCATGACAGCTCAGACTCCACTCAATCTTCAGCTTTGCATTTAAAGTCAGTAATTTATTTGGAGAAGCACGACTGAACCTGGGTCAGTTCCTTTATTGTGAGCTGCAACGTTCATGATGTCACTCGGCACGGACGTAAAGGACGGAACAACAGGGCGACAGCGGTGACACACATGGATCTTTACCACAGGTGGGGTACAGTTAGTGTAGAGGTGACACCGGAGAAGAGGGCGACTCAGCTAAAGGCTCATCCCTTTGGAAGCATTCATGTGTTTATATATTATCATGACAACATTCACACTCAGGCCTGGGGAGTGCTGGGAGAGGTTCACCCTCTGAGAACAAACATGGCTGCCAAGGACATTTGAAACACATCAAAGAAATGAAATGATAAAGATCTGAGAAACATCTATGCTAAAGTTTCATCACGCTGACCAATCAGGTATTTGAGTCAGTTTTGTTATGATTCTGTTTTCCATGCATAACCTCATCTATCAGACCATGTGAGGCTCAGGCACTGAAAGCACAAGTTTCTTCATGCATGGAGAAACTTCAATGGGGGGGACAACCCTGCAGTGGAATATTGTTTTACTAGCTTCCTCATTCAATAAAACTTATTCTGACTCAGAGAAGAGCTGAAGGACAGACCAACACCAACGTGACAAAAACACATTAAACACGTCCAGGGAATTCACAGAGCTGCAGACGTTAGATCCACCTTTGCTCCATGTACAGTCATTGGGGAGAGCGAGGGGAATGATTCATGATAAACCTTAAGCCCTTCAAGACTGGGACCTGCCACAGCACTGACAGTGTCAGTGCCCAATCTGGTACAGGTTACTGGTTCACCTGTAAACCAGTGAACAGCTGCAGTGAATTCAATGTAAACATGTGTTTTCCAAAGTTAAAAGGTGCTGATAGGCTGTGCAAATTTCCTCTCTGGGTAATAAACTGGTGACACCAGTGTTACAGATTACGCCGAACACGTGTCGGCTCAGCATCTGTGAAGTGTTACCAGCTGCTCCTTCCTTCAGACAGAGTTTGATTGGCTCATTAAAGTTCTGGTTCCCTTCTGACACTGAGCTTAGATCCAAAGGATTCCCAAGTAGAAGCTTTTGACACCAGATCCTTCGTCTTGTGACATGATCAGAATCCACTGCTCTGAAGCAGCTCTGTTGCTGCACAGAGCAGACACTCTCAAGTTATAATGGTAGCCTCCAGCTCACTACTGCTAACTACTATTAGTATTGTGTTAGGTCAATGTGGGGGCTACCAGTGACTCAAAAAATGAATTAAATGATTTCTTTGTCTATAAAATAAAAAACACACACAAAAAAATCCAACAGTAACTCTGGTTACTGTGGTAACCATTGGTGCTGAACCTCTGAATTGCTCAAGGAATGATTGGCGGAAAAAAAACAGCAAACTATGCAAATTACTTCAGTCAAGATTTCCTCCTTCCACCAACTCTTCATGTTCCTCTTCATTTACATCACCTCACCTTTGTCCTTTAAACCCTGGAGCGTGATGTGAATTTTTAAATATATAGAATTTCAGCTGCTTGTTTGTTAGATTCCAGAAGAAAAGCAAAGAAGCCCATGGCCTCTGGATTCCTCCTGTCTGCCTCCCTACTCACTTGGACTGGACCCCCAGGGTGATCTTGAGGTACTCGTACACCACGTAGCTGATGCTGACTGATGGAATGACCTTCATAAAGTTGGGGGCCAGACCTCTGTAGAGTCCCATGGGCCCCTCGGTCCTCACAATGTGTCTGAACAGGCCCGTCATGCTCATCTGTGGGCCTCCTTCCTGGGTGGCTAAGAGGGGTGGAGAGAGAGGACAGGCGTATCAAACACACTGCGATGTGGAATTGACCCTGAACAGGGAGGGACAGAGTTGGCAGTTTGATTGACACATCACAATCCAAATGGTTTGATTGTTCAAAATGATTGGATGGTGTTTTTCCAGGATTGTCCGTTCCACAGGTGACTGACTTTTTTCATTCTTGTGAAAAAGCACTGAAGTAATCGTTGCAGTCGGGGTGTGAAGAGGATTTCAAGCAATTCAGTAAAAAACGCTCCAGAAATAGATCTCCAGCCCTACCTTTAATTAACCACATGTGATCAGATCTCACTTCCTTCTTTGTATGCAAATACACTGTGTTGTTTTTAGCCAGTGAGGTCTGTTGTCAGTGTGCTTGGGGCTGTCTTCCCTAAGCACATGGTCTGTCTGTCTGGTTGTCTGTCTGTCTGGTTGTCTGGTTGTCTGTCTGTCTGTCTGGTTGTCTGTCTGTCTGGTTGTCTGGTTGTCTGAGGTGAAATAAGGTGCAGGTTGTCAGTAAATCAGATGTAGCTAGTAACCATGGCAACAGAGTGACACTCTGCTGCTGCTGAAAATACAGCAGAGCAGACAGCATGGAGTGCTTGCTGTCTGACAGCAGCTTCACTAACATTCTGCATTTTAATTCAGGTCAGAAATGGCTGAATGTTTTAAAACTCAACTCTTGAACTCTTGAGTACAATCCTCAATGTTTTGTCCTGTTGAGAAGTTGAGAGAGCAAGGTGGGATGAAAATGTTTTGGCATGAGGCCCAGTCATCTGAATCAAATCACCTCACACGCAACCTCCACCATAAACACACAGGAGACCAGCCGACAGTGTTCCTGTCCAACAACAATCTGTACAGAGCTGCAAAGTGCTGCAGTAACTGACCTTGCGCCTGCATTCGAGTCCTGACAAGGGCGAGCGGGTAGCTGGCGAGCTGACCACATGTGCTGGAGGTGGTGCCACAGGCCAGAAGAACAAACACTCCTGGGTCAGCACTGTCTGTAGCAAATCGCTGCAGCCACGAGTTTTTTAAAGTCTGACAGGAGAGAGGATGGCAGTGACACTCAGCTACAGAACAACAAAGAAATAAGAAATGAATAAAGACAGACTGAAGGTGTCCCACACACACACACACACACCTCGTAGACGGCCAGGTCGATGCCAGCGTAGGGGATGATGCCCAGCATGTTGGGGACGTAGCCCTTATAAAAAGCAGCCACACCCTCTCTCTGGAAGATATGTTTGGCACAATCCACGATGCCCGAGTACTGACCCGTCTTCCTCAGGGCTAACCGTGTCTTCAGGACCTGAGGAGACAGGAAGTGATGTCAGACCTTCTCACAGAGAGAAGGAACCTCCACTTCAGTCTAAGAGTCGATAGAAAATCTTTCATACTTCAACATGGATTATCATACGTATGCCGTGCATTATCTTTCATATGAAAATAAGTTGTTGAACCTCGTTTACGTAAATGACTTGCTCACACTTTGTGCATAACTGACGGCCTGTGAGTCTGCGTGAAGGTCTGTTTCCCTCCAGATAAGAGGTCACAGTACAGTTTCACATCATGGGTTCAAGGCTAAAAGTTAAAATGGGCAGTCAGTCATGAGACAGCGCATTTCTGCATACAAACACAATGAGTTATGAGTTTCTACACAGCATTTACAGATAAGACACAATCATTATGAGCTCTCAAAATATGTTTGATCCAGGTCTAGGTTCATTGTTCACAGGTCACTCACCTCCATGGGGTAGATACTGCTCTGAGCGATGGCTCCGGCCAGAGAGCCAGCCACCAGCCTCTCTGAGATGCCCAGTGTCTCCTGGTTACTTCCGATGAGTCGTTTAATCTGACATACAGGAAATTATGATTTTAAGCAACAACACAAAACCAGACAGATGTGAACAACTTATTTGACACAGAGATGAATGAGTTCATACCTGCTCGTAGGCCATGAATTTAATAGCAGACTCGGGGGCAATTTTGATAACATTGATGCCGTTGCCTCGCCACAGTGACCTCACACCGCCTTCTCGGATCATCTGGGAAAAGCCCCCAGCAATATGCATGCTGTTGCTCTTGGAGGCATGAACCTGTGTGAGACAAAATACTCAGCTCGTCTCCATACTGGGATCACTGTGTCAGTGTTTTATACTGAAGGTGTCACCCAGGAGCTGTGTGTGCTCTTACCTGCATGAGAACTTTGAGCCTGTCCAGTGGAGCGGTGCAGGTTCGAGACACCGCGCCCGCTCCACCTCCAGCCACTAGGTGTCGCCACCACATTCCTGTTTGCTTCTCTTCTGCCGTGAACTCGTCAGGAACCATCAAACTCTCTCCAACGTCCAAGATCTGTGGCGGAAACAAAGGTTTCTGAGTGAGTGTGCTGTCAAACATCCTTCCCTGGGCACCAGGAGTGTGCCAAGTCCACTGGGTACTTTCATGGCCAGGTGCCAGGTGAACATATATTACATTACCACACATCACAGGAGGGCATCACAGACATGACAAACATGGCTTATGTTCACAGCTTTAAAAACAAATCTCCTCATGATGAACCAACTGAGAGAATGGCAGCTCAAATATAATGAGGAACAGGCAGGGTGAAGTTTAATTCACAGTGGACATGTTGAGGGGTGTAACATTGCACCTGTTTAGTGTTAACTTGAATTTTCTAATTCTAATTCTAATTATAAATGTAGAAAAGCTCCTTGTGTGACTTTTATTATTAATGTTATGGTTTTTCTAACTGTGGACCTGAGTCTCTTGATATTCTGGATGGAGACACTGGAGAAGTTATTGCTTTACTTTGCTCTAGAATATTTCATGAGCCAGTGTGAAGCGTTTGCAGTGTTGCCTGTTATTTAATGTGCTAATAAACACTGAGGGCTCTGTGGTGAGTTTGTAACAGTCTGGTGCTGGGTGCACTAAATTTAGATTTAGACTGCAGATGGAAAAGAAACCTGCTGCCTTCAGGCGGCTGTGAAGAGACGTGCCAGGCTGAAGGTGTCAGTACAGTCCTCACTGCCATTCAAACAGAAAACTGTTTTTTTTTTTACATAGTTACAAGGCAGGTGGATTGGAAAAAGCTTGAATCTGCTTATTTCTCAGATGAACTCTGTCACCAATCATCACCAGCTCTGTCTGTGCAGCCGGTCCCATTGGATCAAACCTAGGCTGAGTTTCTGACACCCAACTGATACTGGTCTGTCTTTACTGAGAGGAGAAGCCTCTGAGCTGCTGAAGATCCAGATGGACTCAGAACTGTTTTTTTTCCTCCTAATAAGATTAGCAAACCTGTTTGTGACATTATGAATTTGTCTGGCACATGCTGCTATCAACAGCTGGCTAACTGCACTGCTGTGGAGCATGTCACAGCTATGGCACTGTGAGCTGATGCAAGTGAATCTATTTGTTTTGTTGGCTCTCCTGTTCATAGGGAAACTTTTCGGTCCAACTTCTTCTCGTCTGTTTAGTGGCAATGTTTTCTGGGCTCTGTAACATCTCACCAAAAAGAGGCTGTAGGGCTGATAAAACATTTATTTTGCTCTGATATGCTGATGGTGTAGTTTAGTTAATTTAGATGCACAGTCCCTGTGCAGGTAGAAACAGGATAAACACACACACATACACACGCAATTCAAAATTCAATAAATATCAAAAAAAAAAAAAAAAATCATACCTACATGCAATTTTACAAAGCATGAATAAAATAATACAGTGTTTGGAGATGAGTGATGACAAGACTGAGTACTTAAGATCCATTTTTTCACCTCACGAGAAAAAAGGCAGAAATCTGCCCTGTTCCACGCTTTAATTGCTCTAAAGGAGAAGGCTGTTTATGCGGAGGCAGAGCACCGCATGCCATACTACAGTCTCCCCTTGTGATGGACCCATTAGCTCTGCCTATCTAGTGACAGCTGTTTAGAGAACCTTTTATGACAGGAGACAGTTTACCGTGGAGTGTTTCCAGTAGAGGATGATCTCTGGGATGTTGCCTGCTGGGTGCAGGAGGTGATAATCCCGCCACTCGTTCCAATCAATCGTCATGGTACCGTTCTTGTCCATGCTGATTGGAGATAACAGAGCAGATACAGACTGTTACAAATGTGACAATTTATGACAAGACAAGGAGCAAGCTGCTTTCATGCAATCGTTTTTCTTTCATGAGCTTGGGTGTTTTGTGCTGTAACAGAATGCTTCTGAGCACACTGTGTCAACAAGTCATTGCTTTGTTCTGCCAATAGGATGTTTGTTGCATGTTTCCTTTGAAAGCAGCTGGCA
Organism: Caranx ignobilis; assembly: GCA_021432705.1. Taxonomy (NCBI): domain Eukaryota; kingdom Metazoa; phylum Chordata; class Actinopteri; order Carangiformes; family Carangidae; genus Caranx; species Caranx ignobilis. The sequence goes on from MU269987.1 coordinate 3,476,344, forward strand.
ACAAGTAGACGATGCAGTGGTGAGTAGTGCAGCACTGGCCGAGCAAGCAGACTGTAGGAGCTACTACTTACTACAAGATAGGGGCCCAAATATGGCCCCTCCTTATTCTGAGACAAGCCAGAGAAGAAAAGACAGACAGACACAGACAGACAGGAAGTTAGAGGACCAAGACAAAGATCACACTGAGCCAGAAAATCCTACTCTGGGGTATTTACTCCTCTGGTCAATTTCACATGTTTATGAATGTTACACAATATAATAATGAAGGAGGGAGATGTTACACATACACACACTCACAACCAGGGACTGATTTAGAGAATGTGGAACACAGCTTCACTCTCACCTCCTCATAATCTTGTCAGCCTGCTCCTCAGAAATGTTCACTCCCAGGTCCCGCAGAGACTGCATTATCTCTTGAGAGTCAATCCGACCTACACCACAGAATTTCATTTATTTATCACTGGAGGAAACATCACTGATCTTACATCCAAGTTTAGTCTCTGTCTTTGTTAATTGGAAGCAATATTTGAGAGATCAAGTTAAATACAAGAGGCCTGAGGTGTGCATGGACCAGGCAGTGAAACTGCACACTGGAGAAGTAAGCCACTAGTTGCTCTGTGATTCCTTACCATCGTTCTTCTTGTCCAGACTCTTGAAGACAAGGCGGAGTTTCTTCTCGTGGTCTCTGAGATAATGAACAAACTCCTCAAAGTCCAACTGTCCATCCAGGTCTTTGTCCCCTGCCTTCACTATTTTCTGTAAGGAAAGACAAACAACAGGGGAAACATAAGTGGGGATATTTATGGAGAATCAATCAAGCATGTGATGTGGACAGAGACAGGAAGCAGCTCATAAACATGAAGCTTTATTAGTTATGAATATTGTCTGTATTCACATGAAGTATCTGAATGAATCCATATCTGTTATCTGTTATTGCTTCACACAAAGTGATGTGACAAACAGCAGCCTGCACAGACCCTCCATCTGTGCACTGTTGACTCAGTCTGAAGTTCAGACCACAGCCATCAGCATATTAGTCATCTTAGACTGAGGCCCTTTCTCCAGCCTGCTAAGCCAGCTGGAAGGATTTCTACAGGAGTAAGTGAGAACATGAAAACACAGGAAATGACTACCTGAGGGAAGAACAGCTGAAAATCTACATGTTTGCCTCATGCTGAATTCACATCAGCAATACTTTGGCAAATGATCTGCTCACAAAGGTGTGTGTGTGTGTGTGTGTGTGTGGGGGGGCAAACTGTCCAAGCATGAAACAAAGCAGCCCTATGCAGCACTGCACTGGCAGCAGAGAGGTCAGACCACAGGCTGATGTGTTTTTACACTGAACCATATTACAGAAAAACAGCCATATAAAGTTACAGTTGAAAGTTTATTTTTTCCTTCACTCTCAGATTGTAATGACTCCTATTGACCACTGGGTGGAGCGCCCCGTACCGCTCACGACACAGCTGGACACAGCAGACAGAGCTGAGCCTTCTCTCTGACATGAACAGGTGTGATGCAGTGGGTGAAGTTGTTCAACAAACCATTCAAACCAATGTGTTCAGTCACAGAAACAATACAAACTCCTCAGATCACTTAACACTTGACATAAAGTAAACAGCTGCAACAGCTACCACGTCAGCCTCAAACACCAGTGGTGGTTCAGAACAAGACCATAGGAAAATCAACACGTCATGTCACCACTTGACACATGACACTTAATGTTGTAGTTACCTTTATCTTTCAGGGGCTGATTCTGAGTGAGCAGTCCAGTCCAGTGGCACATAAAGAAAATAGGTCATTTTTTTCTGTCTTGTGTCCCTATTGAGGGAGAGTCATTGGGTTCCTGCTCAGTGAACCATCACTTGGTCAATAATACTTGGTGACTTATTGCTAGCAGGTCTCTGAGGCTGTACTGAGTCAATGACATGGCTAGCAGCATGCTAACAAATGCTAATTAGAGTTAACTATGATGTGCAGCTGAGACTGATAGAAATGTCACTAGCTCTGCAGGTATCTGGTTGTAAAGTTAAGAACTCAACACTAATGAAGTGACGATAGAATATGAGTTCATCCTGAGAAGATGAATGTCAGAGCCAAGTTCCCAGGGCGCTATATCAAATTTCCCTGAACCAAAGGATGGACCTGACGACAGAGCTCACTAAAGTATCACATTCATCGTCTGGGATCCATGAACCAGTACAAAATTTATGAGAACAAAATTATCTAGCAGATGTTGGATGACACATTTTAAAACTGTGGCCTGATCCAATAACAAAAACCAACATTTGAAACCTCTCAAGGTTCATACTTTCCTCAATGCTGCATTCATGAAACAAACATTACCACATGAGTCACCTGAGTCTGTCCACGGTCACTCAAATATCAGGTCATATGGACCAAACAAACACAAACAGTGAACCTAAGGCTCCGTCCCAAGACGTTTAAGTTTTAAAATACTCACAGTGTCCGAATAACTCTTTTCCAGCCCCTAAAACAGAGAACTCACTGGATTTCAGTGAGGTGACTCTTTAATGATTTGGACACAATTACTGTGCAGGGTTCAAAAAACAGAGCAGGTTGTTCTACCTGTTGGTAGTTACTGGTGCTACGCCATAGACAAAAGGCTGATTCATACACAGAGCTCATTAGAAAGTGGGGCAGTAGATCTCTAGCAGTAATTATCCTGGAAGTGAGACGTCACTGAAAGCTCAGGAAAAAGTCAATAAAAGGACCGTGGATGAAGTTGAGTTTATTTTGTGGTCAACTCGCTGTTTCCAAGGTCATTACTGTCAGAGAACGCGGCCGCATCCTCGTCCTACCTGTTGAAGATCGGTAGGTGGTGCCACCATGATCAATACTGTGGTCTTCTTTGGAGTAACACTGCTCCTGCTGGTGTCTTTACTGTCAGACGAGTGTGCAGTCTCTCCCTGGAGAACAGGTTGCACTTCAGTAGCTGCACTTCCCTTCTCTCCTGGCAGCTGGGATTCAGCAGGCTCACAGTGTGTGCTGCCAAAAAGGCTCTGGCTCAGAAAACGCAACATTTTCTCCAGCATCCTTACACTGTGGCTCACTGTGTCTGGGCGACTGGCCTCTGGTCGAACACAACAACGACCCTTAACTGTGTGTGTTGGCTGAGGGCAAAGAGGTGAAGCGCCGCCAGCAGACGTAAGGAAAGGTCAGTCGAGGACGTGAGGCTGCAGAGAGGACTCCTCCACTTTCTTCCACCTCACTGCTGCAGCTCAGCATCTCAGTGCCTCGCCTTCTCACTGAGCTTTTCTTCCAAATCACTCAGATGACAGATGCACGCTCAGCACCTCAGGAATCCAACACAGCAGGATGAAAAAAAATGCTTCTTACTCTGTCCATGTAACTCCTGAGGCTGATTAGTTCTCCTTTTATCAATCTGGAACTTGACTCTGTAAATATCTCGTGTGTGGACTGATGACAGGATGAGCAGACAGGCAAGATCTGCTACAAAACCAGCTTCAGTATCAGCAGCCAGAGAAATGCAGCAAAGAGAACCTCCAGAAACCTGCATCCTCACTGCAGCCGAGCCCGGCCAATCAGAGCAGCCCATACTGCGAGGTGCCACTGTGGAGCCACGCAACAAGCCCGTCAGCCAATGGAGGACATGATAGCTGTGTGGAAGTTAATTTATTCCCTCAATTGTCAGTCAGAGTGGAAGGAGGGGTGAGGGTGAAGCACAGGGTTTCCCTCCGTCACTCCTCCCTCACAGGAGAAAATCTGCTGATGCTTCCTCCCCCTCCCTCCCTCTCTCACTGTCCTCATGCACTCCATCTGAGTCATTCAAAGCATCCAGCAGGCAACCCCATCCCTCCAACCACTGAGCTGCGCCGCATCTTTATTCTCCACACGTACTGCCTTCCTCCAGCTGGGAGAACTACAGTGATGCAGCAAAGCAGGTTCACCTCCTCATAAAACCCTCACTAACTGCAGAGGACACAGTCTCCTAATTCCAAGTCCCTACTCCCAGAGGTCACTACTGCATGAGGGGCTTTACATTCTGTCAAAAAAGGACTAATTAACAAACATGGCTGTTTTAAACTGTATATTTCCTAGTGTTGTCCACCTCTACTCCACCACTCTGTCTGGTTCCTACTGAGGACACGCCTCACAAATATATATGCTCTGTTCTGAAAAGGTTCAGTCATTTCCTAATCTACACTCTGTAGTTTTAAATCAAACAATCCTCAAATAGAACAAAATAAAATACAGAAGAAAATGGTTAAAGTGGACATATGGACAGCCTGAGCTTGAGTTAACAAGAGCACGAAAACAAAAACTTTCCACTTCAAATTTCCAGTAGCTGCCAGTAGCCTCTGAGCTGCTAAGTTAGTTAATAGTTAAATAGTGAGGAGGCAGGCTCTTGAACTTGGGCATACTGTGGTGCTGGAAATGAAAACTAGCTTAGCTGTGTTTTCATAGTGTAGCCTGTTAGCTTCTCCTGGCGTCTGCCTGCACTGCAGCTTCTCCAAATGGACGTTAACAATGTTAAGAGTTAACACTGGTGTGTGTGTTTCCAACTCTGGAGAGTGGAGACAGGCACTGGGGGGTAAAGATATGTGCTTTGATGCTGTAATCATGTTTTTCTTTTTTTGCTGTGATAATCATAAACCATATGTCATATCTGACTAACTGAGTTTGATGTGCACTGACACTAAATGCAGAACTATAGATGACATATTTTTAATGAAAGTCTGCCTTCCTGATCACCACTAAAACAGCTGTTAATGCTAACATTACAACTTACAGACCTGACATTAAGATCGGATATCAGCCCAGATATTGACTTAATATAAATAAAATGGGCCTGATCCATGACACTGATCTATTCAAATTCTATGTTTGTGACACATGCTACATCACATGTCAGCAGCACACGCAGCAGACAACAAACACAGAGCAACAACTTCTTACAAAATCAGGAAGGTAATGTTAAGGTCAAGCCTGATGCCTTCACTGTCTTCCACATGGCAGATGTACAGTTTATTAATTCAGCAGAGGGGATGGATCAGTATCGGCCGATACTCTAAGCCCAGGTATCGGTATCAGCATTGGGGCTGAAAAAGCTGGATGAGGGCATTCCTATTAAGACGATAAAACATGCGGCTGACAAATATGAATTGTCAGAATTTTCAATAAAATGCACAATATACACCAGACACATCAAAACTCCATTAATATCTATGTCTTGTTTTTATTTGTATTTTGTATTTCAATTATTTTCCCTGGCTTAATGAGCTGACTGAAATTACACCAATCAGCCACAATAATTAAACCAGTTTCCTGTTGTTACCTGAAAATGTCCATTACATCACCTTGGATACTATAAACCTGTGTTTTTCTATGTGTCTTAAACTGTTAACTGTTCAGTTGGTGTGGTTCTACAGTAAAGACTTTCCATCGGATGCCCCGCTGCTGTTTGTCAATCCCCAGTGATCTTCGGTGAACAGCTGTTACTGAGAGCAGAGTGGAGTGTATGTGTGGATACGTGTCGGTTCAGTGAGTCAGCAGCAGATTATCAGTGAGGAGGGTTCAGAGCTGTCTTCATGGACAGGGGCTCCTTATCTCACTTTGAATTCACCACTCATTCACACTGTGTGACACACTGTAGGAAGAGGAAGTGCGCCGCTTGATGACTCTACTGTTAGAACCTTTGCCCAACATGTCTGTATCTGTCATCTGAAACTGCTGTACGTCATGAGCTCATGATGTGTCAATCACATTTTAACACCAAACAATCAAAAGCTTTTGGGCAGCTGGTTAGGTTGGTTGCCCAGCTTCGTAACACATACAGAAGAGTGTGATGAGGAGACCGATCCCAGGACACTGACCATGACCTAGTATGTAAGATGCAGCATTTGGAGGCTGTGGTGTGAATATCTGTCGATCCAGTCAAACGGCTGATCACTCTTTCAGTGGCACACTTTAGATTGCCTAATGACTGGGTTCAGAATTAATGTGGAAACTGATGTACTTCTTTTTTTCCCAGCATAGCCAGCAGGGTTTCAAATTAGGCTGAAGTCTTTAAATAGACCTGGAAACCATTCCACAAGTCCTTTATTATTTGGAGGACCCAGTATTTTACTCGATGATGTGAGGGGACTACAAAGTCCTCCTGCTTAATGACTCCAGACTACAACAATGGAACTCACTGCAGTCTTTGTGTGTGGCTTTTTGTGTGTGACTGTTTTAATCTTAGGACTATTTTTTAAAAGCATATTAAAAGCAAAATACTAACTGGCTATGCTGACTGTCCGGTGGAGAAGGTCCTAGACTCTCAGTGTCTGAGACATATTTACAGTAAACTACTGTAACAGGGACTGGATCTTCACAGAAGTCACTCACTATGACCTTCAGGGAAGGAACGGTTCAGCAAATTCTATGACGTTTCCTGTGTGAAGAAAGACTCCATAGTTTTTATTCATCATAGTGTACCCACTGTGTGTCAGCAGGTGTCCCTGTGAAAATATATCATCTAACATTCCCATCAAAGCCTGTGTGTGCACATTTGTCTGCTAATTACATGACAACAATGGCTACCCTATTACTGTAATTCCTAATTTGGTGATGTTGAGAGATGTGTTCTGTTTGATCTTATGGAGCTTGTGAGAGAAAGAGTGTGGTGATGGGCAAGCAGGGCTGCACAACCACCTACACAACCACAGTGCAGCTGCAGGTTTCTCGTCTATTGGCCGCTACTGCTCCGAGGAAGAAAATCCTAGTGAAGTACTTTTCTGATGTACAAGTTCAGTTGGCAGACTCATGTGAACATGTGTATAATGCTGCAGTGTTAAAGGTGATCTCCGAGTGGTGGAAACTGAATCAAGTCCATTTTCTGCTCGACAAGCTCCAGCCAGAACGCTGCTCTCACATCACACGCAAGAAGAGATTTCACTTCACTCCCGTATGGCTCTAACTGCTGTCTATTTTTATCTTTAACTGGTCAAACATCGCTTGTCCTGACCACAGACCGTCTCGAGTCTCAAATAAAAGAGCAAGTGCATTCAGCTCACTCCATCCATGTTTTAATATCCATACCTGCAGGAGAGGCAGTAATATATATTCTTACCTTGTTTTTCAGGTTTCCTTTGTTTAAATATCAGATGTAAGGCCTCACTCCAAGTCTCTCAGTCTTGGTGAGTTTTAGATCAAATGTTGACTAAAGGTACGCTCAAATGATTCCACCTCTTTTCACTTTAATGGCAATGCAAGAGAACATAACTAACGAGAGAACGATGTTTGAAAAAATAATGTGTTTATTGGCCCAAAATAAGACTTTAAATGAGGTGACTGAGCCACGTGTGGTTTGGGAGAAGCAGCCTGGCTCATAATGTAGTCTCATTAGGCAAGGCAAGGCAATTTTATTTGTATAGCCTGTTTTTACAAACAGTTTGTCTCAAAGGGCTTTACACAGCATCATGACAACATCCTTTGACCTCTGACCCTCACATCGACTGAGGAAAAACTCCCAAGAAAACCCTTCTAGCAGGGAAAAAATGTAAATGTTATAAGATTGATGCAACATTATTGTGATCAGACATACCACAAATCTACCAACCACACTGGGAATCCCAGTACACTTCAAAGAATGTGCATCTTAGAGGAAAGTGAAAGCTGGTGGTGTTTTTGGCCCTCATGCCAACCAAGTCTACACCGTATCGTTGCTGACCCTGTTCATCCCAGTAATGGTCTAGGTTTATCAATCTTCTAACATTTACATCTAACAGCGTCCAAAATCTGGTGGATCCATGACATTAATGATTGAGAGCAGAGGAGGAAATACTAGGTGTAGGTGTGGTGCTAGTAATAAATTACCCAGTGTTTGTGTGGTGCAGTAATAAAGTGCTCATGTCAATCTTAGATCTCATCAGTTGGCCAACAAACAAGAACATTATTGCCAACGTCTTCAGCCTAATCTGAAAGTTTCCCTCCAAAACAGTGTCAACTGCACATCTGTCTACTGTAGATTTCTGTTTGCCATCGTCACTGTTTCTACTTTAGCAGGTATCTGCTCCCTGTTACTTTCTCCCAGCATCCATCTTCTCTTTTTGAAGTATCACTTTTGAATCCAACAATGTGAAGTGTAGTTGACTGAGAGTAAGTCAGACACGGGGGGGAACACCACCACATGGAAAATAGTACAAAAGCAAAACCCATCACCATCTCAGTTTGTTCACCTACCATGAGTTCATGTTCAGTGCGATGCACGCCCAGCTTCTTCAGCCCAATGGTCAGGTCGTTGACACAGATACCTCCATCACCGTTCACATCGAGGACCTGGAACAGTACTTTGAGTCTGTGCTCCTGCTCGGGTCCTCCACATATGTCACATGGGTGATCTGACTGGCCGGGGTCAGAATCACCGGCCAGGGGCTGTTGGGTGACCGGTTTAGATGGGGATGCTGATGAACTGTCCTCAGCGTGCCCGCCTCCGCCGCCCGGGTCGACCCCTGACCGGCACTGGCAGAACACATCACCAAGCAAGGGAGGCATGAATGAACCCTGCTGGTGCATCATGAACAGCCTGAGCAGCCTGACGCCGTGCTAGCTTTGGTATCTGCTCAGACGGGGTAGCTCGGTTATACCTCCAGCCCTGGTGACAACGTCACATGTCCCTCCATTTCAGCCGGCACCGAAGGCAAAAGGCGCAGCTGTCTGTTAGCCGCCGGTTAGCTTACAAACTAGCCTTAACCTCGAACACAGGCGTAGTTCTGTTTATGTGAAGCCGGTTCCTCTGTGTAGTAATTCCACGTGATATACTAACCTAGTAACCCAACGTAAAGTCAACGATATCGGTGCCGGCGAGACGAGACGAGACGTGGTGATCTGTCACCTCCTGAAAAAATACCTTCACAGCGTCGGGACGAGGACTTTTCACGGAGCTCGTTTACCGAATACTTCAACTAACACGGTCCCTGTTTTAAAACCCGTCATGGATACATGCGCTTGTTGCAGTGTGTCAGTGCCGGTAACTCTCCGACCGTTAAGAAGAGGATATTTGGCTCAGGGAACCGGGTGCGCCACAGGTCTCGCGATGCAATTCGAGATTACAACGTGACCGCATTAATGAGAGTAGTACTCACGTTTAGGGAGGAGACTACGTGGCCTCGAGATAAACTGGAGCAGAAAAAAAGACCTATTTACTGACCAGCTGAAAATAGGGGATAAAACATGTTCTGTTGTATTCCCAGATAACACAGTTCACTGGCGCCCTCTTCTGTTATTTAGGGGAGTTATTTAGTTTAGTGGAACAGTGTCTCTTTCGGCAGAATTTAAGTAAATTAAATCATGACATGTTGACATACTCACATACAGGCTACATATAAACATCTTTTTAAAATTATTTTTGGTACCTGTTGAAAATAAGAGTACATTTACATTATAAATGGTTCTGATGCAGGCTCACAATTTGGTAAAATCAAGTCTATGCTTGCCGCCCAGTCTTACTAATGTGTTACTACAATCCATAACTGGTGAAAGGAGCCTTATACCTTACTGCTGACTCGCTGATCTGGTTTCCTACTTCATTTGGTCGACTTGGTTCTCATCTGACTCATGGGATTTTTTCATCATCCTGTCAGCTAGCCAGCTGCCTGGGCTGCAACAAAATAGTGCGTTGATTTAACTGCCCTTAACTGGCTTTGGATTAGTGTATATAAACTGAACTACAAACCTACAAACCTACTGACAACATGGCACAGTTCATTTCAGTCATGTAGGCTACATTTCTACCACTAACATTGGAAATGTAGGATTATTAACAATTATTAGGTTCAGAAAAAGTTCATTGTGCATGAAAACGAGAAAACATCACTTATCTGAAAAGGTTTATTCTCAGATTTCAAATACTGCATTATAGCATGAAGGGAAAAAACACAAATGGACTGCTCCCTCTGAACTGAAACAGATGAATGATTAAGACAAGAAACAAGGACAGTACGTTTTCTTAGGTTAACATGGACAAAGAAAAATAACTAAAGTGTAACATGAACCTCTTATCAGCACTGCTGCTCCATACAAAGGTGAAAAATACGAAGTCCTTAAATAACCTTGTAGTGACCAGGTGTACTAAATCAGATAAATGAGGGTGAAAACAAGAGTGAGTTAGTGATAAGAAAAGGAAAGAAAGTGATGAATAGGAGTGGAAATGATTGCATAATTTTTTTTTTTTTTTTGTATGTTAATATTTGTGTGTGTTGTAGATTGTGTTTTAATTTGTATGTTTTCTAAGGGTTCAATAAACTTTACCAGCATGGCAGTACAGCTGACTCAACTGCTCTGAAACAATAATATCCAAAAGTGCTCCACTGAAGTTGTTAAATGTTACACCTACAAATTATAGATAGTAATAAAATACTCCAACTAAAATTAGATTTTATAATAATCTCAGTGAAGTACCAGTAATCAGTCTAATGGTATAATAATATTGCACCATTGATATACAACATAAATGAATATGGTAAACTACAACAGTTAAGATCACTTACTCTACATAAATATATATTTTTAATCAACCAATATTAGCTTTGATTCTCGTATTATTCATGTTTTTGGTGATTTTTCACAGAAAACACACATATAGACTAACCATTGTATTTTAATTCTGCTGCTCATGCGTCATTGTGCTCGTTGTTAACGTGCTGAAATAAAAACACAACTACACTAACTTCAGCTGAAGATAAACGGTGAGTATTTCTCAGCGCTTTAGGAACATAGTTAGTTTGGCTCGTTGAGTGATCGGCGTGCGATTACACCAATAGTAACAGAGTATATTGCATGACCGAGACACAGCCAGCCAATGGGTATTTAATGGGCGGGGCCTCAAGCACAGCTACCGCAAGCGTTGTTAGTCGGAAGAAGAAGCCGATTCTGGAAGCCATTACGTTGCGCACATCAGTGGAGTAAATCTTACTATTTTTGCGTACAATACGCACAATTACCTGCGCTAAAGAAGAATTCCTGCAATTATGGCCTCGATGGCGAAAAAGAGAAAAATGAATTTCTCGGAGAGAGAGGTGGAAATTATTGTGGAAGAAATAGAGAAACAAAAGCACACACTGGTTAACCACTTCAATGCTGGAGTCACACACATGGCAAAGAATAACGCATGGGTGGACATCCTGAAAAAGGTCAACGCCGTCACCACCTGTCCCAGAGAGTTGGCCGAGGTGAAGAAGAAGTGGTCCGACATGAAGACGGAGGTCCGGCGGAAGGTGGCCCAGGCGCGGGCTGCCATAGAGGGGACGTCCGCTGACTGCACTCCAGTTCCCGTCATCCTCACCGCTATGCAGCAGCGGATCTGTAACCTCCTGGGTGAGGCCACCATCATCAGCTTACCTGCCGGAGACTCGGATGCTGAGATAACTCTACCGGTGACGGTGAACACCACCGCCACCGTCACACTTGCAGAGAGTAAGTTACACAAGTTCCCTCCGTGACCACACACACACACACACACACGGTTGAGTCAGTGTGAGGAGCTGCTGTCTGTTCATGGAGTGAGATAGAAGTGTTGATGTGTTGCCCTCTGCTGGAGTCATCCTCAGAGCTCACAGTGATCTGAACTCCTTCAATCTGTGTGTGTAACAGCAACATGTATGATCCAGTTCAGCAGGACACAAGTCATGACTCTGGTGGGAGTGATCCTTACACAGGATCTGGTTCATCCTCGGTTTAATTAAGGCGGGCAGATCTAAGAAAACAAGTCAGAACATCTTCTTCAGTTTGGCAACACCTACTGCTGCAAACACTCACAACATGACCAAATACAGAAGTCCTCTGCAAGTGAGGAAAGACTTTCACTGACAAAACATTACAAAGTCCTTTTATATAATGGAGAGGACGAAAGTTCACAAAATAGGATAATGTGAGCAACAACACAGCCTAAAAAAGGGAGAAGGTCTTTAAACAGACTTTCCATGAGCCTGTCTGATAAAAAGGTTTCAGCTGCCTTGAGGAGACTTCACGGGAGTGTATGGATGCAGGGATGCTTTTGCTCAGTAGACCCGAGAGCCTGCTTTGTCATGTTGTGGAGGAGGGGGTTAGTGATATAAAATGAGGGGTTTAGTCTGCATCAGTGTTGTAAAATGAATCCTGAATTTGACTGAGAGCCAATGGAGGGGGGAATAAAACTTGTGTAATGCATGAAAAGCCAGGTATCTGCATTTTGGATGGTTTGCTCCAAGTTTTAATTAAGAACAACAGCAAAAAAAGGAGTTACAATAATCTAAACAAGTAGGAATACAAGCATGAATACTCATCCCCACCTCAGCCTTGGTCACCACTGACCATAATTTTGCAGTGTTCCTCAGATGGATTAAACATGCTGACTGACATAATCATACAGAGACTGGCTGAAAACGACAGCTGCATTTTTTGAGTTATGCTGAACACAAACACTCAGTGGCTCTTGCCCCCCAAATGTAAGGTGATACTTTGTGGAGCAATTACAAGAAGACAGTTGTTAGTCATCCAAGTCTTTATAGCATCTAAACACAATATAAAATGGACATCACAGATTATTTAGAGAAGAGCAGAGAAGCAGAGAAGAGCAGAATTCCTGGATTTCATCTGCATAGAAATGATAAGAGACACCAGGGAAATGGCTAATAATCTGTCCCACAGGCAGATACTGAGACCAGACAACAGGACTAAGAGCAGAACCTGGAGTGACCACAGACTGAAATCCTCCAATGGATAATAGAGTAGTTGAGAAAGTTTCTAGCTGACCCTCAAAAGTGTAAATTTCATCCCTCGACATCATTCACTGATGATGATCATCATTCACACTGTGGCTCCTTGACCCAGAAGCTCATACTGGAACTTGAATATTACTGAACTAGTGATTCCTGTGGCACCTTGAGGAGAAAGTAGTGTTTGTGCAGCTCTTTGTGTTAAAGTTTAGAGTCATATGTTTTCTCCTGGCTTTGTGGGTACAGTCTGGTAAACTGTCTTTCCTCTGTGTGTTTCAGCTCTTCCAGCTGCCTCAGGGACCGTCTGTGATGAAGCCAAACCACTGAATGGTGAGTTTCTTTACACCTGACGACCACAGCGTCAGGGGACATCAATTCAAAAAACTCTTTGACAAAAGAACATTGTCATGTAAGGTCCTCTGACAGAACTGGTCATTAAATGAAATGTCTGAGCTAATCAGCTTTTAACTGTAGTGAGAGTACAGTATGTTTGACAGAGGGGCTAATGATGATGACAGGTCAAACCCCTGTCAACAGTCACACAAGGCCTTTAAGTGACCACATGAGGTTGTCTTCAGCTGAACTCTGGAAATATACAGGGAGCAAATAATTTGTGTTCAGAAATCAATCCTGGTGGCTGTTACAGGACTGATCAGAAACCCAGTTATTTGTTTTTACCACTGCATTGGACTAAAACCATTCACATGTTGCCTGATGTTGCAGGACTGCAGACTGTGTTTAACGGTGAGGTTAAAGTGGAGGATAGTGCTGTGGTTGTGGAGGTGCACATTCAAACTTCTCTATGTTCTTCTTTGTGCTGTTTTATAACTCCCTGGGTCACTTCACAGTCTCACCTGTGATAAACAAGTCTGAGCGAATCCACCGCCAACCGCACTTACCCCATTTCATCACTGTCTCATCCTGATTAGCTGACTCACAGTTTAGTATGTGGTTGGAGGGGAAGAGGTTCATCCAATTTTGGAATAATTAGAGGAGTTCTATTATTATCCCTCCAGCTCCAGGCTGAATGCACACACAGGGGAGCTGTATTGATCGTCTCCTCTCAACCTCAGCAAGGAAGCAAATTTGCAGATTCCCCCAAAATGTTGAAATTCTCCTTTAACTGGTGCTTTGTGTGAGTGACTTGAGCTTGACATTCTTTGGCTACAGTAACTCATGACTAAAACACCTCTCTGCTCTGTTTTCAGCTGAAACAACTTACCACGCCCTAGAGGACGGAGGCGTGGTGGAATACTGCACCACCACCGTCAGTGATACCACTCCCACTGTAGTGGCAGCCGTTGAGGCTCCAGTCGAGATGCTGGCCTCATCCTCAGCTTCCCCACCTCCACCTCAAGGTCAGGCTAAACCTCAGGAGTTGAAGAGCCGCATCGCCCTCAACTCCGCCCGCCTGCTGCAGGAGCAGAGAGTCACCAACGTCCACATCCGGCAGATCGCCCAGCACCTGGAGGGCCAGAACGAGCTGCTGCACATGATGCGGCGCTCCCAGGAGGCTCAGGCTTTCGCCCAGGAAAGACAGGCACAGGCCCTGGAGGGTACGCAGGCCGCCCTGCTCGCGTTAGTGCAGATGCTCAGACCAGCTCTAAAGGACCTGCGCAAATTCCTGCAGAGTGGGACAGAGGTGGTGAACCCCAGCAGCTCATCAGCAGCAGGAATGACCGATGGGTCGGGAACAGAGGAGCTCAGCAGGCCCAAAACACCACCAGCTCCTTCACAGCAAGCTGAAGAGACACAATAGACATGGTGTGTGTGTGTGTGTGTGTGTGTGTGAGTGTGTGTGTGTGTGCGCGTGCTTATAAACCTGTGTGGTGCTGCCTCCTGTTTGTGCACACGGCCTTCGGAGAACAGCAAAAGCTTGTGGAGAGTTGCCTTAGGGAGAGCATGTACAGAATTTTACTGATGTTTTAATTCACAGACGCAGTGAAGAGTTGCTGATGAGAAGATTATTTTTACTTTTTACAGCCTGTCATGAGCTGACAGCCGGTTTGTGTTCCTCTACCGCAGATTTGATACTGAGATGATGTGTGTTGTGCAGAGATGCAGACGTCATCACCCTGATGTGAGCTCAGCGTTGAATATCTTCAAGTCGTTGTGCAGATAACTCTGAATGAAAAGATATCAGTGTTTATGGTTTTTGTTTTTTAAAGCAGGACTCGGCTTCAGTCAGTGTGCACTCTGCACCCTGTCTTCAATAAAACTGAAGAAAAATCAGTGGTTGTGTTTTCTGCACTATTCACAATCAGCCACAAGAGGTCGGTGTGTGTTAACAGGTTCCATCACTGTTTAAAAAGTTGGCCTATCACAGTCTTGTATTGATGATGTTAAGTGACTTACAGGCAGGTGACAAATTAAAGGAGAAACCAGAATAAAGGAGTGGAGGGACACAACAAATACACCTGCGCTCCCATCATGCTCTGTGGCATTTCCCGTAAAGCTCCCTTTCAGTATAAGGGTAGATTTCCATGTGTAGGGTGATTATGAAGCAGGTTATGAAGCATGTTCTATATCAGTACTATGAAAGGATCAAGCCCACAATCTGAAGTCTGAATACAGGCACATGAAACTGAGTCTTAAAATCAATCAGCTGTTAGGACGACTGTAACTGTGTGATGTCACTACAAAGCAAGAAACCGACAAGAGAACATCTCTCTACTGATTGGCTGACACCACCCTGTTGTAACTAGAGCGCCAGAGAAAGGCCTGAGAGAGGAGTTGTAAAACTACCAACCAAACACACCCCTGTTACTTAAAATGATTTATTTCATCCTGTTACATCATGATCAGTCAAACTCACTGACCCTCAGTCATTGAGCAGTACTGCAGGGAGGGTTGAATCTGCATATGACATATTCAGGATCAGGAGTGTGTCATCTAATACCCATAGTAAAATTATATACTGTATGTGGGTGTATTTTAGATATTGATATGATGGATTTACAGAGGCTACAACATATCACAACCACAACATGTTTAATATATAGACAAAATTTATATGTTCCAATGCATTCTGACATTTTTCATAAACTGTAAACATACACATCTGGTTTATTTAAACATTAAACATATCAATATATGTTGATGGGTTATGTAATGAAAATATACTTACATAACAATACAAGCTTGTATGCAAATATGTGTATTTGTATGTACTAGACATATTTGTAATAGGTTCCATATCGTTTACATTGTTATTTTAGTAATTTGAATTGTACATAATACAACCTTAGTTCATTTGCATATCTATTTAATATGCAGTGATCCAGTATAAATATGGACATATCCAGTACATTTATATATATATGGGATAGTTTCATTTGTCGGTGCCTGCGCCTCTTCCTCATTCACCTCTGCTCAGACTTTGTGGACGGCCCCTAACCCGGCCCGTCAAGTGAGACGTTCAGGGAGCCGCTGGAGCTGTCGATGAACTCCAGTGGAAACTTGGTGAAGATGCATCGACAGTGTCAAACTGTCAAGTAGCCGGACTCGAGCTCTCTGCAGCGGTTCACAGCCGAACTGTTCGACCCAATCTGAAGAGTATCAGACCGGGGAGGTGAGGTTTTGGTGGGTTGGGGTTTTGTTGGACAAAAGCTCGGTGGTTGACTCACCGAGTGGTTTCGTTGTTTGCGTGGCAGCTGTCTGCACCGGGAGAGTCCAGTCATGTCAGAGCAGAGACCAGGAGACTTTACAGAGTGTGTTAACACAGAGAGAACTCATTAAGCACGACTAATATCTAAAATAACACGTCAGCGCTTTGTCATGTGTTTATAATGTGAGTTATCCTAAACGGAGCGCACCAGTCTACAGCTGTCACTGCTGCACTAACCTCTGCATGCAAATGCAAATAAAGCGCAGTCAACACAGTGGCACAGCGGGAATAACAGTCTTCTTTTTCTGCTCTCTGTTCCAGGTCTAAACAGCTCTTCAGACATGATTCACCTGAAGACAAAGAAGGATTTTTAAACCAAACGCAGCCTATTTATTCCTATTTCTCTTCTTTCATTCATTGGCGCTCCAGTGACTGAGGACAATGACTTTTTTAATGAAAAAGAAGAAGTTCAAGTTTCAAGTGTATTTTACACTGGAGGAGCTGACGGCGGTGCCGTTTGTCAACGGGGTGCTGTTCTGCAAAATCCGGCTGATAGACGGTGGAGACTTCGCCGTGACGTCATCCAGGTATTTGGACCACCCGTCACTTCCGCGTTAAAAGCCACTAAAACGTCTTTACTCGTTAATTTCTTTTAAAGGTGCAGTGTTTCTTGAGGCGTTTAAATTTGGATGATATCATTACATACATTTATTGGGGAAACCCTACAGAGCCGAAGGGCAGGACCATTTTCTCTTCATGGCTGACCCTATATGGACCTCAAGAGGAAAGAAATTCCCAACTCACCTAACATATAGATTGTGGTTGGGAAACAATATTGATTTAAGGTGACATTATGACCACCACCTGTATTTTTGGGCATTTCCCATGCAAATGGGTGCCCCCTTCAAATGGGCTATTCTAAGTTCTAAATCACAGCTGACACACCTTACAGGAACACAGCCCAAACCTCAACCAAATGTACCCACCACTAAGAGCCCTCAAGATCGCCTAGGAGGCATACACACATGGCCTCAACACTACAGAGGGGTTGGTATGTTTACAGCAACCAATAGACGGTAGCTTTCCTGTCCAAATGCCTGAAGATGTTAAAAATCAATGCCCACACACAGCAATTAAGATGAAATTGACATGTGAAGACTGTCGTTTAAAAATATTTGATGTCATAATATGGAAGTTAGAAGACATTGTGGATCAACAGGGTCAGAGCCAGGGCTGTGGATGGTGACCGCTATAAAACTGGTCTCAATCTGCAGCTCTTGCAGTTCAGCCTTTAGCAGACTGTGTGTTATTTTACTGTCATGACCCCTGGGAAAGTTGCCTCAGCTCCACCCCACTGTAGTATATTCACACTGGGAGCTTCCCACAACTGCCTGTAGTTGCTCTTTGGTAGTGGGATGAGGGTATGTGCTTTGCTCAAGGGCACCTGGACAAAACTGTTTAGAGGGTCAATACCAGAAATCATTCCCTTTACTGCTTTGATTCAAACTGACAATGTCACTGTCAGAACCTCTTAAGTCTATGACCCTGGGGTAATTTTGTGGAAGGCCAGTGACACTTCTATTAAGTGAAGACATTTGTATTATTACATTTGATAATTCTGTAGTTTGGGTGAATTAACCCTTTAATTACCAGCAATTAGTGAATCAAAAGTTTGATGGTCAACACCCTCCATCCATTACTGTATTTCTAAACTGTATGACATGTCATCAGCTTCAAAGAATAAGAGATTAGCCCTGAACGACCACACCAAGAGTTAAGATGTATGTTTTAGCCCATTTGAGAAAACAAAGATATTTGCTGTATGTCCTCTGCACTGAAGTCAGCTTTCACTGGTTTTAAATGTTTTTATGTGAAATGGACTATTGCTCTTACTCTGTCAACACAGTGAAGAGATAATTCAACTATTTCTTCTTCTTTTTTTAAATTTTCAATATATTATTACAGATAATTACACAGTTGTTATATATAATAGCTAACAGTTGCAAGGGGACAAACTCTACTTTCTTGGACTACACTGCTCCTCTTCTTTGGTGGAGAATGCATAGATGTCCTACTACATGAAACAGAGCCGAACAAGGAAAACCATTGCTAGCTGTGATTAGCAGGCTAGCTGAATCTTCAGTAGTTGACAGTAAGTGGTCTGTTTAGCAGCTATCAAATTTTAAAAATCTACGTACTGCAGTTTTTACTGATACAATCTAATGGTTTCATTGAAGAAGTTGACAATATGCCAAAGTAAGATCATCTATGATATAAGACCGGTAACTTAACAGCTTCCAAAAGAGCAGTAACAGAGAGTTGCATGCTCTCAGTGACCAGCTGTGTATTAAACTGCTGTGAGTCAGCAGTTTAATACACAACAGTGTCATCTGCATAAACATGGACTTCAATCATTCAGTGCAGAATCAGTATTCTTATTACAAATAGCATAGAGAAATGGACATCATCACTGTCTCACACCCTCTGTTACTGGTATTTTCAGGCGAGTCTAGACCAGATATATCTGAATTATTTTTAACCAGTGTAAAAAAGAGACAGTGTCATGATTAGCTCTAAATCCAAACTTAGCAAAAGTTCAATGACTTTTGCCTGGTTTCTTAACACTTAAAAGCAATTTGGG
Organism: Caranx ignobilis; assembly: GCA_021432705.1. NCBI lineage: Eukaryota > Metazoa > Chordata > Actinopteri > Carangiformes > Carangidae > Caranx > Caranx ignobilis. The sequence goes on from MU269987.1 coordinate 3,495,311, forward strand.
TGGACACTGTAAAACTGGTTTAAACTGCAGCTCTTGCAGATCACAACTGCTGTGAACTGCAAGTTGTTTTACCCTCATGTCTCAGGGGAAAGTTGCCTCAGCTCCACCCTGCCATAGTACAGTCACACTGGGAGCTTCCCACTTAACACAACTCCCTGTAGCTGCTGGGTGGGAGTATGTTGAGGGTCTCAAGGGCTCCTGAGCAAAACTGTTGAGATTGTGAGGACCAGAAATCATTCACTTTGCTCAGATTCAAACTGTCAGTCTCACAGTCTCAGCTACGTATCAGTTTAATGTCTCAAGAATCGGATACACCAGACAAATTTCTGGTGTCAGTAGTCAGCAGTAGTGTTCTCAATGGGCCTGAAAATTACAACCCCACCCAGCCTGACCCATGGATGTTGAATCCCGGATTCGACACAGCCCAACTCACTAGCATTAATTCTCGGCCTAAACCTGACCCGGACCTGGCCAAAAAACCAACCATAATGACGTGATGAAATTTAAATGAAATACCTTATTGGACCGTACTTTACTTTACCGTAATTTACAATACTCTTCTGTAATCGTCACCAAAATGGACAGCACTGATTAAGTGCATTTCACAATAAACAACACACAGTATAACCAGCAAGAAGATGTTTCATTGAAAAAAAAAAAAAAAAAAGAAGCCCGAGACACAACCTGAGTCATTTGTATATATTTTTGGCCTGGACCAGCGCATAGGTTGGTCGGGCTGGCCCGGCCCGTTGAGTACTCTAGTTGGATTGCAAGGTAAAACAGAGCAAATGTCATCTTGTCCATAAACCAGTCAATCACCATGTTGGGCAGTGGTGGGACAGTGGGATGATTTGCTTTGACTTTGAACCGAAGAGAACTCCGCTCTGTTTGTAGTTGCAGTATTGATGTAGAAAAGGGAAGTGTGACCAGTCTAGTCTGCTCTCAGCGAATTTACCCTCCTGTCTGTTCTCTGCATGTACTGTTCAGTGTCTACACCATAGGAAGGATCAGACTTTCAGTGCCTTACAGAGGTTACAGTTAGGAATGCACTGCTGATGTTTAATCCCTCAGAAGAGAAATGCAATTTGAATTTGTCTCATATCAGATGTGTCAAACAACCCTCAGAGCCATGAGACCACATGTAGTCATCTGTCATGTGATCTAAAACAATATGGATCAGAATTCAGAGTGGATGAAGGATAGAAGTTACACACCTCTGTCTAAAAACTGTTAGGTTCCTCTCTCATGTTCTTAGTGTTGTAAAAACTGTAAATATCTGTAAAGGTGTTATTTATATTTAGCTCAGTTTCACATCAATGAAAGATTCCACTGATACCTTGGTCAAGTGTAATGACTCCCTCTGCACAATCATTCTTCCTCTCTGTACAGTTATGTGCTTCCAACTGTACATTTGACATCTGTGCTTATATCATTGTTTAATTGTATAGTTGTGATACCTGAGTGCTTATAGATAGGGTGTTGAGGACACCACAGCCTCATTTAGCGGTCTCTGGTTAAAGATTTATAACTGTGTTTCACATTGTCATGTAAAATGCTCATATTTGATTGACATTCACAATGTCAGTGATACAGTATGTATATTTGAGGGATGCCCAACATTTCACTCTCAGTCTTACTCCTGTGTTTAAAGCTGCCACCATGAGCAGCTGTGACACAGGAGGTAGAGCGGTTTGTCCACATGTCAAAGTGCCCTCAGGCAACATATTGAACCTAGCCCATTTCGCTGTGAGTGATAGAGATGCATATATGTCTATGGCAAAGGCTGTATGTATGTGTGTGTGACAGGGTGACTAGCACAAGTAGGTGACTAGGAAACTATTATTGATTATTGTTATAATAGATGCAGTTAATTCCATTTAGACCATTTACCCACTTAGGCAGACACCTGCCAAAGAAGCTGTGCACTGCTATATGACCAGTTTCTGACACACACACAAAAATACAGACCATGTGCACATCAGCTGTTGTTTGATTAATGGCTGGATTAGGACAGTGGTCCACATCCACAGAGCCTTGGACCAGTACCAGGTCACAGCATACTTGTAAGATGCGACAATAACCTTATAACAGGCTACTATCTACTATCATATATCTGTCCAGGAATTGCAGACCCATTGAACTTGATGCACCAACTGATCCCACCCACACATGCACAAACAAACAGAACAACACAACCAGACTGTGGAAAATGTGCTGTTCTTGAATGGATTCATGGTGCTTGGGAACCACTGGGTTAGGACATTTTGATTGTTAATCTGTGTCAGCTTGTGTAAGTGTGTTTATGTGTGTGTGCCTGCATGTGTCTGCTTGTGTAAGTGTGTGTGTGTGTGTGTGTGTGTGTGTGTCAGGCTCATTTGCATCTCTCTCTCATTCCTCAGATTCTTCCACCAGAAAGAAAGACAGAGTGACCAATAGGAGGAGAGGATTTTATAACCCACACACATTTGTAGTAGCACACTAGGACACACATTAATACACACCTGAACACCAGCGTCTGTAGTTAGAGTCAGAGTTGTGATGGAGAATCATCAAACATGAAGCATTCACAGATCAAAATCAGTGATTGTTTGCTGTTGCTGTTAAAGCTGGCTCTGTTGTGTTTTATCTGTTGTGTTCAAGTGTTGTAGGTAAATACTACTTTCTGCAGCTGCTTCTTTTGACTCACTCATCAAGCGGTGATAATTAGACTGAATTTACATTTCACTCAACTTCACTTCTGCTGTTTCATCCATCTACCTGCTTTCATGCATCTTTACTATTTGTTCATAAAAACCAAAAATGGATACACTGAAAAAACTTTGCGGGACAGTGGGGCCAGTCCTGTAGTAATAAATGTTGCTGACTGAGTTGCAGGCTGCTTGGGAACTGCAAGGAAGATGAGAAGCACTTCCAAGACAGTAAGCCTCGCCTCCAGCAAATAATCCACTTTCATTACTGGTATCATTATTACTAAAGGAGGCAGAGGAAGAACTGAACATAAGACACACTGAGCAGGGAGATCAGGAAAGAGGGAGAGAACTTAAGATGTAAAGAACGACTGAACTGTTTTGATTCCCAAACGGATGCTGTGAGCTGGGAGAGACTAAATAAGAAAGATAGTCTATCTTTGGCAGGGTGCCTGGATAGCTCATCTGCTGGAGAGGACGTCATTTGGGTTTAGTCCATGACCCCCTGGCCCAAGTTTGAGTCAACCTGTGGTTCTTTGCTGCAAGGCAAATCCCGGAAAAAAGAAAGAGAAACTTTTTCTGTTTTACAGTAAATGCAGCTGAAGCAGTTCACTCACCACAGGTCCAGCTGTAAACAAGGTTGTCTTGTTTATTCTCATCTGAGGTGTGATAAAAACAAAATGATATGCAGTACTCAAGCTTCAAGTGAAAGCAGCAGCTCTGTGTGGAATGATGATGATGATGAGGAGGAGGAGGAGGAGGAGGAGGCTGGAACCTTCCTCACACTGATGTTCTATCATTTGCCTGGAGCTCTTCTGATGACCTTGTCTTGTTTTGTCTTCTTCGTCTGTGTTTGTTTGATGGCAGCCACTGGAGAATAAGCAACATCAGCTGTTTGTCTCAAATTAATATTGATATGTAAGAGATTCATACAAGCTGTCCTATATTTAGATGGGAGCTTAACGGTTGTGAAAGCAGCTCATTGCTTCAGTCAGTAGGGAGTGACACACGTGTGTGTGTGTGGTAGGAAAGTACTATATGACAAGGGAAAAGTGATGTTTAAATGTGTGTGAATGTTATAAGTATAAAACGCTTTGAGTCAGACTAGATCAGCTCTATATAAATGCTATAATAACTGTTATTTGTAGACAGAGCAGATGTGGGCGGAGTTAGTGTTACATGCACTCCTGCAGGCACAGGGTGATATTGTTTACACACAGATATGGGGGCCAGCAAAGATATCTATCAGTGGAGGATGAAACACACCAGCTGTAGTTTTCCATGGTAGAATCCACTGAGGTGTCCAAAGTTTTCATGACAGAAGTTACACTCATTCAGATACATTAAAAGACAGTTCAGTGTGTCTGTCCTGTTCTGGGAATGTCAGTGTTGATGTGAACACTGGTGCTGGAGAACTCATCAGCTATGAGGTTGAGTCTCAGTTTTGTAGTTTAGACTCACTGGATGTACCTCAGTGAGGTCATATCACACCGACTGCAGAGACATGTAGAGCCTTCATCTGAGAGTGTCTTCTGGGAAAATGTGGAGTGGTCCAGTCCCACAGAGAGCTCAGAGAGTTATCATTAAGGAGGGTTTGGGGAGGCTGGGCTTCTGTTCAGGATGTTAACATTTTATCTACTCCATTGCACAACAACCATCTAAGAGTTTCTGTTTGAATTAAAGAGCATGTGTTGCACGGCAACTCAGACTCAGTATGAACTGTCCTGTAGAGGCGGTGACCCTCCTGCTGGGATGAGAAAGACAGCACTGCTTGTGTCTACCTGTCGTACAATGGTGTGTTTGTGGAGGTAGGTTGGGCTGTAAGAAAAGAAGTGGCAGAACCTGTCTGACCGTTTGTGTGTCTCAGGTGTGTTGTCAGAACTGTAACACACAGGTCACCTTCTGGTATGAGGGAAAAGCTGCTGAAACCTGCTAAAACCAAGTCCAACACATCATGATGGATCGCTCTGTCACAGCTGTGAACATGTTGCTGCTCAAAAGACTTATTAAAACATGAATGAGTCATCCAGGGAGGGACAGGACAGAAAGAGCATGGACAGAATAAAAGAAGATGAATAAAACAAAGTTGAGTTGATAGAGGGGAAGTTCTCTTCTTTTTCACATGACAAATTACCACTTCATTTCCCCTGTTCTTTAGTTTGAAGTGGGTGGGTCCCAGGTGGAAAATGTGGCTGGCTCTGTGTACCAATCAGAGCAAGGCAACATTTGAATCAAAAAGCAATTGCCCGCCCACAGAGTCCTGATCATCGCAGTCTCACCATGATCTGAAAATATTTTCACTGTTTCCCCCTCATGCTACCACGACAACATCACCAGCTCATTGTCCGTTGGTCGTTTTACTTCCTGCTCCACCTGTTACCCCTTTTCACTTCCTTGTCGAGATCAAAAAGTCTCCTTTTCCTTCCCAACCATGTCTCAGTGAGCACCATCATGAGGTCAATGAAAGATGTGAGAGACGAAGGAAAATAATCTGACATCAGCTGTTAAACTGCTAGTTTTGGGGGGGGGGATCACACTCAACATGATACTTTCTCCCCATGATCAGTTAGTGGCCTGTACAACTGTTCCTGGCTCCCAGTCCGTGGCCAGACTAATGGTTTCGACCCAGTCTTTAGGGCTCTATCTCAACACAAATAAGGTCCTGTCCTCCTCCAGGCTGGTTTCCTCTACTGCAGCTCCTCCTAGTCTGTCCAGCCTCTGCCTTCCCTGTGGGCTGCCCTGCCTGCCTGTATGGCCATCACGCTGTGCACTTGTGAACCCCAGCTTCTACCTAAGCTTAGTATTTTTGTCATTAGTGATCTGGATGAACATAGTGGCCAAATATATAACTGAGCAGTGAAGTTAGCAGTCTGATGTTGGAGGGTACCATCTTCCCTTCATAACCATCAGAGACCATGAGACGGTCTGTGCTATGGACTTCCACTCTGTGTCATCACCTGTGCTGCCCTCACTTGGTGTGTTGCAAACACAACAAAAAACTTTACAGAAAAGTTTTAATGTTCATTGTTTTTTCTGTTTGTCAAACTGAGCTGAAATCGTTTACTTACATTTACCAGTGTTATCCTTTTCAGTGATGTTTGCTGCTGTATTAGTTTCATTGTCAGCACAAATGGAGTCTTCCTAAAACTACAGCATGGTACTCTTGTTTTATTTGTGCCTATATATAATGAATAATGAAATAAAGGAAAGCAGCCAGTTACGGTGACTGTGCTGTGGGGCCAATCCTCCCACTCTTCCTACATTGTGACATCTCATTCCACAGAACCAGCATGTGGGGCTATCTGGGATCAGGGAGGCAGAAGGGCTGTGTTCAGAGAGCTGGATGACTCTGAGTGTTTCCTCTAACATGAGCTGAGCTGGAGCAGATAACATCAGTGTTTAAGAGCCAAGTCAGGGCAAGCCCAGCACACCGATGGTCTGAGTGTGTAATGTGGGAAGGTTTAGTAAACCACGTTGACTTTATTTCCCTGGAGATACTGCTGTGGTGTGAGGTGGAACATTTCACCTTTACTTTACCTTTGTTCATCATTCATCAACTTCAGGAGAAAGAATGGTGTGTAGGTTTGTAGACAGGGAGGGACGTGTGGACCGAGCCTCTTTTACCTCCCAGATTCTACAAACAACCACCACACTCCCCTTTCAGCCTTTATTTTGGCACTTTGAGCTCTAGGCTGTTTCCTGCCCCCACTTTGCAACATTGAAAGTTGAGTAGTTGTAGTTGTTGTGCCCAAACAGTAAGGAATTGTACTTGTCAGTCTCCCCATCTAGATAACGTGTAGGTCACCGCCACCTCCACTTCCTCACATTCCATCCACCACTTATCTGGGGTGGGGTGGTGACGGGAGCAGGTCACACAAAGTATAGTCGTTCCTCTCTCCAAAAATATTTTCCAGCTCCTGGGGCATCCTGAGATTTTCACAAACCAGACTTTCCAGTGTGTTCTGGGTTGCCCCCAAGGCCTGCTACCAGTAGGACAGACCACCACTGGAAGTCCAGGCTCCCTGGCCTGAAACCTGAACCACTTCAAGGGGCTTCTTTCAACATGAAGCAACAGTAGCGGTTCTACTCTGGGCTTTCTCTGGATGTCAGAGCTCCTCTGTCTTTATAAGGTTGAGCCCAGACACTCTGCAGAGGAAACTCATGAGTTTCTGCTGTCTCATTCTCTTGGCCACGAGCCAGAGCTCAAAGATCAATTGGTAAATCAAAATCTTTGCAGTTCCATCTTCACCACAACAGCACATCCTGGATGGCATGGTGGTGTAGTGTTTAACTCTGTGCCTCTCAGCATGAAAGTTCTGGGTTCAGTTCCCTGCATGAGCCCTATGTGGACTCTGGGTTCTTCAGCTTCCTCCTACCAGAGACATGCACATCTAGATTGCCGGTATGAATGGGAGAGTATGAGGTTGTCTTTATATGTCACCCCTGTAGGCTGGTGACCTGTACCCCACCATCAGCCAATGCTGGAGCAGTGATTTGCTCCGGCAAGGATAAGTACAGGCAAGGCAAGACAAGGCAAGTTTATCTGTACAGTTCATCCCATAGACCCCCACATCAACTGAGGAAAAACTCCCAAGAAAACCTTTAACAGGGAAAAACAGGAGAAACCCCAGGGTGAACAACAGAGGAGGGATCTGTCACCCAGGACAGGCAGAGGTGCAATAGATGTTGTGTACGGAGAAGAAAACAGTTTACAACATGGAAGATGGAAAAACATAAATGGGATAGTTCAGTCAAGAGGAGCTGATGGAGGCAGCTTCTGGTGGGCAGGCTGGGTCATATACAGGGAGAGCAGGCCAGCTTAATGGGAATCAGTAGATCACATTGTAGATAAAGATCCCTGTCCTCTAATGTGCTACTTGACATAACCAAGTGATATCAAGTGTCCACATGGAGGAGCTCCATATATAACATAGATTCTTCTCATTATGTTATGTTGATACAGTGTACAAGGCAAAAATACCCTTTCCTGCTTAATATGCATCTCCTTCATGAAGGTGTATTATTATATTATACATGAGTGATGAAGTGATTGAGAACTTGCTCCTCTCCAGCAGTGTCAACACTCCCTGTGACACCAGGTGTCAAATATCACACAGGCACTATGACAATCTGTAAGTGTCATGTCATGTCTTAATAAAACTGTAAGGACCATTAATCTGAAAGTGTCCCATGTAGCCACACACTAACAGGAACATGAAAACACAAAGGACAAAACCAGGCTGGATACAGATCCTGGATTTTCCTCTTGGTCTTCACTCCCCTGATTGAATATAAAAGCCCGGGAGCTGTGATTATTTAAAATATGTTTGTTATGAGAATGAAAACAGTTCAGGGAAGGTACAGCGCTGTTGTGTTAGGTTAGAGTCAACTACAACAACATGTGCAGAAGTTTTCATGATGAACAGAATAAAAACACACTTCACATGACATCTCAGCCACGTGTAAACGGCACCAGTTCACTGAGTAGTTCAAGATGTTTGCTGAACCAGTTTTGTGCAAATACAAAGAAATGCAAAAACCTCCTTCATCCCGCCTCCCACTGCTTTGCATACAGATGTAATGTGACTTAATGGCATCTGATGCACAGGCAGAGCTAAATCCCTTCAGGGAAGAGTTCATCACTAGTTCAGCCTTGTCATGAAATATACAATCTTAATACAAACTGTATTCTATCAGATCCTCTCAGTGCACCACTAAAATCATCAGAGACAAGCGGAGGGGAGATGTCCAGCACTACATTACATGCAGGCAAACACCAAGTCTGTTTTCAATCTGCACAGTCAGTGGAAAACCCCTGAGCTCGGTGTGATGTGTCACAGATGAGATCATCTGGACCCTAACACTACACAGACTTCATGTTTTCTAACCAGAGGCGGACATTCAGCCTGTGATCGACATTATTCCCCATGTTTATGTGGATGTTTGTAAATACATGTGACCTTTCAGGCCACCAGTGTATCTGCTGTGTGCCTGTGAGGCAGGCAGATTTATTTCCACATATCTCTTGGGGTTCAGCACCATGGGATCACAACACCCCAGTGGAGACCATGAACCATCCATCTAGGTTGATCAGATTACACCTCAGATTCATATTCTTCTGTTTTATGAAATGTGATGCAGTCTGTTGACCTGGTTCATTTTCCAGGAAAGGATAAGGGCTCCAGTGAATGGAGTAGGAGGGGCCTCAGACTGCAGAGGGCCCAGAGGTGGACAGGCCCCAAGGAACATACTGAGGGTTTTCATTAGCATTATTATGTCACAGGGGTTGTTGAGCTCTTTGTTTACACTGTATGGATAGTGTTAACCTGTGTATTTGCCTTCCAGATAGTCTAACCTGTATGTGTGTGTGTTTGTGTGTGTCTGCAGGGAGGAGGTGCAGCAGAACTGTGTTCGATGGAGGAAGAAGTTTTCCTTTGTGTGTAAAATGAGCGCTAACACAATCACCGGCGTCTTGGACCCATGCATCTGCAGGATCTCTGTACGCAAGGTGAACTACAAATCCCAGCAGCTTCCCTGTGTTGAACAATGTACACCTGGTCTGTTCCAGGTGCTGAGCCCACGTCTCACAGTTTATCACTCTCTGTTTTTCCAGGAGCTGAAAGGAGGAAAAACCTTCTCAAAGGCGAGTTTATTCTCTGATGATGTGAAGAGCAGCTGCTTTAAATATATCAACACTAATGTTTAACCAGCTCAGTTCAGTGTGAGCTCATAAAGAGCTGCTTCCTCTATGCACCGGAGGTTTACAGTCCCTGATGGTAAAAACCTGTTAAACACCAACCATGTCAACATCACGAGGATCTGTTATGTAGAACCGGTCGAGGACGCTGTTTAATGCAGTGGGGGGTACAGCTGAAGTTCAAGCACCTGTCTTGTGTCTTGAAGTATCAGCTGTTTGCAGCTGTGATAAACTGTTGCTGCTTCGTCACCTCTCACCTGATCACAGGGTGATTCACCCTCTCAGGTGAATCACATGGTTCCTCCAGGTGCTCTGCTGTGTTTTCAATGTGTTGGTTCAGGTCTGTTTCTGTACTGTTACTATCATGAGTGACTAATACCCTCTTTGTACCAAGGTTGACAGGTTTAAACTGTTTTTCTTAATATGTGTAAACCCATTAAGGTGCAGCGGGAGGTTTAAGAATAGGATTTAATGGGTGGATTTGTAACATGTTGATACAATGTGCTTCACAGCCAGGAAGGCTGATTGTATATGATTAACCAAACTGAGAGTGTGGCTAAAGCTAGTGACTCCTACAGGCTGCAGCATCCATTACAGTCAACAACATGAATGCTGAACAGAAGGAGAAGGAGAAGAAGAAGGAGAAGAAGAAGAAGAAGAAGAAGAAGAAGAAGAAGAAGAAGAGTTTTGTTTAGTCGGCTCCAGACCTGCTACTGAGATGTTAATGTGGTCAGCCATGGCTGTTTCCCCTCAGTCAGGTCATGGGAGATGGGACTGAGAATCAGGACGTCATCATCCTGAGCCTCATCCTGAGTGTGAGTGAGGTAGTTGAGTAGAAATCTTTCTAATGAGCCTCTGATGAATGAGCTTTGTGGGACAAAAATAACAACAACAGCAAAGAGTGTAATGATGTTTTTACATCCACTGGAGGCTGCGATGGAGGAGGAATGTGCATAAAGTACATCAACAGGAACATCAGTGGAAACAAAGAATTAAAGAAAGCAGCGCTAACACACACTGTGGCTTCTCAGGAGGGAAACACTGCAGATACAATGAGTGAGAAGGTTGAAGGAGGTCTGTGACTCTTCCACATAGAGTCACTCTGTCTGTGATGTGATTGACTGTGTGGGGACAAAGGTTTTAACCGAAGACAATCTGTTTCTTTTCCATGTCTCCAGTTAGGCTTTGCTGATCTCAATATTGCAGAGTTTGCTGGATCAGGCTCCACAGTTCGCTGCTGCATCCTGGAGGGTTACGACACCAAAAACACTCGACAGGACAACTCTATCCTCAAGGCATGACACACACACACACACACACACACACACACACACACACAGATTAACACTATAAGGTTGATTAACACCTTTATGTTTTTTATAGGTGACAATTGGCATGACTCTTCTGTCTGGGGATCCCTGCTTTAAAACGTGAGTTCCTCTTTGTGTTTTCAATCTGTCTACACTAACATTGCTTGCACAGTTTTAACACAGACACTGTTGTTTTCTACTTCTGTGACTCTAACCTCGCATAGTATCTTTGCCTTTGGTTTAAAAAAAAAACAACTTTTTGAAATACTTTCTGTCCTTTGTTTTGACCTGCAGCCCCCCAAGCACAGCCAAATCCATCTCCACGGGGGACCAGGATCCCACCCTGCAGCTGGACTGTAAGGGAGAGAGCACTGATGCCAAAGCGCAGCCACTAGGGGGCATCATGGAGGGAGCCCGGGGCTTCAAACCCCGACAGTCATCAGTACGAAGCTCAGGTAACAGCTTGGCTTCATCAGACAAATCAACTTATTTATGTGTTGAGGTCTGTGTCTTTGACCCCTGTCCTGCTGTCAGGTGTCAGTGTGTGTTTGCTGTGTGTGTGTCCCAACTGCAGGGCTACCCGAGGAGGGGGAGAGTGTCTCCAGCCCAGATGAGGTCTTTCACACTGGTCACTTCCGCAGCTCCAGCTACGCCAGTCAGCACAGCAAGATATCAGGTCAGAGCTGCTCATTTCCTCCTGCTGCCTTCAGACATCTTACTTCCTCACTGTGAGCTCCAGTGGGCTCCATGAGGCTGCACTGGGAAATGTCCAGATATCCTGAGAGCTCTGGTGACTCTGTGTCTGTGGTGTTGTTATGTATGTAAACACTGGAATTGGCCCATTGGAAATTTTGATCTGACTTTAAATATGATATTTGTTGCTGCTCGTTAGTCTGAGAAGATGAAGCTAAAAATACATGATGTAATAATGAATACACTAACAAAGACAAATACAGCACAGCAACACATCTCAATAAGCTGAAACTGAAAGCACACACTTCCCTGTTAGATTGTTAGACTCTTGAATATGAAGTGAATATTTTTGTATATTAGATAACTTTGTCACAGTACATGAAGTGTAACCTGTACCATGAGTAACACTTGTGAAAGTCCTGTGTCGGTCTTCAGGAATCTGGGCCTCTGAGTTGGATGTGTGAAGTTCAAACTCATGGCATCCTCTGTATTGAGAAACAGTTTGTATCAGCAGACATCCTGCAGTCAGTCAGTTTCTACAACAGGACCATGATCCACAGCAGACCTCAAACCCCTGAGGTGATCAGAAGAAAGGAAGAAAAGAAAATACTGAAAATTAATCGGGAGAAGAAAAAAGAGCAGAGAGAGAGAAGAGAGAGAAGAGAGAGAGGAGGAATGAGGGTTAACTGGGGCTCCATAGCAAATAAATCAGCTCTGTCCGTCCATGACACACACTCTGCTTTATTCTCTGTTTTGGTTTAAGGCTTGGCCACAGTGACACAGTGACATCTGCTGCACATCATCACATAACTCTCCTCTCTTCCTCCAGGCTACAGCACAGGTCACTCTCGCTGCTCCAGCCTGACTGACCTCAGTCACCATAGAAATGCCTCCTCCAGCAGCAGCACCTCCTGCGGCGCTGCCCACCCCGCCCAGCCACCTCCCTCCACCCCCACCGAGCATCACAGACAAGCAACTCCTACCAAACCAGAGAGGCCCCCTCCACCCTCTGCAGCAGCCCTCATGTCCAACAGGTCCTCCAGGTAGATACAGACACACCTGAGCTGCTCACTGTCCTGGATGTGTTCCACTGTGTCTGAAAGCTGGGATGGTCTGAGAGGAGTTTCAGGATGTAACACTGATGTAAATCTTTGAATCTCAAAAATAAAGTGAAGTTTTTTTTCCCTCTGTGCGGCAGAGGTTTCATGTCCTCCCCATCATCTCTGAAGTTGCTATAGAAACAGAAGTATGTTATTTTTAGTCAACCCACCCCCTGGTCTTGAGTCACCTAAAGACTAAAGCATCAAGTCTGTATAAACTATGATGCAACACAACTTCATGAGCCTGCTCCAAGTAAAAACCAATTAGAGGTGCTTCACCCTTCTCCAACATACAGCTATCAACCAGATGAGGGACACTGCTGAGGTTTACATCAGGTGGTGTGCAGTGGTGACGACTGAATCAGCTGGGGTGATGCTGAGCCAATAGCTAGCCAACGATGATGGCAACCACCTGTCAAAGTGACCATGCCACCCAATTATCTATGACTTAAAACCTTAGTAAACTGTAAACAGATGAATTGTTTAAACAGTAGTTAACAAAGGGGAAGTCAGCTGTAGAGACAGAAATGGTATTGTACCAGTCTGGACAGTTGGACATTTTAATATGGGCGTCTATGGGGACTGCTGAGGGTCTTTGTCAGACGGACATGTTATATCATCTTTTCAGTTTTTAAGTACTTTCAAGAAACACTCTTCAACACTTCAGCACAAAACTGAAGAAGGAAAAAGGCGGCAGACAGAGTCATTTCTTAAGATTTTCCTGTCATATAAAAACAAATACAACAAAAGTGAGGCTGAGCATCATTAGTGTCATCAGCATCACCTGCTGTTGGACCAGTCAAACACCACCCTGCACCACCCTTGCAGGTGGCCTCTGCTCAGGGTTAGCGGATTGATGCAGTGATGTCAGCAAACTCAGTTCACTGTGGTGCAGTGTTTAGACCAGGGGTGTCAAACTCATTCCACAAAGGGCCGTGTGGCTGCAGGTTTTTGTTCCAACCAATCAAGAACACACAGTTTGACCAATCAGCTGTCTGAAGACTGAGATCAGTTGATTAACTGAGTCAGGTCTGGTGTGCTCTTGATGGTTGGAACAAAAACCTGCAGCTACACCGGCCCTTTGTGGAATGAGTTTGACACCCCTGGTTTAAACCATAGGGCCGTATACAGAAAGAATGAAAAGAAACAATGACACTGAAATGAAATGAAAAAGTAGATGTAATGATTTAAGAATAAAAGTCAAACATGGATGTTATGATGAATAAAGTGAAATATGATAATGTGGCATCAACATGACAAATGTGATATGTTAATGACCTGAAGTTGGTTTACCCAGTTTCTTTGGGATTTGTTGGCACTCAGAAAACCAGTGGTGGTAATATGATGGTTGTATAAAGCAGAGACTTCATCTGCCTTTAGCTGCTGTTGAGTGTTGCTGTGTATCAGATCTGAATCCTCTCTTGTTGTTGTTGTCTTATCCAACATCAGGAGGAAGAAGGACACTGTGCAGAAGCAGCACAGCTGTGTGGATGACACTCGCATCGACGCAGACGACATCGTGGAGAAGATCGTCCAGAGTCAGAACTTCTCTGACAGCAGCAACAACGAAGGTTGGACAGAGTTTCACTTACACTAAGTTTCAGCAGAACCATGTGTAACACTGTGTGAACTCCCCCTCCTCTGTTCCTCTGCTCTCAGACAGCAACCTGAGACTGTTTGTCAGTAAGGATGGGACCACGGCCCTCAGTGGGACGCTGGCCAACAGGTACAGTTCACATCTACATCACTGTGTCTCTCTCCTGGCCACCACTCTGTCTGAATGACGCTGTGTTTGTGTTTTCTCAGAGGGACGCCTGGTGTGTTTGAGCCGGTCGTCATCGAGACTCACTGACAGACGCATGAACTCATCTCCAGCCACATCAGTGTGTAAATGAATCTGATTGTCTGCAACTGTGCATGTGCACAAAGCTCAGTGTAAGACTACTATGATATAGATATTGAGCCTTTCTGGTTTATTTAACCAGGTGGTTGATGGAGTTTAACGGAGTTACTGTCTTTTCTCAAACAGACGAGGGAGCTCTGTTTTACCTCAGATGAAGAAAGATCAGAAGCTTTATTTCTCATTTTCAAAAACCAGTTTCACTCCCTGTCTGTTTTACATTTAAACACCTCTAACAGTACAGTGGTTGCTCTCCTGTCTGTGGAGGCTTTTATTGTGAAACTTCTGCAGGAAATGTAGAGTCAGTGCATCAGCTCAGCCCTGCAGCCAGGTGACGTTAGCATGAATTTATGAATTAATAAGTGAGAAGTGCAGAGCATGCAGGATTCAACACTTTTCTAATCAGGCACAGGCGTTAATCATTTGCGATCCAAATTCATAGAAAGTTTTGAACTTGAATCAAGTTACTTACTTCACAATTAATGTGTAAATGACACATTGTTGTCCACCCAGTGTTAGCACTGGGCTGCTGCTGTGTGTTGATACTGAGGTGTCCACAAATACTTCACTTCATTCATTACATTAATTTATTGTGAGGACACTGACCCCTTAGCAGCTTCAGCATCATTTAAGTGTTAGTAACTTTAGGCTGCCTGATTCTGTTTGAGAATTTACAGTTATCTAATTATCATTTCATTGTAAGGGGTGTGTGTCAGATCTGGTCCTGGATCAGTAGGTTGAGACAGTACTTTGAGTTTTTCTGACTCTGCCAACCCTGTTAATATAAAACACAGGTATAAATTATATAAAAGTCATGACTGAACCATTTTAGCAGCTCCAGTGTCACACTGAATAAAGGACCAGTCTGACACCCAGTGACACTCTGACCAGTGCTACATGCATATATTACTTGAACAACACCCTGAAAACCACCACAGTGCGAGAAGTGTAGTCCAACACTGAAAAAATGCTGCGTTCAGGAGCACTTCGTCAACTCTGAAAGTCGAAAATTCCCAAGTTAATCACCAGGGAGTGGTACCTGTTCGCCTGTTTGCCTGACAGAATGCAGGACGGTACATCTGTGGTGAAGTGTGGCCATGAGGCTCAGTCTGGAAACAGGTTAATCTCCATATAAATAATAACAATTTTCTGACTTTCCAAGTTGTTGAGGACTCAGCAGCTGCAGCAGCAGAGCCATTAGAGGCTCTGGCTGACTGTCTGACTGACTGACTGAACTGGAATACAAGTTTTTATGATATTTTAATGCTATTTGATGTCTGTGTACAGTATGTACTATATTTTGCACACATGTACTCTGTGGAGACGATCCTTAGAAACCACTAAAAGGAAATGGAGATGGTACAGTTTTCTAAAATAACACCTGAAATATTCTTTCCCACATTTCTCATCACTCTGAGACAAAACGCTCTCATGAGACATCCTCCTGTGTTCATATGGCTGGCCATATGTAACCATCCACTCCCTGCACTTACAAAGTCTTTACTCTCTGAATCTGAACCTGAACCTGAGGACAGTCTTTTTGCTGCAGTTAGCACTTGTGATGTCCAGGGGCCAGTTGCACAAAACACCTTAAGTTTTGTCCTTTAGTAAGGACTAAGGAGAGAAGTTAAGTGATTTACAGCAATACAAGAGATGCCTCAGTGCTAATGTTTTACTGTTTCCATGGAGACTGTATGTTTTCTGGTATCAACATGTGATACCTGTTAACTGTGTCCATTGGGTTCGGTCTTGTGTTCATTTTCTAACCTATCAACATAAATGTTGCAGGGAAGATTCCTTTAGTTTTGTCTTTACTTTGGTCACTGAGGACTTTTGTCCAACAGATTAACTGGCCTAAATGAGTCCTCATTAAGTGATTTTAAGATAAAGGTGTTTTGTGCATCAGATTTATTTTAAGGAAACCTTAACTCAGATAAAAAAGGATCTTAAGGTGTTTTGTGCAGTCTGCCCCTGGCACCATGTTCACCAGCTCCTCTCTGACTTAATGTTACTTGTGGCTGTGCAGCTACAGTGATGATTCTCTGTGGATCTGATGGTTGATGGATCAATGACTGATTATCATCTGATTGCTATTGGACCAAATAGTCTCAATATTTATTTCAGTCAGTCAAGCATCTTCATTTAGCCAACTCTGACTAAGAGGCTCAGATTAATGGACTACTCCTAAAACAGAACTAAATGCACTTTGTAGTTGTAGTTCAGTCACTAATTTGTAAAGTTGCTGCAATAGTGTGTTGACTGTCGCTCACAGTGGATTAACAAGACAACTTGTTGACAACTTCTTTTCATATCACAGCTGAGTGGCCTGTGTCTGCTCTGAGAACTGTCCCTGTGCACAGAGCTGACAGTGACACTGTAGGTGGTTGACTGTAGTGTAGTGAGGTCAGGCCCTGAGCCGCAGCAGCACAAAGCTGCTGTTGTACCAGGACTGACAGTACACAATAGCTCCTCACTCCCATTGGACTAAAGTGTCTGTTGGTGTATCTGCAGTATGTGTGTGTATCAGCTGTGCAAGTATGCATGGAAAGCTTCCTCTTTATCTTCACGCTGTCCCTTTAACCCTTGGTTAAAACTGGCCACATGATGCCTTAACAGTGTGCAGGAAACTGTGGATAATTAGTCCTGCAGAGTTTTCTCCTGCTGCCCACACTAGAGAAAAGCCCTGATTCTGTAGCTCTCTGTGTCTGTCTTGATGGGCTCAGTCTCTGTTCATGTGCAACAAAAAGACTTCACAGAGAGACACTTGTTGCACATTTATCCCTCCAGTCTATTTTCTTCCAGACCAGCGGGCTGGTCTGCAGATTCATACATAGTTATATGTTTAAGCTAATGTGTTATGGTGAGATGGGAAAGTATAAACAGTTGTATTATTTACAGTGGAGGGTGTGGTCATTGCAGTAAAGGGAACCATGTTGGTGAATCGTCTGCAACTGTGATTTGCTCTTTACTTATTCCTTCCTTTGCACTTGACTGTGTGTAGCCTGTGATATTATTACGTCCTTATACAACTGAATGCTTTTTATGCATGTGGTGAGTGGGGTTTTTCTTTCCTGATTATTTTAAATGAAAGTGAATTGTTACATAATTACATTGGGAATAAGCTGCATTAGAGGTTGTGGTACTGAGAGAGAATATGAACACTTTTCTGACTTTTGTAATTTATTAAATTCAAATTAAAAGGGACCAATACCTGTGAAATTATGAGAATAATAAAAAGAACATTCATATAAAACACAGCATTGATGTGTTTAATAAACTGTACCTTACATATTGTTCTGTCTATATTAGTTCTACATTTGTTTTTTTTAAAGTTAACTCTTGGAAAATCTGATTATTTTTCTTAACATATTGTAACTGTAACTGCTGGTAAGCACATGTAAGAGTCACATCAACAAATGATCTGCTCTATTAATATCTGTATGTAAACGACACCAGTGTTGAGGAGCAATAAAGTTTGATTAGCATAAACAAACCAAATAAAGTGGTAAAGCTTGCAGTCATTCGACTGTATATGTATGTGTTGATCTACTGATGCACCACACATTAACATAAACTGAATCATATAAACACTGATAACAATAGATGGGTTACTGTTCTATCACTGTGCAGCATGGAAAGTAAAATATAAAAGGAACGTTTTTAATTCCAGACACACTGAATAACATTCATTCAATGAGTCAACATTTAATCATTTCGGTAATTTACCATGTGTCGCTTGGAAATAGAAAATATAATTACTTTATACAGATGAAAACTATATTTTGTTACTGTCCACATGGTGTGGCGTCGCCGGCTGGGTGCACTGGGGGACAGCAGAGGCCCTATGATGGAGCTGGTGAGCCACATTTTATACAACGAAGAAGAAGCAGGAAGCGTCAGTCAGTACACACAGTACACGTCAGAAATGGTAAGAAAGATAAATGGATAAAGTGAAATGAGAATAAAAGCATTTTCTAGTCGTAGCTATGTATGTAGCTAACTCAGAAATGAGCAACTTATTTAAAGGTTGAGACTCTTTGTCTCGGTAATGAAGCTAACTCATAGCTACTGTAGCTAATCCTCCGGAACACTTGTTAGCCTCCTGTAGCTTCTCTATACGTTTCTCTATACTATACATATGTGTGTGTCTCAGTACAAGTTTACTTTAATGCCGCCACCATCTGAACGAGTCTGAGTAGTACGTCAGAACAGGAAATTGTTTGAAGCCATATTTACATTTTCCACACTAAATTCACCAGAGAGCTCTGCTGATCCATGGTAAAGAGGATATGATGTTGTCCGACGTGACATACAGAAATGAGACGTCAGTGCTGTGAGGTGTCTCCTCAGCTGACCGCCACAGCACTCAGAGTCGTTTTGGGACATGGTGCGAGGTTTAACTATCATAGACAGTCGGTGTAATGACATTTTAAGAAATCACGAAGTAAAGTTAGGAGAATGAAAGTTATTAAATCCCTGAAATTGATTTGAGATTGATCATTGCATGATGGGAAATGGAGGATCCAGCCTTTTGAAGCTTGTGTTTGACTCTCTGACTTTGTCCTCCCTCCACTAGCTTAATCTTAAAGTGTTTTTTTTTTTTTTTTTTTACATGGGCTTGGGTGAAGTACTCAAGCATAGTCTGTACATTACCTGTACCAGTGCATCAGGCTGTGTCCACTCTGCTCTCAGTTAGGGCAGCAGACTGGGAGTAGACCAGCAGTGCCGTGTGTTTAAGATGCTTTTCAAAGCATCCACTGGAACAGGTCAACTGAGTGAATGAGACAGCAACGTGATACTGTGCTCAGCATGTTTGCACATAGACATCCTGTAGTTCAGCTGCTGGTAAAATGTAGTGTCCAAGAAAAGTGTTTGATGAAGTTTTGATGGGAAGATGAACTGATGGAAATATTCCACATGAAGCAAACATTTCAAGGGAATTTAAATACTGTAGCTCTGCTGCTGCTCCTGGTCAGTCAGCTCCTTATCAGAATCTGTATGAGACTACCTCACACAACCCCATGTCACACACCAGAACTGACCCCTCAATGGAGGCGTGATGCTACAATGTATGACTGTTTTATATATATGTTTTGTTTCTTTGTTGTCAGGCTACAGGCGTGGATCAAGCAGCTGGCATGAGTCTTGTCATCTTCAGTCTCCTGCTGTTTACATACTACTCAATCTGGGTCATTGTTCTGGTAGGTCCTGGTTGTCACTAACATCCCACTCACTGAGCCTTACCTCGCTGACAAACTGTGTTGCTCCTGTGGACTGAATTAAATAGTGTCCTCTAAACTATCTCTGCTTTGTCTGCACAGGGCACTTTATTAAACTTGCTTGCATCAACTCCCTCAGTGGCATATCACATGCTACTTGTCCTAGTCTAACATTAAACCACCACTGCAGAGCTGTTGACATAATGATATGTTCTTATTGTTATAATATCACTGTTTACACAACTAAGTGTGTGTGAATGAAACCTGTGCACAGGCTGAGCAGAGGCAGCAATGTTAGTGATCTCATATTATGGCTGCATACTGTGTTACGAACAGGTGACGTACATCAGCCCAAACCAGGAATTTCAGCTCAGAGAGTTTGATGATAAATAAAAAAAGTGAGACTCAGGATATTAAAGTGTTTATACCTGAGCTCCACTGTCCCTTAAAAGGAGACGTATTATGCTCTTCCATATTTTAGAGCATCCTTACAATGTTATAAAGTCATATGTCCATGCTGAACCTCTGCAGAGTTGCACAACATGAGCTGTGGGGGTCCTGCTGTGATCCACCAACCAGATTTCACATGGTTTCCAGTCTCTCTGAACGCTCGGTAACATGATCTCTGCGAGATTTGTGCAAAACCTGACATCAGGTTTTACTGTCCAATAGGACGAATGCCCAAACTGTAAGGGATCTGCCCAAAACATGCCCACGCCGCCCGCCCCCAGCCAGCATCTATATGGAAAATCCCAGCTGTTTTCCTTCCCCAAAGAAGAAGAAAACTGTAGGTCAGACTCGGGGTCCAACACGTATGGACGCACCTTGTAGCTGGCCATGTTTGTAAAGATGACCGTTATGTGTGAAGGACACGTGGGCCTCCACTGAGCAAGCCAATCAGAGGAAAGCAGGGGGGGAGGGGACATCTGTATGAGACAAGTGAGGAGTTTTTGGAGCTGAAAATCATGCAGAACTACTCTATAGGTGTTCAAAACTGACACAATGCTGAGCAAAATCAGTAAAAGATGCATATTATGTCTCCTTTAAAATAAATCTGAAAATCACCTTAATGAGCTAAAATAGACACCACATGTATGTCTCTGCTGTTCCTATTACTGCTGATACTGCAGCAGGTACTTAGTCTTTTAAAACTATATTTAGTTTAATAAAATACTTTCATATTGAATACATGATGTGATCTTTGTCCTCCAGCCTTTTGTTGACAGTGATCATGTGCTGCACAAGTACTTTCTTCCTCGGGAGTATTCCGTCATCCTGCCGGGTATCGCTGCAGTAATACTGCTGCTGTGTATTGGTGAGTGGCCAGACTCAGCACACACACACACACACACACACACACACACACGTGTTCAACTTGTATATTGGACTCTATGATATCTACATGCAGAGATAAGATGGAACAGGGATGTTGTTCTCATCCTTGCTCATCCTCTTCACAGGAGCCTTCACTGCTGTCATCATGTGGAAAAGCCGTAAGCCAAAGAAAACAGACTGACGTCAGGTTGTTGAAGTGACTCCTGTAGATTCAAAGAGGCCTGAATCTGGACTGTCTCTTGGGCCCCACAAACAAAGATCCCCCCGCTGTTCTCTGGTGACGGCCCCTGAACAACAACATTCATACTTACAAAGTAAAACAGATGTTTATTCTGCACTTGGTTCTCCATCAGCAGGAATCAGCCTCTGTATTTTAATCCTTTGTCATTGGCGCCCCCAAGTGGCAGCATAAATATCACACAGAGAGGACCAAACTCCACTGGGATTCTCTGGCTCTTCAGACCAAAACACAACACAAAAATTGTCACAGAGAGGAAATTACACATAGTGTCTAATAAAATTGTCAGCAAATGACTTTCATACCAGTACTATATGTAATAGACAGTCTGACCTAGAGGTTGACTGATAGCAGATTTTTAAAGGCCAATAGAATAATGATTTGGAGCAGGACATAGCTGAGAGGTGATTGATTGGCTGATAGCCCACAGGAAAAAAAATGACATTGTTCTAAATGAGTAATCTTAGGTTCTATTTGAACATTTGAACAACTGAGTCCATTCAGAAACAAAAGATAATGATGTCTACAAGTTGCAGGGCACTTTATAAACCAACATTAATGCAGAAGTTCAGCTCTGATAGTGACTGATGACTGCAGTCTCTCCTCTGTCGTTGCACCAGATCTACACACAGTGGTGAGGCCAAGCTGGGCCAGGATCCCCCTCTCTGGGCCGGGTCAGGGGTCAGTGTTGAGGTCAGATAAAATATGGCCTGGGGATTTGGGTATTAACTATTATGGGATAACTAGAAATGTTATATGTAGCAACAATGTGACTTTAAACCACTGCATAATAATGTTACAACAAAGTTTTGTGAATTGTAACACAGTTTGCCTGATGGTTCTCCTCTATGTCACTGGTTAGATCTCATCTGAACAGATAAATACAGTAAATGGACGGGGTCAGGCTCGGACAGAACGTTCACAGCCTCAGGTGGAGCTGGATTATTTTGGCCGATCTTTAGATTCTCCCTCTGCACTGGCCGGCAGCTGGACATTAAGGCATCTCAAACAGCTCCTCTCTCCCTCTGGATGTTGGAGAGTTGCCGTTATTGGATTGGATTGTACTTTATTGTCCCATAGGGAAATTTGTTTTGGGCACTGAGCATATACATATGAGACATACCTGACATTCATACAAAGTACTTCCATTCATGCTAGGTACTTCCACACATATAAAACACACTCACATTTGAAACAGTAAAACAGAGTCCTTCCACACAGTACATATAAGTCAGTAAAACTGGTCAAACCCACAGTTCTTTTAGTGTTAAACATCATATATATATTTTTTTAAGTATATTTTTGGGCATTTTTTGCCTTTATTTGACAGGATAGTTGAGAGATACATGAAATGGGGGGGCAGAGAGAGGGGGGATGACATGCAGTAAAGGGCCGCCTGATGCAGGATTCCAACCGGGGCCGACTGCAGCAACGACTGTATCCTCTGTATATGGGGCGCCTGCTCAGCCCACTGCGCCACACGACACGACATGTTTCAGTCATGTCTGTTGGTTTTTGATGAACAGGTCTCTGATAAAGACATATTTCCCCTGACTCATCACACACACCCAGGCACAGAGTGTCATGGCAGAGCTCATGAGCCACACTCTAGTTACTGTAAATAACAGCAATAAAACCAAGTAAACAACAGAAACACACCTGTTCAACCTGCAGAACCATGAGAATGTAGAAGGAGGTACTTTAATCTCTCTGTCAGTCACACACACTAGATCAACAACAGACAGATGTTTGTATGTAACTATTTAACTTAGTTTTGTGTCAAACTCCAATAAACTGATGCTGTGTGCGTGTGTTTTGTGCTAACACACACACAGCAGGCTCAGATACAGATTCTGTAGACCAGATGCACAGTTGGGGAAATGTGTGTTTGATGTGGAGAGATCTCCTCTTCTTAGAAACACACTCAAAACCCAATAACAATGTTTCATGTTTAATAATCAGCGTAATCAGCGGAGGGACAGAAGAGCTGCTGGAGACGTTAGGACCAAACCTGATTACAGACTATAAATCTCCTCTCAGTCTGTTTATTAGTCACTTAGTATGTGACCTACACTGTTCAGTCCTCTTTGGCTCTATGTAGGGGTAAGATGCTGGTGATGGAAAGTGAAAAACCAGACTGTCACCTTTTAGTTTGACCTTCATTGACTAAAATGCCTACGAAGGATCACATCCTCAACACACCTGAGTCGGACCACAGCTAAACTGGCCTGAGGAACCTCGTGAACCTGACATGGCTTCGAACAACCCATAATGCATCACTCGCTACCGGAGCTGGTGTCACACCTGTGCTCTGTTCATTTCTAAAATACACCCGATCATGTGAATTCATGTATGTAGATGTGTTCAGCTTTAAGGAAGGAAACAGTGTCCGGTGATTGACAGGATTAACATGGTGGGAGGGACTAAAGCAGCACAAACTGTAAATACTGTGACATACTGTACAGGAGTCGTGTGTGTAGATGCTGTAAATTGTTGGAGCTCATGTTCTTTTTCCTCTTCAATAAAACTTTCAAGTGGAAAACATGATTCTGTTGATTAAATACAGATGTTTCCTTTGTCACAGCTGTACAGTGGAGTAGCTGCAGTAGGTCTGACTCAGTGTAATGTTACAACTTATTAAGAGTAACTATAACAGGGTACAAGTTGTCCACCCTAGTTGCCCCATAGGGGTGAATTAAAGGTCACATGGAGGAGTTAGGACAGATGTTGAGTATGGATGGTCAGACCGGTCAGTACACCTCATCCTCCTGCTGGTAAAGGTCATGTCCTCATCCTGTTACCTTATTGGTTCTGTAGTCCAAACAGAAGTACAGGATGAAGACAAACCCCTGCTTGTTGTCTCTCTCTTTGTTCTCTCCAAACACGTCCATGTGTGGTTTGGAACAGGATGGTCTCTTCAACAGGCTGGTGTGAGGCCAGAGGCTGCTCTGTCACCACTTCAGTTTTCATGCTACTTTATTTAGACAAACTAATTGAACCAATCCACCAGCTGAATGTGGATCTGCAGATGTTCAGTGTTGTGGTTGTTTGTGGAGAGTTTCACTGGGACAAAACTGTACTAGACCTGGGGGGCTCAGTGGTCAAGTGGTTAAAAGCACGTCCCATGTTGGAAAAAGCCAAATGCAGTGATCGCCAGATCAAGTCCCGTGTGTCATTCCCCCAGTCTCGCTCGCCACTTTCTTGTCTCACACTATCCTGTCAATTAAAGACAACAAAAAAACTTCTAGACCTGTATCCAGGTGATATTTGGATCAGCACCAAATCATTCCATCTCACAGATCTCAACCTCCATCAGTATGTTCAAATTCTTACGTCTAGATGCAGACATCATTGTAGAAGTGCACACGTATAGAAACATGTCCTTCCTCACAGTGCTAAGTGATAAAAAAATTCCCTGTCTCTTTAACTGGATTGGCACCAAAATGTCATGGGTTTGTCA
The DNA here is from genome assembly GCA_021432705.1 of Caranx ignobilis. NCBI lineage: Eukaryota > Metazoa > Chordata > Actinopteri > Carangiformes > Carangidae > Caranx > Caranx ignobilis. The sequence continues at coordinate 3,519,950 of MU269987.1, forward strand.
CTGGTCCATGACCCATCCCTTGTCTGGTGTAAACTGGTTCAGGTGCTTTTGTCTAATCTTTCTGACAAACAGTAAGAGGTGAAAACAGAACCTCAGCAGCAGATGTATTACATGATACCAGAGGCCAGTAGTCTGTTAACATTAACATGATGAGCATCTGACTCTTGTGAAAAGTAGTGAAATTCTGTGGTCAGAGGAAACCTGCTCCACTGTTACACCAGCTGCCAGACTTTCCTCCAGAGAGGTTTGTGCTGGAAATACAGAGGTTAAGCTTCATGTGAACTCTTTCACTCGTACAGTTTGCTGTGTTTGTTGGTGTTGGGCAGAGGTAACTGAATCAACACAAAGGTGGCTGGTTTGACAGGCCTCACACCGGCTGTCATGTCTTGTTTACTCAGGCTGCATTTGCTTTAGCTTTGATGAACTGTAAAGAGAAGATGAAAGCTGGAGAAGTCCCATTAGACCCGAATAGTGCATTCAACACCATAACAATACAGAGGCCAAAGGATTCTTCACTGTACTTTACTATTTATTTCATATCAGACAGTGTGGTCATAACGGCTCCCATCACTGGCCTATCACAGCTTTGATTTGACAGCACAAGACTGTTCTCAAACATGTCTTTGAGGATGATTTTATTTTGAACAATTTACGTAATCACATCTTCTGAATGAAATTCTTATGAATGAGATAACAAGGTGAGCAGGAGCGCAGCACGTCCTGTCTGACTCTGGCTACCAGGTGTCACATGGTGGCAGACCTTCACCAACACCCACACATGTTCATATTCATACATCACTGACAACTAAAGCTTTGTGCAGTGACTTAACCGTTCATTCCCAGAGCTTTTTATTGCATTGTATTTTATCTGCATGGGTGCTTAGAGCATGATGAATGTTTTTAGATGTCCTTGGTGTGTTGTGATGGATGTGTGGTCTTTTTATCTCTTTATGTGTGGTACTTTTCAACGTGCAGGACTGTTTTTTTTTTCATTTCACATTGGAAAAGAACGTTTTTCTATTCTATTCTATTCTATTCTATTCTATTCTATTCTATTCTATTCTGTCCTATGTGCCCTTTTCCATTAGACCCTGGGTACTGTACTTGGGCTACGGATGTTACAGTAGCAGGAAAGAAAGAGTCATACAGTAGAGTCAGCAGCCATGAGCTGACAACATGAGTCAGAGCATTACTTTCATTTAATCATTCTAAAGTATTTATAGGACTTACAGTAACTGTAGTATTCCCTCTGACGTATGAGCGTTGCATCACTGTGATGCTGCAGCTGGAGCTGGCAGAGACAGCGCTGTGCCGGGGTCAGCCGCTCAGTGAGTGGGTGTGACCACAGGGAGAGCCGGGCTCCGCTCGATGTCATCGCACAGTCAGTCCGCAGGCTGACATGTGACACACTGACACATACACACACACACACACACACACACACACGGAGATACGGACAGACCGAGACCGGGAGGCGTGCACCGACCTGCTCTGCGTCCGCGAGCCACACAGAGGCAAGTACCGGTTTTAATCTGATGATACAGCCTGACGAGGCTCCTTACGATGAGTAAGGCTTTCTTAACCTGCTAAACAGGTAAGATAACAGAGTTCAGCGTTAATAAGCAGAGTATTTCCTCCTCATGTCACTGTGATGTGTGACTCAGGGACTGAATGTGAAGTTTCAGATGACAAAGCAGATCAGGGTTAGGGAGTATTTTGATAACCACCACTGGTCTGTCAAACAATCATGGTAAATCGGTGAGATAGGTCTGCATCAGACAGACATCAGAGAGCAGGAGGCTCTCCCTCTCTGTGATGACAAAGCGGTGTGTAACAGGAAGGTAGGGGCTTGACCCTGGATCACACCTCAGATCCAGGACTTGAAAAGACCCCCCCTTGTTGTCAACAAGCTGCACACTCAGCATCACTGGCTTCACATGTGTGGTGGTGGTGGTGGTGGTGGCGCATGGAGGGATGGCTGCTGCTGACAACATGTTGTTGATCAGGCTGGAGAACAAAGGTCAAATTTGACCTAAAATGTGTCTGTCAGATGTTTTTGAGTGGATTCTGGGATGTGGCCCTGTGTTTGTCAGAGACCCACCCCTGTGCTCCCCACAACGGTCTGTAGTTGGGATGACATCTCTGTTTTGCTGCCTCCTGGATACCAGCCAGTCATTCAAACAGAGAACCTGATACTTGAGCTGACCAAGTATCCTCATCATCATTGTGATGTGAATATGTGCAGTGAACACATCCCAAAAGACCAACTGAAACAGTAGGAAGTAGAAATCATGTCATTTACACAGATCATGCACCCTCCCCCCAACCCCCAGCAGTGTTACCAGCAACAGAGGGAGGAGGACAGAGGCGATGTCCCATTGTGCCCTTCATCTTCTTCCTCATCAAGCAGTTACACGCTCCAGTATTTGTTTATATATCACAAGTCATAGAATAAAATAGAAAACTTTAATTGTCATTGTAGCAAACAACGAGATTGGAGCACAGATATCGTCTCTCCACAATATTGCCCAGTTCATGGTGATTTGTTCTATGTGATTTGTGTTGATTAGACCAAAGACCAAATGGCACATGCTCCAACTGACACTGCAAACTCTACATACCTAAAAACAATATATGTCTTTACATGCACATGTATATATCTTTATCTTCATTTGTTTTAATTCAAACATGATAAAAAGTGACATTTATTCATCTTTATATCTTTATTCACTGGTCTTAGACATGTGTGTTGATATATGACAGGCCAGTAACCACAGCTCTAGTTTCCAGTGTTCTCCAACATTAGATATTTCCTCTGGGAATCAATTATTGTTTTATTACTGTTACGCCCTCTTCCTGCCTGTTCTCCAGCAACTTGAAGACTCAGGAGCTTTGTTTCACAGTCAAATACAAAGCGAGGCTGTTTGTGTTGCTAAAGACAGAGAGAGGAGCTCAAAGGCCACAAGGAGCTAATGATGTGCAACCAGCTCATAGCATAGACAGCAAAACTTACAAAAGGGTTTAATGTTGTCCTGTAATTATAATGGCAGCCGGACCAGAGGGACAGGGACTACAGTCCTGGACTTGTCTGCTTGTAGTGTATGGCTGCACATGTTGTACAGACTTACTGAATTTGGACAGTGCATCAAAGCTTTAGAGAAACTGATCTTAATGTTCAGAATTACAACTTGTTAACTTGTAAGCGGCTTTGTTGAACTAGCAAGACAAAGAAGAAGGCTGCTAGTGTGGTGAAGATGTGAACTAGTGCGACAAAAAGCCTAACATGTACAACACTAGTACAACTAGTACTGTGATAAAGTTTCACTTGTTTAACATGTATGACAGTGGCAACATTCACTAGTTAACTAGTGACATGCACATGTTAACCAGTAAGCAGCTTTGTTGAACTAGTAAGATGAACATGTCAACTAGTGTGACAAAAAAGTTTAAAAAGACACCTACTAGTGTTACTAGTGGCCAATTTGGGTGAACTTGGATGGAAAATTGTGGCTCATACATAGACAAACAATAACTGTTAGTTACATTAATTGTTTCTTTTCATCAAAATCAGAATCAGTTTCATGTCACTTCCATGAAACAAGTTGGGAGAGAGAAGCTGTTCTCCAAACGTCATGTTTCTTTTAATGGGATTTGCTGTAGAAGCTCACCAGGTCAGACCTTGAGCTGATGGGAAATTGTCCTTGTGTGTAAAAGGCTCATTAAACAGCTGCATGTTTTACAGACTGTCCAAACCCAGGAGCCTCCACAGAGCTGGATTTGTTGTGTTTGTTGTATTTGCTGTATTTTCACCACTACTCTCTTGTCTCTTTGTCCTTGTTTTGTCTTCAAGGATGAGATATTTGTTCTTCTGCTGTCTGTTGTTATGACAGACAAGAACACAGTTGAACATTTAAATTGTGCCTTAATTCAGAGATTGTGGCTGAAGGACCAGCTTTTCGCCATGAACACTGCAGAGCCGGTGAAGCTATTATCCCTTTGTGTTGGTCTCCATAGTTACGCTGTTAAAGACTCAGCTGATAGTCAGCTGTCTTTTGTGTTTGTCACTGGCCTCTCTGGCCTCGACCTACTCTTTGATTTCTCTTAGCTGGAGCTTTACAAACCTCCTCTCTCGTACATTGCAGACTTGTGTCTGAGTGTAGATGGAGGCCTCGGCAGCTGCTGGCGGTGTTGGGAGGATGTCTAGCCACCACCAGCGCTCAGTGAAGAGGAGGAGGTGGGGAGGTCTAAGGCAGCAGTGGAAACTTCTGGGTTTGTTTGAGATCGACCAGCAGCACGAGTTCTACGGCCTGACCTGCATGATGAAGGAGGGACTGGCAGCAGCCATCCAAAGCACCATAGACAACACACCCACAGTGAGTACACATCAGCTGACACAACATTTCAGCCTTCTACACATACCTGCTGTTTAAAGGCCTCTCGTATGGCATTCAAATGAATGAATCACAGGCATGGCTGCAGTGTGTTCACAAACACATTCAAACACTGTAAAAAACATAATAAAGCCAAACTTAACTCATAATGTAAACATCAAGGTTTCAGGTTGTAGCCTGTTCCACTGAGACAGAGCAAAATAAAACAACACAAGAGGTTCATACGAGGATACTGACGGAAACACAAGAGTCTCTCTTAAGCTGTAGTTACAACTTTTTGTGCATCAATTCATTTGTGTTTTTTTCAAACATTAATAATAATAACTTTATTTGAATAGCACTGTTCAAAATGAAGCCATGAATCTGAGCCCCACTGACCAACCTGTGTGAATGTTGTGTCATTTGAATGTGAATGTGATGAACCCGCTGATGCGATGGTATGTGTCAAGACGCCACTGACATGTGGGGTCATAAAGAAAACAATAGGGGCGGGTGTTTTGACCAGGGGGTCTGGGGGTCTGGGGCCCCAGCGCAGTTTGTCGGGCTTGTGATGTGTGAATATTGCACACTTACAGGCTCAACACATGTTAACGCTCAGTGTGCAGTGTAAACATTCACACATCACATCATCACCACTTTCAAATTTTTGCCAATGACAAAATGGACTTCAATGAGATTCCTGCTCTTTATAGGGGTTTCTCAGAATCAGAGTGATCCAGTGGTCGAACAGGAGTTGATCAACACTTCAGTACAACTCATATGACTCAGGGGAAATCTGACTGCAGTTACACAATGTTTCTTTTTCTGTGTCCATAACACCATTAATCACAAGGAGATGAGTAACAGGCATTGACTTTTTTATGTTAAAGCTGGGGTTGGTAATCCTGTTCAGAAACACTTTTTGTTATACTGGGTGAAATGGTCCTTCTACCTTCAGAGTAATCAATACATTATGTATCAGAAAAAGGAACGAAAATCATCAGTCCTCTGTGGCAGCTGCAGGACTGACACAACTCCGACCAATCCAAGCTCTTCGGTGCAAAGAGCAAAAACCAATCAGATGCCTTCATGTCTAGTTCTGTATCCGCCCCCCTCGACCCCTGCCTCCGACACATGTGCACAATCTTCACGTGTCGCTGTTGCCGGAAGAAATCAGCGTACAGAGTTACAGCAGAACGGATTTCATGCTCATTTATGAGCAGTGGCTGAGAAAATGCAGCCCCAGTTACTACTTCCAGCGTTACTTGTAACGTTACTTGTAACGGCTCGCCCCGAGAAAAAGGCAAGGAAGAGAAAGGAGGCTGAAAAGGCTGCTAACAAAAAGGCTCTGGATAAAGCCAGAGGTCAAACCAGAGTAAACGTCTGTGTTGCTTTTGTGGAGACAACTGAGGGATTTGAAGTGATGCTGAGGTTGCTCTCTTTCTGTTGGACAGGTAATTATGTGTTTTGCTTCGGGGAGGATTTGTTATTTCTATGAAATGTGTAACTTTTGCTAAAGTAGCTACTTTTGTAGCTTGTATTGGCCTAATGCTAATATCAGCTTCTCTGTGGGTTTAAAACGGGTCGGTGACGCTAGTATTGAATAGATTATAGTATATATATATATATATATATATATATATATATATATATATATATACCAACTCCAAACAGAGATGAAAAAACCATGTGTTATTCACTACATCAGATGAATTTATTGATGTCACCCTCACCTCTGTCTCTGCCCAACACTCATCACTTACCATCAAGTACATGCACATTGTTACCATATGTTTTTGTGGTGGCTAGACATAATTACAATGCTGTTTCCTTCATGTAAACAGAGGTGAAGACTGCATGGTGTCATGTTCATGGGAAATGGCAATGGCAGCAAGATGTATGATGTCTTTCGAAGACAGTCTGTTTATGTGCTCAAAACCATAAAGTCTAAATAAAGGTGGGTGTAGTTGCTAAAGAGCGGATCTGGATATGCTGCCCCCACACCATCATCATCATATAACAACTGCACTAATAATTGTAATTTGTTGACTTTACGTCAAAAAACACGGAAACAGATTGCCTCAACATTTCCAAGCAAAGTAGATCATTAATTCTATGTTGTTTATCCTGAAAAAAGCTGTGTTTAGACAACTCACGTCAGTCAGTTAAATTTCATTCAAATTCAAATTGTCATTGTGCAGTTGACAACGATATTTACTTGTGCAGCCTCTAAAAACGATACTTGCATTCACACGCAAGGTTACTTTAGCCTGATGAGTTTAATGACTGTCCTTACCAGAAAGTTGTATTAACTAAGTGTAAGCTAGAAGAGTCAACAAATGAAGCAGACATCAGTTAAGAGCACTCTTTATTTTAAGTGAGGTTCAAAATTACATTTTACAGTGAAAAATGAGCAAAGAGACCTGCTGTTCCAGGTCACACTTCAAAAGAAAAAGTTCATACACATGAAAATCAACTAGTTCACAATCCTTTCTTCTGTTTTCTTTTCTTTTTTAAGTAGTCTGCTGTTGTTTTCAGTAGAATCGTCTACATCACATCACAAGCCCCGAATCACTGCTACTCTCAAACTAAAGGAATCACTGAACCACTGAGGAATGTGTTACATTTAACATTCATAATAAACTATGTTGAGACTGAGAATATTTTTCCCACCCAATCACTGTGTCATATTCTGCGGAAAGTGAAGAAACCAGGTGCAGTGAAGGCATACATTAGAGGTGGACATTTTATAGAGTATCAATAAAGAGGAACTATGCAGGATTTTTACCGTAACTATGCTACATTTTTACCTTAAAGAGACTTGGGGCAGGATTTGTGAAAAATTAAACATGCATTTTAGGTTTTTTTAAAAGCTGATGAAACGTTCCAAAACCAAAAAGAATGAGCCCACCCACGTATCTCTCCATCGCCTTGAACAGGCTCTGTGCTGCATAATGTACTGCAATTTGGAGTCTGAATTTCCCATGCAGTTCTGCGGCTTTCAGTACGGGAAGAAGACAAGCGTGGGACTAATGGACTCTGCTACCATAACCGAATGACCCACCACCACAAAGACGAAAACTAAAATGTCTAAACTAAACTAAAATCAAAATGCAATTACGACAAAAACCAGTCTGGCACCTGAATAAATATTGGATATGCTTTCGAGTCCTGGAGGCAGCTTCAGCTTGAATTAGGACTACAAACAGATGCGGACATGTTTCATTTCCTAGTAACCAGGTAAGAAAACACTACAGCTCATGTTTAGAGCTTGATCTTAACCTCATATGAGATCGCTAGATTTGTAGTAATTGGGATGGTTAAATACATGACTTGTCACTTGTTATTTGAGAATGGAGGATCTCTGTCTCCCACCTGGCGTCTCTGGGCTGAAAAACAACCTTGCAAGATCAGACCCTCCGACCCGGTGTCCCAGCTCTTGTCTCTGCGCGCCACGACACAAATGTAACCTGTAATCTCTTGTTTATGACAGATAAGACTGCACAGATATACACATCATTACATCATGTACATCCCACCAATGGCTACTGCTGAAGTTCCATGTGAAGTTCTCAGGATACAGACTAAACATCCTGAGGCACTTGAGTCCATCATGTCTCCCTGATGGACTCACTGAGGATGTGGTGGAGAGACACATGCTGGTGGAGGCCACTCTGAACAACTCAGATCATCCTCTTCATAACACCTTGACGGACCAAGAAAAGAGCGGTGGTGGACGGCTCCTCTCTCTTCACTGCAGGACAGAGATATATAAGATCTTTGTTCGTTCAGTCACCAGGCTTTTTAACTCTTTTGCAAATGGTTGATGAGCTGCATAGATGACTTGATGTCTTGCATAGTTCCTCTTTAATACAGAAGTTCAGCTCTGATAGTGGCTGATGGCTGCTGCCTCCTCTCTGTGGCTCAGTCAGATACATCATGTTAGTGCATCAGATCTCCACACAGAGGTGAGGCCAGGGTAACACCTCTGTTACTGAGACCACCTTAGTCTTCATTAGTCATTAGTCCCCCCCCCCCCCCCCCCCCCCCACACACACACACACACACACACACACACACACACACAAGCTCACACCCACACACATACTGGTAGTCACTAAAGAGACATGACTGGGCACTGAGACCTGAGGCGAGGAGTAGGTCACCTTTGGGGGCCGTCCACACTAAGAGGGCTCACGGTCCATGACCACAGGGAGCGCTGCCACAGAGACCACCCCGACCCAGGCAGACAGGAGGTTCCACACCAAGGTGCAGAGCCCTCTGGCCACCCAGGCTGGGGCTGTCCAGAGGACAGTACCGTCATAGGTGGACCAAAAGCAACTACCAGTGTAGTAGGCCCCCATGAGGAAAGACTGGAGCTAAAACAGTAAAATAAGGAACATGTATCCATACTTACGAGGAAGTGTCGCTCTTTGAGGTAAGAGACGACCCAGTTAAAAGCTGTACCAGTAAGGGTCTACTGTATTGAAGGCGGTGGTTAGATCCAGTAGTACCAAGACTGTGAGTTTGTGTTCATCTAAATTGCACCTGTTGGGGTCTAAATTGCTCTTCTTCAGAAGGGGCTTCACCACCGCTGTTTTAAAGGAGGCGGGGAAGACACCCTGTCTGAAGAGAGAAATTCACCATGTACAGTATAACAGTTGTTCCTTGAAGAATCCACGAAGTGTTTTAAAAACTGTGTGGGAACTGGATCTAAAAGGCAGGCTGTGGGTTTACCTGGGAGAAAACTCGACCAAGTGTCCTGGCACCAACCAGGGCAAAACTCTCCAGTGTTTCCTCAGGTAAAAGCAAAGGCTCAGGTATGTCAACATTTAAAATCTGTAAAATCTGGATCAAATCTGCAGCCACTTAAGAAATTAGGTAGCGTTTCCTCACCGTTCTCACCGGGGCCTCCCGCTGGTTAAAAGTGGTGATGTTACAAAACACACAGTGTGTGACATGCTGAACTAGTATCTGTGACTGACAGAGAAGATTAAAATACCTCCTATTAAATGCTCGTGGTTCTGCAGGTTGAGCATGTGTGTTTTGTGCTGTTTTTTACTGCTGTTATAGTAACTGTAAGTGTAGTTCATGAGCTCAGTTTGACTTTGCAATGATGCACTTTATGTGGGTCTGTGTGTGGGGAGTCAGGGGGAATATGTAAAAAAAAAAAAAAAAAAAAAAGCAAAGATCAAACGGACCTGATTGAATCAATTAAACCACTATCATGATGTTTCACAACAGGATGTAAGGAGCTGACAGAAAATGCCTGTCTGGCAGCTGTGGTGAAAAAAACAGCCTCAGTGTGTGAATGTCAGCCAGTCAGTGGACAACAACAAACTTGTTTTGTCTCTACAGCTTTACAAGGTCAGTTTATAGATTTGTAGACAGACAAGAAAGGTTTAATGGGTTCATAGTTGTACGTTATGTTGTTTTTTAAAAGCACACATTAAAATTTCTGATCTTTCAAATCTCAGTCTGAGTGAAAAAAAAACAAGAGAGTAAAGCAGGACAGAGTCCACAGCAGCATCAGCAGGGACAACCGCACAAGTGTTGAGGATGGTTAGAGGTTAGAAGGTGCCTGGATAAAATACCCCCTATTAGGGGTCAGGGGGTGGGGTCGAGAAGTCGGGAGTAGGAAGAGGGGGTCGACCAGGTATATGTAGGCTTGACTTGTGATGAGAGGTGTGGTTGAGGCATGGCCCTGCTCCTGAACCTAAGTTAATCAGTTAACTCCATTTCAGTTAATGAGGCAGTGAGTTTGTTAATGACTCAGCTTCTGGAGAGAAGCTAGACTTCAGTCGTGATGTCCTGATGATGCTCTGCAGCCTAATACCTGAGGGGAGGGGCACAAACAGTGCATTTTGTTCTGTGGGTGACAGAAACCAGCCTAATGGCGGCATAGCAACGATCTGTATACATCCTGTTTGTTTGTGTACACTCAACCAAATGTGTCGTTTTCTCTGGTTGCCATGGAGATGTGGCAACAAAAACCATGGCAGAGGGTCGGAAATGATTCAGGTACACGCACTTGTGGTCACTATTAACTTCAGGAAACCAGAACAGATGAGTGTGGCCGGAGCTGCACTCACACAGTCAACACACATCTTCACTGTGGTGGTGTGGCATTTCCTTCTGTGAGGAATTACCTGTTTCCATGACAGTGCTCACCTTCCTGCCTGCGTCATGGACCCAGCTCTGTCCATATCTGTGACTGGCTTAAAGAAATGTGAACAAGCTTTTTTTTTTTTTGGGAGCATTTTTCCATGTTCTCTGTGATGGAGGGAAACTGGTGCAGCAGGTCCATTCAGACAGTCCATCTGTTCTGATGTGGTGTATGAGGTGGAACTCAGTCAATAACAACTTAAAGCATCAGTGAAACTGATTTATTTGGTGTTACTGCTTTGTGATTGGCTGCAGTCAGGAAGATGTTGGAGAGGAATACAATAAACAAACTTTTATTCACCATGGATAACTCCAACCACCCTCTCCATCACATACTGGACAAACAGTGGAGTTCCTTGTCTAGAGGGCTCATACAGCTCTGCTCTCACAGGGACAGTTAAAAAGCCGCTGGTAAAAACCCGCTGAATGTCTGCTTCATAAGTTCTCAAAGAAGCAACTGGGACGATTGGAAAGTTGAGTGGTAAAGTCAGTCTATCCTACTTCTTTATCTTGAACTCCATGTAAAAACAGCAGCAGGTGGTAAATGTTAGTCGCAGCAGTTTTCCTCCATCTTGTGAAACCGTGCAAATACCACAGCTGAACAGGAGCAGCCGAGTCCACCACAGACATCAGTGCGCTGCTGCTTCACACTAATCCCAGTCAAACACACTTGCTGACTCAGCAGGTGGATGCATGATGTGACGGTTGTCTGTTGTGTTCTATATGCAGCCGCAAAAACACGACACGCACCTTTACATAGAACCTACAGCAGCCTCAGGCGGATTCTTTACCCCCTGACTTTGTATCACGTGACATGAGTGATTAAATTCACACACTGGAAATGAAGTGTGGAAATGATAGTGTATAACTGAAGATCAGGGGTGGGCCAAGGGGCTACAATGAGTTTTAAAATTTGACGGACGGGCCAGGATCAGCTGGATGGAGAGTGTTGGTGTGAACTAATATAAATCACATGTAAAAGTAAAGTTACTTCAAAGTAAAAGGAAACTTCCATTCAGATTACATTCAGTTTCAGTGGGAGCAGTGGTGTTGCTCTCCCTTTTTTTACCAGTGCATCAAATATTGTGGTCTTAACTATAATTTGGCCAATTTTATACCAATAATTGACAGACCAGATTAAAAAGCCAGCGGCCAGGGCCGTTTCATAGGGGAGAACAGTGATGACAATTCTAGGGGCCTGCAGCTAACTAGGGCCTAAAACCCCAGTAGCCTTATCTTTTTATGACTGAACTATTCAACATATAGACCTGACTAATAATCATAAGAAAAGCCACAAAACATGCAGTATTCATGAAATGTGTTTTATTTTCCAACCAATAACCCCCTGCCTTCTTTTAATAAATGGTTTAGTACATGCTGGAGCAACAGTTGCCCCCCAAACTAATAATAATAATTGGGTGCATTGCATCATGCACTGTTAAGAACACACAATAACAGGAAAAAAACAAAAAATGATAATAAAGGGATGGGGCCCACTTCAGCATTCTTTCAGGAATTCAGGCCCAGAATTCCTAGCAACGGCCCTGCTGGCAGGCCTCTGCCTGCTGTAGACCCTCTGATCTCTTTATATCAACATAACATTTTCAGCCCTGCTGCCAACCTCTTCTTCTACCACACTCCAAAGGTCTGGAGACTGAGGAGGTTACTGGAGCTCAGTGAACTCACTTTCCTGCCCATAAAACTAGACTTTAGCTTGGAGACCTGGAGCACAGTCCTGCAGGGAGAAGGTGATGTGTGGCTATGAAGGGATGAACATGGTCACTCAGTATCAGTTCATAGACAGAACACTAGACAGAATCAGATGAACTGTGATGTTCACACCATGGCTGTTATCAAGACAAACATCCATCCATCCATCCATCCATCCATCATCCATCCATCTAAATTTGAGTTATTATTGATCGTCTGTTCCATCTCTCCTGAGATGTTGACAGTAAAACATGCTGTCATCATTTTGCTTCCACACACCATCTCACAATTCAAGGCTTTTTAAAGAATTCATCCAAATTGCCAGATCTTGTCTCATCATTCCCTCATGTCATGAATGTATGAAAGATAATCAGCCTGTCTTTTCTGTGACATGTCTGTTTGTCCGACTCTAGAATGAAGTGTCAGATGGTGATTTCAGATTGGAGGTCACTCAGGTTCATAAGGTAAGTTCATGTGTTTGTGTCTCTGAGTGTAAATTACGATGTGGAATGTCTCCACCTCTAGTTCAGATGGATGTATTATTGTGTGTGTGTATGTGTGTATGTGTGTTGCAGAGCTTTACCATGGAGACCTTTGCAGGCCCGGTGTTTGCCAGTCTGCGCAGCTCTTTGGGGATGACAGAGCAGGAGTATCAGCAGTCTCTGTGCTCTGAGAGCTGCTACCTTCAGTTCATCAGTAACTCCAAGAGCAAGGCCGACTTCTTCCTGACGTTAGTGACTGTTTATCTGTTTATCTTCAGTATGTCTAACTTTGAACCTCAGCTCTAATATCATGCTCACAGGATGATGATGAGATAACATTGAAATGGACCTCACAGGTCCATTTCAATGTTATCTCATGTATTTCCAAATTGTGACTCTGAGGGTTGTGCTAACTGTAGGGTCACTGCCTCCACTGTAGAACAAACATGATCCACATGAATTAGCCATGGTGACCAGTAGATGTGTCATCGTGTGACTAATTGCTGTCTGTGGTTTGGAAACTGTTTACACATGAGTCTGTGAGTAATTATCCACCCAGAATAGTGTGTATCAGTTCTAAACTTCCAGGTGCTGCCAGTGTTTATATCTGACAGGTCACATACGACATTTTATGAGCCGTCTGTTCCGGGTGATTCAGTCTCTTCCTCAAGTTGATTTCTGGGAGGTGAATCAAATTCTGGAGTACAACAGGTCTGATTATTAGCCCCAGTACTTTGGAAACCATTGTATGATTAAATCCAGTGCAAATGATGAAGTCCATCATGCTATATTTTTCAAAACCTGTAAAACTTATTAAACTTTTCTTGTCCCACAATTTTTGCTCAATTGACACCAAATTTGCTGCACTGCTACTCTTCAGACCGTCCTCCACAAAGTTAACACCTGGATTTTTGGTATTTGAAAAACTGAGCCTACAGTGCATTATAATGTTTGACTGTAAAAAGTACTGTAAACATATACCAGCCAATTCTTGATAAATCCTTTTTCAATCTTCCTGGAAAAAAATAGACAACATTTTCGAGTCATAGTAGGTGAAGTTTGGCAAATATCAGAATTTTATCTCAAAAACTGAATTGTTGAAAACATTTAGATTTCTGCTCTCATGAGAACACTGAGTGATTAAGCAGTTTTAGTTAAGTCTTTATTTTGAGCAACTGACTAGCTTTAGTTTGACATTCATTTATTTTTAGTTTTCAGGTATTAGAAGGAAAGCCTTGATTTGTAGATGCTCCCATATTGTCATACTGGGCTGTGGCGTTTCCTCCTGCAACTTTAGCTATTTCTGGTCCAAACATAAAATGCATGCTAAGCATCTTCTACTTGTGGTATGTAGCAGCCGATATATGATGTGCTGCCACCCCCTGGAAGCAGCCCGTTATCTCAAGAAGTCAAACAGAACAAGACACGGTGATCGAGGGCGAAAATGACACGACAATGAAAACAAAGTTGATTCTATCTACAACTCGGCTTTTATTTCCAGTATTGTTTGTTTACTCCCCCTCTCATCTCAGTGTAGGCCTATGAAGTCAGCTAAAGGCTGAGGCTTTAGGTACTGTACACACGTCAGCGACATTTTGAATGAGGTTGATGCAGGACTCTAATGGATCAGAGAAATTTCAATTTCATAAGTGGGTTTTGTGAACTGAACTGGGTTCAAGCATACTGCTGTGCTGCTGAATTGAGCTTTGAGCAAAGTGAAATCAATGCTTGAATACTGAACTGTGAATTTTGGTTGTGAAGGCTGTGAATTACTCATTGTACCTTTAAAGGTTAATGAATGGCCATTCCAAGAACTGATACTTACCTCTGTTAAATATTGCACATTTTTGATTATCTATTAATTTTGTTACCTATAATTTCCGATACATGGCAAGGCAAGGCAGTTTTATTTGTATAGCCCAATTTTACAAACAGTTTGTATCAAAGGGCTTTACACAGCATTATGACAACATCCTCTGCCCTTAGACCCTCACATCAACTGAGGAAAAACTCCCAAGAAAAAACAGGAGAAACCTCAGGGTGAGCAACAGAGGAGGGATCCCTCACCCAGGACGGGCAGACGTGACATAGATGTTGTATACAGACAAGAAAACAATTTACAACATGGAATATGGAAAACATGGAAATGGAATCAGTCAGTTAACGAAAAATGATGAAGGAAGCTCCTGGTGGGCAGGGAGGGAAGGCCAGCTTAATGGGACTACTGGACGGCAGACTGGGTCATGAGCAGGGAGTGCAGGCCGGTTTAACAGCAGGAGAAAGGAGGTGATGGAGGCAGCGGTTGGTTGGTTGGTGCAGGGGGATGGAGCTCTGAAGAGATCTGTGGAAATACAGAGAGTGCGAGACACCAAGGCCGGACTACAAAGTACAACAAATAATGACAGTTCAAAATGTGTGAGGGGAGAGAAGAGGAGTAGCCTGAGGAGAGTAGCCTGATGTGTCCCCCAGCAGTTTAAGCCTATAGCAGTGTAGCTATAAAATGGATCAGGACTACCTGAGCCAGCCCTAACTAAAAGCTCTGTCATAGAGGAAGGTCTTAAGCCTAGAAAGAGTGTCTGCCTCTCTGACCCATGGAGAGAGCTGGTTCCACAATAGAGGAGCCCGGTACCTGAAGGCTCTACCTCCCAGTCTGTTTTTAGAGATACTGGGGGTCACTAACAGACCATGCCATATATAGACCAAATAGTTTTACTTTAGTTGTGCATGTGTGTGATTCAAGACTCTCCACTTTGCCCCCGGGCTGAATTTATTTCTTCTGATAACTAGCCCAACTGTCTAACTCATATTACATATATAGCATATTTCTAAGTCAAAAATGGACTCACCTCCTCTGTAGACCTGTGACTAACAGGTCTACAGAGGACACGAGTCCCTGAGTGACGTTTTACAGCGAGGAGTCAGAACTCAGATGTCAGAGCCAAGAAGATAAAATGATCCATTAAAAAATGTCACATATCTCAGGGGAAGTGAATAGAATGTTCACATGACAACGAAGCTGAATGACAAATAACTAGTGCTTGATTCAGGTCAGTCTCAGACTATGGCATTTTTAGAACAGCTGCTTTTTTTTCAATAGAGGGTTGGAGTTAGGGTTTGGAGATGTATTATTTACGATATTGATCATATGGATGATATCTACTGACTCTGAGCTTTGTAAACTTACAGAAATGATAAACGCTTCTTTCTGAAGACCCAGAATAAAAGAGAGGTCAAATTCCTTCTGTCCAACCTGAAGATCTACATTGAGCACCTGAAGAAGTACCCCCATTCACTGCTTGTCAAGTTCCTAGGTACACACACACACACACACACACACACACACACACACACACACACATACAGTGTTGTCCCACCCATATACTACTTTCTGAGTTGCATGTTGGGCTAAGATAGTTAAGTAATTATTAGGTAATTAGGTAAATATTTGAAAGGTTAGAGAAAAGCAAAGTGCGTTGTGTTATTTGTGTTCTTTCTCTTCTGTCTCTTATTGACATTTGACAACTTCAGTACTCGCTTACAGCATTAATAACATTACACAGTTACCCCCATGTTAATATTGATTCAGTACAAATTTCCCTGACACAATGATTTATGTTGCTGCAGCAGCCTAACGAAGGCTTAAGATAATCAAATAATTAGTTTGATACTCTTAAGTTGTAAAACTGACACTTTGACCTCCTCTTCCTGAGATGCAGTCCTGTAGTTATAGTTATAGTCCATAGGTGACAGTGACATGAAAAACTATGGCCATATGAATGCAGCCTCCAACTCTGCAGGAACCCTTTACTCCACGGTCCTCTTCCTGGTCAGCATCACATGACAAAGTTAGCAGGTTGCCGGAGGAACATTGGTGGACGTTTAGCAGCTCAGGAACTGGTGGAAACCAAAGCAGACTTGACATGAACATGAAAACTGGACTGTCCAGAAACAGTGAAATGAACTCTAATGTTCCTGTATTTGTTTGATGCATAAAGAGTAAATAGGTAAATTACCAGGTCATTATCACATAAACTGTTGCACCGGTCTGAGTGTTTTCTCCTGTTTTTTCAAGGTGTCCACAGGATCAAGATCCCACCCAGACGAAAGGTACACATCTCATTTCATCATTGTTCTACCTGGTTCTATGACAGGATGTTACCAAGGATCACAAAGAACATTGTCGGCTCCACTTGTCTTTTGCAGAAATACTTCATTGTTATGCAAAGTGTCTTTTATCCAGATGATCGGATCAATGCCAGGTAGGCGGCCTCCAGCAATGACACCAAAGTGAGTAAGTGTAGGAGCAGTTCATGTGGTCTGATGTGTGTTTTGTGTTGTCAGGTACGACATTAAGGGCTGTGAGGTGAGTCGCTGGACAGAGCCTGCACCGGAGGGGAGCCAGATTATTGTGGTTCTCAAAGATCTCAACTTCGAGGGCCAATACATCACTCTAGGTAAGGAAGCAAGACAGTAAGGGTGAAATTACTGAACCCTGCTCTGGCTAGTCAGTCTAATGTTTCTGCTACTGGACCAAAAGGTGTTCCTCTATCTTAAATGCCCCCTTTGCAAACATCTAATTCAGATTCATCACCTAATTTGATCCTTATAGGCATTTGGCCAAAAAAGCCTGTTTTGTGCAGTTGAAGTGATTTGACCTTTGACCCTTTGCCACCAAAATGCAATCAGTTCAACTTTGAGACCAAGTGGACATTTGTGTTACAGTTTTTCTCCATTGGTTTGGCTCATTTCTTGAAACAGAAATTACATTCTCCAAACTCTAAGATCATTTGGCAAAACAGTTTCACAGTTCAGCACAACACCAGACTGTAGCTCACTTACAAAAGCTCACATCTCTCCCAAAACACTTCACTCATGTGTCCAAACTAAATTTCTTTCTCATATAAATAGTCAGTGCCCCCAATGCTTTGTCCCTTTGGCATTGTGTGAGCACTGCAAGTCAAAATGTTTAGATGTTGTGTCACTATGGCAGAGGACCATTGAAATATCCCTCATGTCCCCCTCTCAGTCTCAGCCCCGTCCTTCACTGACAGTGGTTACTGTACTAGTTTTAACAGAACACAACTGTGTATAAAACTGAAAAAAGGATTTTATGGTAGAGCAGCCTCCAGGGTTTGACATCGCACTCATACTGCCAAGGAAACTGTAACCATTTTTATTCACACATAAAGTAACTTCCATACATCAGGGTAGTAGAAAATGTATACATCATGATATACTGTAATATAAACACAGAAACACCTGTCAGGCAACTAAACATGCTGTTTGATGGGTCATCTGAGATGTGTGAAAGTCCTCCTTTATCAGTCCAGTTCTAGTTTCACCTGACTGCCAATTAATCAATTTATCACATGTTCCAACAGATTCATATGTGGTTTTCATGATGTTATGTTGTTGACTCATTTTGACAGTTGAACAGACTATTGTGCATGTGACGTGATGCTGAGAACAACCATTAGACTGAGAATCAACAATCAGTTTAGATCAATAAGATCTATTCACTTGGAAACTGGAGGCTACCTGTACTTAATCATTTGCAAAGATCTACTGAGACGTTTGCAATTTGATGAAATGAATGAAAAATTCAATTCTGTTGTGAACAAATACCAAGTGGTTTGGAGGTTTGTCCATGTTATTTTGAGAATGTAAGTTCTGTTTCAAGAAATGAGCCAAACCAATGGAGAGAAACTGTAAATGAAGCGGCACATTGAAGGAGTTACAGAGACATTGTGTTCACAAGAATAGTGTGAATGGATTCAGTGCCAAAATGTGTGTGTGCAGATCAGCAGCGCCCCTGGCTCCTGCGGCAGGTGGAGATCGACACACAGTTCCTTCGGAGGCTCAATGTGTTGGACTACAGTCTTCTCCTGGCCCATCAGCCCTTGCACCACGACGAGCGCCATCAGAGTCTTTCCTTTGCCACTCTCATCATGAGAACCAAAAAGTCAGTAGAATTTTGATTGTGTCAGTGTGTGAGTGTCAGCCTCGGGATTATCCCCCATCATGGTGTGGAGAAAACATCAAGTGATCAATGAGTCGATTTGTGGAAAAGTAGAAATCCTTTTGACATCTATCGGCACACTAACAGTTGCAATGCTAACATGCAGTTTGCCACGTTCACCGTCTTGATCTCATGAGGCACCACATTAGCTGAATCAATATTAAATGGACTGCAGCATACAGCTCCGAACTCTCATTGATCACTCAAAAAGCTTTACACTGGAGGCCACAGTCACCCATTCACACACACATTCATACTCACACACACATACACCACACACACTCACACTTTCAAATGAATCACATCAGGGTCGATTTGGAATTCAGTATCTTGACCAATGACGTCACCACCCATCCGCTAGTTGGATGACCTGCTCCACCGTAACACCACAAATAAAATATAGCTGAGGCAATTGTAGAGACCTGGTTTGGGCACTACACAGACCTCTTCTAAGTCTGTTTCTGGTCCTGGGGTTTTGGAATACATGGATGATTGGCTCCTGTCAGATAACCTCTGAGTGGCCCACTAGCCCATATTGGGCAGATGTGGCCCACATGTGGGGAATGAACATAAATCCCCATCAACATCATTAAGCCCTCCTGTTTGAGCCTCGTTTGATAAAACCTCCTCAGAGGAAGATATGACAGAAGAAATCATTTGTGACCTGGCTGCTTTGAGGTCACTCAGTAAAATTAAGCATGACATCATGAATAAATGTCCCATCCCAAGCCTAACCTAAACCCAATTGGTCCTAAGTCTTGACCCATAAAAACCTTCAGAGTTGAGAGGTCTAGCTACATTGACCTCACAATGTTTGCTTTTAATCAAACAACTTGTTTTCACAACCAGCAACATTTCACAAGTGTGTGTCCACACACAGGCACACACCACACCCACTACCACCTACTCTGCGAACCGGGCTGGCTGCACGCAGTAAGATGACTGATGATCTTCTCTGATAGATCATAGATAGACCAGGGAAATGTCAAATGCTCTGAGTCAGACTCTCTTCACATTCTACACGGTCTGGATTACGTCCGTTTAAAAAAGTCCTCTGTTGTTCTGGTCTGCCAGTTACACACATATCAGACAGCCTCGTGGTTGTTTCTGTCTGTCTGTGTATGTTTGTCACATTCATTTCTCATTTCATCACACCCGCGTCACGCCTACAAGATACAGTCTTGTTTTGGTCCTTTTTATTTCTTTGCATGTGGAGCAGGCCAATAGCTGCCGTCTCCTGCATGTTGATGTGACGTTGATGTGATGTGTGTAACAAACTCTTTCCGAAATCTTTCCGAGAAATGCTGTTTTGGCTTTTTCGGTTTTGGCTTTGCTTGTAAGAATCAGAGATCATAGACAAAGGTTACTTGGAGTATGTAGCAGAGAATAAACAAAGGACTCAGACAAAGCAAGCAAGGAGAATTTATATGCCAAACAACGACGGAGTCTAGCCTGTGAGCTCACTGAGAAAACTCTCACATACAAAGCTAATGCTGCTAATAATGCCACAGAAACAATACAAATGTGGCTCATTTGGTATTAATTTAGCTTTAATTTGTTACAGCTCAGCTCATACACTGCAACAATAAACAGGAGCAGAAAAAAGTTTAAGCCAAAAGTCATTAATTTTATTACAGAAATGAAAGGAAAGGCAAAGATCAGTATCAGCAGTGGAGGCGTTCTTGCATGCATGTGTGTGTGTGTGTACATGCAAAAACAAAACACCACAAATGCCAGGCCCAGGTGCAGCTCAACAGCTGCTGAGACGACCTGGAAGAGGAAAACAAACCAGCAAGCCAGCACACCTCCAATGTATAAGGCAGGGCTCATCACAATATTTAAGTAATAATCTGCTATCAGTGTGGGTAATGTGTGGTAGTGGGGAGAGTAAGAACATAACTGCATGTTGTTAATATGAACTTCTGTAATGGCTTGTGACTGACTCCAGACCAGGTGCCATTCACTTCACATACTGATGGTGAAGCCGCAGTGTGTTTCATCCTACAGTATGCATGGCACCAGGTATCAGCACTGAGCCTCCAGAACTAATAACATTAATTTGGTGGTACACTTGTCACATGTGTGTGACAATGATTCAATAACTGGGGAGACCAGGCTGCAGGATGGTTAAAAAGTTTGTGTGAGTGGTGACAGGTCATTGCAGCGCTTTGTGTGCTTTGACAGATAAATGTTAGAGTGCGTCCAGTAGGGGGCGACGGTATGCTGTGTTGGTGGAAACATGATGCGGCTTAGTGGCAGCTTTGGTATCTGTTAACTTTCTGTTGATCTCTGAATTTTCTGTATGTATCACATACAACACCCACATTCATTACCGACCAACCTATGCATTAAAACTGATCGCATAAATGCTGATCTTCATCATTCAGTTGACCTCAAACTAGTATCTATAGATAATCTAATAGTTGCATGGACACAGGGCCAGTCTCATAAGAACTGCATAAGAAAACAAATTTCAAAACTAAAATGTAACAGTTAGCAGAGGCCACAACAGTTTTTCGGGAATCTTGTGTGTCATGTGGGATAGCAGACATTTTCCCTTTTCCTTTCCTCTCCCAGCTCACCCTATCTCTAATGAACAAATCTGTAGCAGTGCAGTGGGCAATGGTCATATGTTGAAATGATTTGAACCCTTAATGGTACCGTGTTGCCCTCAGGCAACAAACCAATTTTTGGCCTGAATGATGTAACACTTTTAAAAAGAGGAATGACCATAGAGACCCAATAGCAATGCTTTCAGGATATTGAAACCCTGTTTTTTGCAGACTTTTTCAAAGGAAACCAAACCTTTACCATTTTGCTCCACAAAAAGGGTCTGAAAACATAATTTCCTGGCCCTTTTCTGTCTGGAAAAAAGTGTTCACATTAATAGGTTAGTGAAGCTTAATTTTTGATAGGTTCATGCAATTTATTTGCTAATGGCTTCTATGGACTGTGACAGCATTTTTTTTTATTTTACATTCATGTACATTATACATAGGGTTAAAAATGAGAATTGGATTTACTGTGAGCCATAATTGCTCAGATGTTTCACAAGAAATGCGCATTCACGTTTCAAACCGGTGAAGGGGAGGGGCGAGGCGGATCTGTTCTATTTTGAGAACCTTTCAACTCTCAACAATGGTGACGTCACGTCACTGATACTGCCTATAAATAACAGAATCTTGTTTAAATGCGCCTGCTGCCCTGAGGCGACAATGACGTACCATTATGGAAAATTGCATATGTTACCTTGAGGTAACAGTGAACCCTTATGAGATTTTAGTAGTGAGTGTTTAGATATATATAATGTTGAAGCATACCATTCATCCTAATTTTGTTTTGATTTTTACTTTTTAACTAAGATAATTTGATGTTGGTTGCAGCAAAGTAAACTTCAGGCTATTACTGTACTCTGTAGGCCATTCATCCAGTCTACTATTACAGTGAACTGTGCCTGTCTTATTTGCTTATAATTTCCACACATTTTCCTCCATTTACAGAATGAATTCAGCCCCATTCTATGGCCCTTTAGGAGAGGAGGGTAGAAATCCCATTCAGTCTAAATCATCCCAGTTGAGCACAGTGAAGATGAATTAGAATGAATTCATGATGAGAATACTTGTCAGGAGAAAGTGAGACTGATGAGGAGGATGAGTGAGAGTCAGGATGTGGATGAGGGCAGTGAAGGTGAACGTACAGAGACTGGCATTCTTGTAGTATAAGATAGAGTGTACTGTAATACAATTATAATGATTTATTCTTCAAAAAATTGTCTTAGACAGATTTGGTTAGACAGAATGGGTTGTTACACAATGGTACAATGTTGTTCAGAAAAGACACCCTTCCAAATTCAAAATGGCATGTTTTATAACCAGTTGAAGCTATTGAATATTACACATGTTTATGAAATAAATTATCATCAAATTGATGATATGCATCAATTTGATGATGCATATTATGCATCCATCTATATATGATGATTTTAGATTATATTTATTTAGTATTTTTGGTATCTGGTATCATGAAGAATACCATAGAGGATTAAATCTAATCTTTGGTACTACTGAGTTGACGAATCCTCTCCCTGTCTAGACAAATTGAAATAGCCAAAAACACAGATTAAATGTCAGAAAGGCCACCTAACTGTGACTCATACTCACTCTGTCCCACTGACTTCCTGTATTTTCAGATCAGTGAATCGAGGCTCTAGTCCTGTCCATGTAGGCGTAGCTGCTGTCCCTGGGGAGGTGCCAGAGGATGATACCATCTTGCTTCTGTCTGAAACAGATGGCGCATGTTTGACGCAACCACGTGCAGGGGACACATCAAGTGGTGGCTCTCTTCAAATGTGCTCAAAGCATGCTGGGGCAGGCAGTGATGCAACTGAGATCCCTGACTTCAGGGCCCAAAACCGACGTTTACTACCCAACCTGAAGAATCCTCTGCATGTCATTGATGGGCCTGAGCAGCGCTACTTCATCGGCATCATTGACATTTTCACAGTTTACAGTTTTAAGAAGAGGCTGGAGCATTGGTGGAAGAGGCTGAGACATCCTGGCCGGTCCTTCTCCACTGTCAGTCCACAGACTTACTGCCTCAGGCTCTGTCAGTGGGTACAGGACCACACCAAGTAGACCGTGGAGGAGTGGTGGAGTCTTACCGCCAACTCTTATCTGAGCATGTCCAAACAAACAAATACACATGAAGAAAGTTTACCTGCAACTGTTCCATGGGTCAGATCCACACGTGCAGTAGTTTACCTGTGTCTCACTTCAGAGTGCAGAGAGGATTCAGCGCTGGAAAATATTTTCTGTTGGAAATTATGACCATTCAGTACAGTGAAGTGAGAAAAGTGATGCTCATCCAAAATCTGTTCTGCTCTCAGTGAATTTCTTTCCCTTGTTTCCCTGCTGTCACAAATGTGCTTAATCCCACTTTGTGTCATCATCATCATCATCATCATCATCATCATCATCATCATCATCATCAATCTTTATTACGTTACATAGTGCAGTTGCAGCTGGAGCGGCACCACTCAGGCAGCAGCAACAGCACGATTCATCCTATTAACCGTTTTTCTGCCGCTTAAATGAGTTTAGAAACATTATTTTAAATGTCAGACTCTAAGGGATAATTTAGGTTATTTGAAGTGGGGTTGTATGAGGTACTTGTCTTAAGACAACATTTAGCATAGTTTCTCGACCTTAAAATAATGTTTCAAAATTCATTTAAGTCTGTGTGTTGGGCAGTAGATTCACATCAGCCGGCTGTGTGAAACTGAGACTTTGACCGGTCTTGGTTTTGGAAAGTTCATCCACCTGTCAATCATTACGACCTGTCCATCAAGCAGGCAGAACCTGATGTCTTAATAAAGTGTAAACACATGAGTTCTATAAACAGGAGGGCTGTTTGATAGCAGATAAAGCTGCCATCAAACAGCCCATTCTTTTAGAACCACGTTAGGTGAACAGTTAATTGAGCTGCCATAATCCCACACACAAGTTTAACTACACTTAGCTCTTTCCTGACCCTTCCCTTCCCTGTGCGTGACTTACAGTAAGACTGTGGGAGGAAGCCAGAGAAGCTGGAGAGAACCCACACAGGAACAGGGAGAATATTCACACTCCACACTGACAGGCCCTCAGACCCAGAGACCGAATCCAGATCCTTTTGCTGTGAGGTGGCAGTGTTTTTTTTTTATTAACACCTCACCTCAGCTCGTATAGTTTTTTTCTGCTGGTATGTCTTCAGTGGTTAAAATAGTTGGTGGCCTCTGTTGAGAAGCTGCTCATCACTCTGCTGCTTCTTTAAACCAAAAGCTGGTATCGCACATACGCAAATACATCAAATAACCTCAACCGTCATCCTCCCCTATCAGTTACTTTTTTGTGGTTCTGAGGAAAAGCAGACAATTGGCTGTAATTGCATGAGTTTAAATTCATGTGAGCAAAGTGAGTGTCTGCTACTATCTGCTATCTATGGTGGTTAACAAGAGCTCCACAACTGACTGAGCACAGAACAGATTTTGTTGGCATTAGATTACATGAATTTGCATGGTTAGAGCTGCATGGTTATGCACTCCGAAATCAGATAAAATATATTTTCCAGAGACGTTTCTCTAAAAACAGTGAGGACAACAACTCCACACATGTATCAGGAGGAGCACAGGAAAGCTTCCTGCTTTATACAGTATATATAAAAAATCCTGCTTCAGATGTACTTTGGTACAGAATAGTGTGAAAAGACAGACATCAGGTAGGCCTGCATGTTTTCCTGCATGTTTATTCCAAACCCTATTTCATTGTCCTTTTATTCACCGAATGTGGGTTCATTAAAGATTTTAATAAATACTAAACTTGCCTTTTTAACGAGCAACGAGTGTCTGGAAGTTTCAGCACTTTTTACCTTTTAGTTGTAACTCTCCCAGTGTCCACCTTCATGGACTCTGAGGGTTTACAGCTGGTCATAGAAGACATATTGAGCACCTTATGCAGGCTTGTCTACAGACTTTGCTTAAAGCAGTTGCTCATGGTGTAAGTTAAATACCTGATTAGACAAACCAAGTCACATAATAAACAACAGAAAGAAAAAAACAACAAGCATCGAATGGAGAAACCTGTTGTAAGCAAATGAAGATGAAAGGAATTTACGTGTGATTACAAACACAGCTCAACAGTGACTCAGAGCCAGACCTGAGTAGCAGTTTGTCTTGAAGTGACATGCAATTACGCAGATCTGATCACTACTACTGATTACTACTCTGTTTACTAACTGGGAGCCCAGGGAGTCGGTCAGGCATGTAGTCACCAACTCAAAATAGGCTGAATGTTTTGGAGTCATCAAGGTGACCTGATATGTAACTTGGCAAGCACTCAGACACTCACCAGATGATGTCAGCTAGGTCTTTGAAGGGGGCAATGGGCACTGGGATAAATAAGGTTACTGTTTCTGTGTGGTATAATTAGGATATTGATAGGTTGTAAATAATAAATAACAACTCAAAATATTCCCACAATACAATACATATATTATTATTATTATTATTATTATTATTATTACACTGGGTACACAGTTTGGCTAGATCAAGTTAATGGGTGGGATCAAGTTATGTGGGTGAAAAAGTGTCACCATGCTCAGGATCTTGAAATCAATGTCTGTTTATTCAAGTTGTGCACAGAATCTCCCACAACAGAGTCATGAGAGAGGAGCTCCCCGAGCAGCAAAAGTCGTCAGCATTTAAGCACAATGCAGAATACTCACAAGACATGTCACACTGCCTAGCAAAGGCCATGTTATCTCTTACATGGCAAGGAAGATAGACTTAACCTCTCAAAGCAGTTTGCATACCTCCACTATCTTCAAGGCTGCTTTGCTTATTAAAACAGTATTTTCCCATCATTTCTCCCCTGTTTATGCAGTTTATTCAATAAATGAATTACTGTTGATAGACTCGTGTAACAAGGTCAAATTAGAAATCACCTGTTGAAGGACTCAGCAAGGTGATCAATTACAATGCAGTTTTGGAGTCTCATAGCTGTCTCCTCCAGTGGTTCACAACGTATGTTCCTGAGTATGTGAGTTGTGTGACTTGAATACCACTCTCCTACACCTCTTCTCAGGGTGAGGCCATTCAGAAACGATGTACAAGTGATCAGAAAGTACAACAGCAGCACATCGGCCAACCCAGTTATGGAAGCATAAGATACATGTCCACTCCACCACATCAAAAGAACCTGGCAGTAGGTGCCCACAACATCTGGAACAGTGTGATATGAAGCACAGCAGGCATAATCAACAGCCTGTGTGCTAGTCAGAGAGTCATTATCTTTTTTCCATGGTGTAAGGAGTCAGAATGGAAGAGCGCAAGGATATAGGTTATTTTTCCTAAATACACAGAGTTGGATTTTATAATCCTTAAAGTGCTTAGGCCGCTATACAATACAAGCATATACACGTGACATAGTATAAGTAATATCTGCAGTTTATACAATAAAAAGTGACAGGTGCTGAGGTGTGTATAGTCGACTGCACTGAGATGTGTGTGTGTGTGTGTGTGTGTGTGTGTGTATGAGATGGTGTTGGGAGGGATGGGTGGTGGAATCATTATGTTGAGGGTGGGATCATTCTGGTTTAGAAGCTGCTTTTCAGTGTAATTGTGTGAGTGTCCAGTTGCGCTTGCCAGATGGCAAGAGGGTGAAAAGGTTGTGACCGGGGTGGGAAGCATCTCTGATGATGGTTGTGGCTCTTCTTGTGCAGCGAGACCTGTAGATTTCCTTGAGTTTTGGGAAGTGGGAGCCGATGATCCTTTCTGCTATATTAATAATACACTGAAGAGACCTCCTGTTGCTTGCGGTGCAACCAGAGTACCAACTTGTTATGCAATAGGTGATGACAGATTTGATGGTTTAGTGTTTGATTTTGTGAGTAACACATAAATTAAATTCCTAGTTTAAGATGAACGGGTCCAAATACAGGACCATCTCCCATCTCATTGAATTTATGCTTGCAAAATCATGGACTGGTGTTTTGTCTTGGTGGGAGTAAATTTGAGTTGTATTGCAAGATGGTTGCCATGAAACTAACTGGAATATCTAATGATCTATGAAACATGCTGTAGAAACACAGTTTTTGGTTGTATACACAGGTTTTTGGGGAGTTGGACATCTTTGTGTGTTTTTAAAACTCTTATTAACACATTTATTATCAGTTACTACTGTATGACCAAAACAACATTTGATTCATTAAACATAAATGGGTCTTTCCTGTAGGATTTGGTAGGTGTACAAGCTTGTTTCTCAGCACATATTAATTAACATGAAAACAAAGCACTGATAAACTGTAAACTGTAAACACTGATATAGAACTCTGTAACACACTCATCACACAAGCCAGCTACATGCTCTCCCTGTGTGATGGCCTGGGTAGTAGAGGACAGTCTGAGGCCAATATACAACACGCAACAGTGTGGTGGTGTTGCCTTCTCTTTGCACCGACAGCTCCACTCTCCCTTGTTCGCATGACACATGACTAGAGCATAATCGCAGCCTGTGTTACAAAATCACATTTTATCATATCACAGTATAATTGCAAATGCTATTAATCATTCAGCTCTATGTGCAAGTGACACTTCACTCACCTATTGTTTTAAAGAGGAACTATGCAGGATTTTTACCGTAGCTATGCTGCATTTTTACCTTAGTTAAACAGCTTCAGTAATTGTGATGGTCACATACATGACTTGTAACGTGATACGAGGGAGAATGGAGGCTCTCTGCCTTCCACCTGGTGTCTCTTGGCTGAAAACCAATCTTGCAACATCAGTGCAGCACTTGGCCTCCACCCCAGTGTCCCAGCTGTTGTCTCTGCACACCGAGGCACAAACACAATCCGTAAACCGTAATCTTTTGTTTTATGAGGGTTAGGACCACAAATATAAATGCTGTATCATTTTGACCAGAGCATGTGAGCAGAAGGATTTTGTGTTGAGCGAAGATCGGGTATTTTTTTAAAAGGTGGAGCGGAGCCTTATCTCCCGCTCCAATTTGCTCTGGCTGCTTTTGCCCCACCCAGAATGCATCTGTGCACCCATGCACCGACCATTAATAATTTATGGTCTCACTGTTTTTCTTGGCTTAAAAACAAAACATTACCCTTATGTGTTAGTTGAGTTTGGTTGTGGTATTTTTTAAATGAAATGAAATTACGTAGCCTGGGGAAAAACGGCCAAGCTCATGTTTTGTTTGTGAACAGAAGATTACAGGTGAGGGTTGTATGATGCAGTTTCTTCTTCTTTTTTTTTTTTTGAGCGGGGTGGTGAGCGAGTGGAGTGGGATAAAATTTATGATGGAGCGGAGCAGAGAACACGCAGAACCAGGAGAGCTGACGGATGGCCCGGACTTCCATTGTTCCCCTTTAATGTCTGCAGTTTTTTTTCTCATGTTGCACCCCATTTTAAAAACTCTGGCCCAGGGGAGGCGTGCCCCACAGTTTGAAAAACGCTGCAATTGAATTGAATCTTTATTTATTTATTTATTTATTTATTTATTTACACTGGTATAGCATCAGGGTGACCTACAGGAAATATTTCTGTCCAACTTGAAAATATACATCTTTCCTTTGCATTTAGTTAGTTCTATAAAATCCATTTTGATTTGCTCAGGGATATGGAGGTAGGTAGGTTTGGGAAAGGAGCCTGGTTTTGTTTTGTAATTACTTTGAGAATTATATTTTTACTCATACTAATATTTATGAGCAAAACTTTTGAAAGTAAGTCATTGGTCCATAGGCTGTAGGATATGTTTGCTTACTAGTTTTAACATCCCCCCTGTTGAGACATGGCAAGGCCCCAGGCTCAACATGGTGGCGAATGTATACAGGGCTTTTAGGAGGATATGGCAGGTATAAACTCCTACACTATTTTGTTTTGCTTCTTTCATTTTCCAGTGTTGTTTGTCTTGTTTTGACAGTCTTGTAAGTCAGATTTCTGTGCCTTTTGTGTGTGGAGCACATTTGCATACTGCAACTTTATGTGGCAGTTGGATTGCATCCAGCAGTTGTAATAAGTCTTTATGTGTTACAGGTTTTCCTGTTCAAAAACCAAGTTGAAAAGGCATACTGACCGTCAGTGCTACTGTTAAAGCTATCAGTTCAGCAGCTTGTGCTGGCACATGATAGTAGAGGGTTAGCTTTTTATATTGATGTAAAAGTGACTACCGCATAGTCTATTTTATTTGTTCCACTGGGGTTTTTGCTTGCTGAACCATCTACAAACATGACAATGTCTGAATTACTCAATGGTTGTTAAGTTTGGTTGTGCCAACAGTGCATGAATAGATGTTTTGTTGATGGCAGAGAGACTGCATGTGGACCTTTAAATGTTAAAGGAGACATATTATGCAACTTTTCCACAAATTAAAATAGTTCCCAGGTGTCTTAAAGACATGTCTGTGACATGCTTCAGTCAAAATACCCCAAGGATCAAACATCACAGCTCTTTTCATCCGCTCAAAACAGCCCTGTTAAGAATGGTCTGTTTCAGTGCCTGTCCCTTTAAATGCAAATGAACCCCTGCTAGCCCCGCCCCACCCCTTTCTTGGATTTCAACCTGTGGAGCAAGTTACAGACTTTTTTTGGTCAATTCTCACATTTTTGGGGTGGAAGGCAAGACACACAAATATATGTTAAAGAGCCTTTAACATATGATATTTGTCTCCTTTAATGGTCTGTACTATATAATGCTGAAGTCTTTGTTCATATTTGGAAGAGCTGGTACTGAAAGAAGCTATGGTTTCTTTTAGTCCACTGGACTTTATCTGATCCAATTACAAATAAATAAATAATTTTTGTATTATTCTATTTTTCTAGTAATACAATATATTTCTATTTTGTTCCTGGGTATTTTTACAAAATAAAACAGCAGGGAATGATTGCTACGACCATTTTCAGTAGGTCTTGTAAGAATCGGTTCTTTTATTGGAAGCCCAAAAACAAACCGGAGAAATCTTCAGTTCCCAGACGAAGAATTTATTCAGGTCACAGGTAAAGTACAGCAGCGCTGGGTGCGTAGTGACAGAGCTCAGTCAGGATCTCAGCCAAAACGAACCCAGCTTTGAGAAAACAATTCACATTTATAATTCACAATATCTTCTTGGGCTGGTCCTGCCCAATGCAGAGGTTGGACTTTATGATACAGTGTGATGAGTCAGATGATGCTGTCCACTCTTGGTTTATGATGTGTGTGCAGAATATGTGTTAAGTATGTGTGTGAATCTGCTGTGAGTCAGGCGTGTATCTATTGCAACAGACCTAGCTGACAGAGAGAGACACTGCAGTTACATCTTGTACTTGCTTATCAGGTGAGAGTCACCGCTATCTGGTGTCGTAGGGACACTCATCAGGTTATTTGCGTTCAAGCACAGGACAGAGCACAGTGTCAGATCATCTATTTGTAACAGAACAGTGCATACATGATGTCAAATCACAGTCAATTGAAGCATTACTAAATAATGCATATAGTATCAAATCATAGCTTAAATATAGCATCAAATTATAACTTATTCATAACAGTCTTACACAACACTATTTTCACATGATGCCTTATGTCTCATTAACGACTGATGGATTTTACACTTTACAATAACGCCCTCTCATATAAAAGGTAGCAACTCATGAGTAAGACTAATGAGTATTTGGCACTAACTCTATCTTGCAAATAGTGACCCTGAATCAATTTCAGCAAAATGTATTGTAACGTGTGAATGATTGTTAATTAATTAATTAATTAATTAATTAATTACTATTATCAATATAACTGTTAATCAAATTAGTAACCTGCTGTAACTAAAAACCATTTATAAATCCTTTATAATGATTGTCTTACTGTAAAGTGGTAGCAAAGCAATAAAATTTGAAACAAACCTCCTCAGAGGAAATGATTAATAGATGGCTGCAAATTCCTCACACGATTTCCCAGCAGAGCTGCTGGTGAGATTGTGATTCTGTTGCCCCTGGGCACATTTTCAATTTCAACTTCATAGCTAACATGTACGTTCTACCCACACAGTCTACATAGGGAAAAAAGTGGCTTGCATTTAGTCACGCTTCTGTTTCACTTTCATTTTGACATTTATGTCCCAGACACAAAAGTTAAAAACTTGACTCAGTCACTGCCCTCTCCAGGCGACCTATTGGGTCACATAGCCTAGACATAGTCACATAGCGCAGCTTCAGTTAGCCAGTGATGAACTTTGAACACTGGCAACACGAACATTGTTACCAAATTGAAACAGAGCAAATATTGCTCACCCAAATCCCCCGTGTAATGCTGAAGTACAATAGAATGCATGCCATGGAAAACTTGAAGATAAAAGCCTGCGTCAAACAGACGCTGCTTACAGTCTGTTGAAACTCTGTCTCATCAGGTAAAATCTCCGCATTAACTTTTGCTTTCCTCTCTTTTTAACCCTGTGTTGTGTTGATGATGCAGAGTGCTTGACCCATCAGTATTTAGTGTTTGTCACTTCACATAGTCTCAGATGAAACTGTGACACTGGAACTGTGCTTACTTGGATGCTGCCATGGTTTCTGGTTCTTCCACTTTTACACAATGGGTAACCATCCCTAATGTCTGCAAAGAAGGTGGGGGTGTTACGTAACCTTTTCCAAATTATTTAAGGATGTGTCTGGTGTCTCACCCCCTTGCACAGACAGCACATGCACTGATAAAATGCCTGAACTGAATGTTTCTGAACAGACTGAGCGAGGAGCAGTTCCCAAAAAAGGGAGAGGACTTTTTCACTTAATGATTATCTGGGTGTGTGCATCATGAGAAATAACTAGAACAGAAGGACTAGAAGGTGTGCTATAGGTCATAGCATTGGTACCAAACATTTATGAAATGGATATGAAAATACATACGGTCGCCTCACAGCAAGAGGGTTCTGGGTTTGAACCCGCTGGCCGGCTGGGGCCCTTCTGTGTGGAGTTTGCATGTTCTGCCCATGCATGCATGGGTTCTCTCCGGGTACACCGGCTTCCTCCCACAAACCAAAGACATACAGGTTAGGTTAACTGGCGACTCAAAAAAAAAAAAAAAAAAAAAAGCCTATAGGTGTGAATGGGAGTGTGAATAGTTGTCTGTCTGTACATGTTAGCCCTGCGATAGACTGGCGCCTGTCCAGGGTGTACCCTGCCTCTCACCCAAAGTCAGCGGACATAGGCGGCAGCTCACCCACAACCCTCGTGAGGATAATCGGTATAGAAAATGAATGAATGAATGAATGAATGAATGAATGAATAAAAGATGGCTGAGTCACACAGCCATTGACGAGTGGAGAGGAAAAGGAGGAAAACATAAATTTGCTTGAACAGCTGTTCATTTACCAGTCTAGATGAAACATTGTTACTTGATTCCTTTACTCACCAACATCTGTCTCCAGGGGTGGAAACAAAAGTTATTGTTAACTCCTGCCTATTTCACAACATCTATGTCGCGTCTGCCCGTCCTGGGTGAGGGATCCCTCCTCTGTTGCTCACCCTGAGGTTTCTCCTGTTTTTTCCTGGGAGTTTTTCCTCAGTCCATGTGAGGGTCAGAGGTCAGAGGATGATGTCATGATGCTGTGTAAAGCCCTTCGAAATGAACTGTTTGTAAAAATGGACTATACAAATAAACTTGCCTTACCTTGCCTTCTAACTCTGTCTAAGTGTTCTCATCAGCTAGCCATGGACTGCCTCACATTTTTTTAAAATGAGATTTAATGTGGCCTACGATCTTCCCTAATAGGGCAAGTGCTCAGAGGACGTATTATAATCTCTCTCCCTATCAGCAATGGTGAATGAAGCTCTTGTCAAACAACAGAAAACCTTAGAGCTCCACTGAGACTCAGGGGTTTGTGCTCAGCCTAGTTGAGCTATGAGGTGATACAGCAGCATGTAGCCAGACTGTACAGCACAGTTGTTTTATTAGTATGTAAGCTCTAAAAGATCACTGTGCACTTCTTGTGCTGCCACACACAGCACACAGACCCTACTGACATAAGGAGACACTTGTCCTGTAAATTAACAGTAACTTACTGGCACCAGGGTTGGCAGTGTCTCTTTTACAGGAGGTTACTGTAATGATGCCAATCACTGAATTACAGTACTGTTTTTCCAGTTTGTTTAATGTAAACTAATTTACAGTTTACTACTGTTTGTTAAATCCAATGGAAAAGAAGAGACCTAGAAAATATAAGATCAGTGACATAGCTCAACATTTACTGTATTAAACAAGGCAGCAACAACTACTACAATTACATCATCCCTTCAAACAGGGCTGGGTTAAAGAAAATGTTTTAATTGAACTTAAAGGTATCCTTGAACATAAAGTGAAGGTTCTGAGTCCTCTGATCACAGGTCTGTCACATTAAGGCAAAACTGAACATACAGTATATGAGGGCTCCAGTCCTGGGACTGGAGTGAACACATTCCCTTCTTGTTTATATGTTTAGAACTTTTTCCGCAGTGCTCTACAACTTAAATACTCACATTTTTGAAGCGGAATATAGCAGATTTAGTAGACAGGATTACACAAACTTGAATTCCATTCAAAGTCCATGAGGTTTTGAAGGAGAGATACCCGGGGCCTGACTGTGGCAGACTTGTTCAGATCGACTTTCCTTGTCCTCTCCAAGATGATCTTGCCACAGCTGGCCTTGGACCCTCTTTCTGGGTTGGTTAAAGCAAAGCATCTGAAAAACACAGTAGTCTGAGATTAGAAGTTGGATAGAAATAAAGTCTGCTACTGTATAAAGTCAGATACCTTGATATTGATGTTGTGACAATTAGCTGTTAATGTTACAAGTAATTTCACCATAACCCATTCAGGTGCACAGAAAAGAGAGGACAAACTGCAAATTTGCCAAAACAGAAGCACAAAAATGCTTCTAGCTGTGGTGCAGAAAAAATGGCTCCACGACTCTTTGGCATGTCTCCTTTAGAAATACAGCAATGTTCTGTATTTTTGCGGCCTCTCTGTGATTGATTCGAAGATCACTCCCAGAATGCAATGCTATTTACAGTATGATGCAGTATTTTATGGAAAACGGCAAGCTGCTCACAATATTACCCAGAATGCATTGTTTTAATGGAGAACAGTATGTTACTGTCAGAGTTTGTCTGTTTTCTTACACCATTTCGTTACAGTGTACTGGAGACCCAAATGTAAGTGGATGATAATACTTCTTGCTAACATGTTGTGGAGCTAATATGCCACCATTTGTAGAAAATGATGAAAATAAAACATATAATGTAATATGTTTAAATAATAATCACATTAATTTATATAATTGTAATAATAATATAATACATACAGTGTTCTTGACAAGGAGGTTCTGGGATTGATTCCTTGGCCTGGGGTCTTTCTGCATGGAGCTTCACTGTGTAGATTCTCAGAGTCTGTGTGCATTGCTCATCTCTATGTGGCCCTGTTGTTGACCGATGTACACAGTGTACCCTGTGTTAGCTGGAATTGGCTAAAAACCCTGTGACTCTGCATGAAGATGCGGTGGAGAGAATGGATGGATGGACATGCGATGTCATACTTTAAGTCTCTCTCTAAGACTCCAGTCAGACTTTACTGACACTATGACAAAATTTTGATGACTCACTTCATCTGATGAGTAAATACTTGTTTTGAATTAATGTTACTCAAGAACTTGGGTAACAGGCAGACTTGCTGTCTGGTGCAGCTTCCCCTGCAGACTGGCTGCAACATCATAGCACCATATTCAGCCGACTGGTCTCAGAATAATAAACACAGACGTGTTGTCATACCTAGAAGGGAGTTGTCTTTTGTTTTTGAGTCAGACTACCATCTATCTACCAAAACCATATGGTAATCAGTACTAGACTAGACTCCATGGACACAGCAGGGAGGGGTTACATTTTATTCATTTCATTTTGCTCACTCACTACTGATGATGAAATTTTTTCTCTAAAGAGTCTCCAGCTGCAGCTGGGGTACTGACAGGAGTTAGTAAGTAAGGAGTTAGTCCTTCATGGGTGCATGGTTTCCTGGAGTACTTTTTGAATAATAATGCTAGCCTAGCCGCCGCTAACAGCTCCCCCGCAGCCGGGAAGCCAGGCTCGCTAGGTGACAGCACGCAGGAAGCACAAGTCCACACGGCCCGTGTTGCATCACCAACCCCTCTATGTGTCCAATAGATTTTCCCCACTCAGCGACACACCCGCTGAGACCCAAACTCGGCATGTTGGCTCTGTTTCTCTCAGCGGCACCGCCGCCGGGAAGCCGACATTAGTCATTGGCGACTCTGTTCTCCGGAACGTGAAGGTAGAGGCTCCGGCGAGCATAGTTAGGTGCATCCCAGGGGCCAGAGCGGGCGACGTTGAGGCAAATTTGAAGCTGCTGACAAAAAGTAAACGCAATTACAGTAAAATTGTAATCCATGTCGGCGCTAATGACACCCGACTTCGCCAGTCGGAGTTGACTAAGGTTAATATAGAATCGGTGTGTAACTACGCAAAAACAATGTCGGACTCCGTAGTTTTCTCTGGCCCGCTGCCCAATTTGTCTAGTGATGACATGTTTAGCCGCATGTGGTGGTTCCATCGCTGGATGTCTAGGTGGTGCTTAGCAAACAACGTGGCCTATATAGATAATTGGAAGAGTTTCTGTGGAAAGCCTGGTCTGGTTAGGAGAGATGGCGTCCATCCTACTTTGGATGGTGTATCTCTCTTATCGAGAAACATAGCACGTTGTGTTAGTGATTCTAACCCCTGACAATCACCCAGAGTTCAGACCAGCAGGCAGAGCCGCAGTCTTACACGCCCCTCTGCAGGTTCTTATGTGCTGCCACCCACCCAACCCTGCTTATATCCCATAAAAACTGTGTCTGCCTCGAGGCTGTATAAGCCTAAACCCAAAGCTGGAGGAGCCAATTATAGCAACTTAGTTAAAATCAAAACCGCTACATCAGCAAACCAAACAAATACAACTATTAAATGTGGTTTGCTAAATATTCGATCTCTCTCATCCAAGTCTCTGCTAGTAAATGATTTGATCACCAATCACCAAATCGACTTACTAACTCTTACTGAAACTTGGTTGCAACAGGATGAATATGTCAGTTTAAATGAATCTACCCCTCCCAGTTACATTAACTACCACGTGCCTCGTAACACTGGTAGAGGAGGAGGAGTGGCTGCAGTTTATCAGTCAGATCTGCCTATTAACCCTCGACTTAATGCTTCATATAACTCATTTGAAAGCCTTACGCTCAGCTTCTCTCACCCAGACTGGAGAGCAGAGAAACCACTCTTACTTGCTG
Organism: Caranx ignobilis; assembly: GCA_021432705.1. Classification (NCBI taxonomy): domain Eukaryota; kingdom Metazoa; phylum Chordata; class Actinopteri; order Carangiformes; family Carangidae; genus Caranx; species Caranx ignobilis. The sequence goes on from MU269987.1 coordinate 3,556,521, forward strand.
TGGTGTATCGTCCTCCTGCTCCTTACTCTGAGTTCTTAGAAGAATTCCCTGACTTTCTGTCAAATTTAGCAATGAACTCAGACAAAGTCATTATAGTGGGCGACTTCAACGTTCACGTGGACGTCGATGACGACTGTCTGGCCTCAGCATTCAAGTTGCTTTTAGATTCAATTGGCTTCTCCCAGAGGATACATGAGCCCACTCACTCTTTTAATCACATCCTTGATCTGGTACTTACTTATGGAATAGAAGTGGATCACATCACAGTTTTCCCTCAGAACCCGGTCTTGTCTGACCATTCTCTAATAACCTTTGGATTTACTTTAACAAATTACACCTCGCCTGGGAAAAAATACCACTACAGTAGGTGTTTATCTGACACTGCTGTTTCTAGATTTAAAGAGCTCATTCCAGCAGAGCTTGCTGCCACACCTTCTGGTAATACGATGAGCAGCTATGCTGATCTTACTCCCTCGCAGGTAGATTATCTTGTAGACAACACTGCAGCAACACTCCTTGGGGCACTTGATGCTGTAGCCCCGCTGAGAAAGAAAGTCATCAACCAGAAGAGAATAGCTCCCTGGTACAATTCAAATCTGCGCATCTTGAAGCAGAAGACCAGACAGCTGGAAAGGAAAACACATTCCAGCCAGCGCGAGGAAGACTGTCGAGCCTGGAAAGATAGTTTATTATTATATAAAAAAGAGCTTCGCAGCACCAGGAGTACATACTTTTCATCTTTAATTGAAGAGAATAAAAACAATCCCAGGTTCCTTTTTAACACTGTGGCCAGGCTGACTAAGAACCACAGTGCTGTTGAGCCATGCATCCCTCCGACTCTCAGCAGCAACGATTTCCTAAATTTCTTTACTGAAAAGATTGTAAATATCAGAACAAGGATCGGCAGTAGTGGACCACAGATTACAGTCCCTACGAAAGCACCTCCCAGACCTGGTGCATACTTGAACAGCTTCGCCCCCATCGACCTGTCAGACTTAACTTCTGTAATCACCTCCTCCAAATCAGCTACATGTCTGCTTGACCCAATCCCAACAAGACTGCTCAAAGAAGTCTTCCCCTTAGTTAACGCTGCTACACTGAACCAGATCAACCTTTCCTTAGTCACAGGCTATGTGCCACAGGCATTTAAGGTGGCTGTCATTAATCCTCTGCTTAAAAAACCCTCTCTTGATCCAGATGCATTAGCCAACTATAGGCCTATATCCAACCTTCCCTACATCTCTAAGATCCTTGAGAAGGTTGTCCTAATGCAGCTTCATGAACACCTGCACAGTAACGAGCTCTTTGAAGCTTTCCAATCTGGATTTAGGGAACACCATAGCACTGAAACAGCACTGGTCAAAGTTTCCAACGATCTTCTTATAGCTTCCGACAGAGGTCTTGTCTCTGTACTTGTACTTCTGGACCTCAGTGCTGCATTTGATACCGTCGATCACAGCATCTTACTGCATAGACTAGAACACGAAATCGGGATCAAAGGATCTGCTCTAAAATGGTTTGCTTCATACTTATCTGACCGATTTCAATTCGTTAATGTTAATAATGCCCATTCAAAGTACAGCAGAGTTATGTATGGTGTGCCGCAGGGCTCAGTTTTAGGGCCAGTTCTCTTCACTCTTTACATGCTCCCATTAGGGGATATAATCTGTAAGCACTCCATCAATTTCCATTGTTATGCTGATGATACTCAGCTCTACCTATCAATAGAGCCAGATGATAGAAGCCGCCTCATCAATCTGCAAGATTGCTTGAAAGACATCAAATCCTGGATGTCTTCTAACTTCCTTCTACTGAACTCTGACAAAACAGAGGTTATTATGATTGGACCCAAGCATCTCAGGGACACATTCTCCAATCAGATTGCTACTCTGGATGGCATCACCCTTAACTCCAGTCCAACAGCGAGGAACCTTGGAGTCATTTTTGACCAGGATCTTTCCTTCAGCTCTCACATAAAGCATGTGACTAGGACTGCCTTCTTTCACCTGCGCAATATGTCTAAAATCAGAAATATCCTCTCTCAGAGTGATGCTGAGAAACTGGTCCACGCATTTATTACCTCTAGGCTGGACTACTGTAACTCTCTCTTGTCAGGATGTCCAAAAACCTCTCTGAAGAGTCTGCTGGTCCAGAATGCTGCAGCAAGGGTATTGACAAGAGTTAATAAGAGAGAGCACATCTCTCCCATTCTAGCTTCTCTCCATTGGCTTCCTGTAGGATATAGAATAGACTTCAAGATCCTTCTACTTACTTACAAGGCTCTTAATAACAAAGCTCCAACTTATTTGAAAGACCTCGTCATTCCATACTGTCCTACCAGAGCACTTCGCTCCCAGAATGCAGGTCTGTTAGTGACCCCCAGTATCTCTAAAAACAGACTGGGAGGTAGAGCCTTCAGTTACCGGGCTCCTCTATTATGGAACCAGCTCTCTCCATGGGTCAGAGAGGCAGACACTCTTTCTACATTTAAGGCTAGGCTTAAGACCTTCCTCTATGAGAGAGCTTTTAGTTAGGGCTGGGTCAGGTAGCCCTGATCCATTCCATAGCTACGCTGCTATAGGCTTAAACTGCTGGGGGACACATCAGGTTACATGGAGCCTTCTCCTTCCTCTCCTCTCCTCTCCTCTCCTCTCCTCTCACATTTTGAACTGCCATTATTTGTTGCACTTTGTAGTCTGGCCTTGGTCTCTCGCACTCTCTCTGTATTTCCACAGATCTCTTCAGAGCTCCATCCCCCTGCACCAACCAACCAACCGCCGCCTCCATCACCTCCTCTCTCCTGCTGTTAAACCAGCCTGCACTCCCTGCTCATGACCCAGTCTGCCGTCCAGTAGTCCCATTAAGCTGGCCTTCCCTCCCTGCCCACCGGGAGCTTCCTTCATCATTTTTCGTTTCTCGTTAACTGACTGATTCCATTTCCATGATTTCCGTATTTCATGTTGTAAATTGTTTTCTTGTCTGTATACAACATCTATTGCACGTCTGCCCATCCTGGGTGAGGGATCCCTCCTCTGTTGCTCACCCTGAGGTTTCTCCATTTTTCCCTGTTAAAGGGTTTTCTTGGGAGTTTTCCTCAGTCGATGTGAGGGTCTAAGGGCAGAGGATGTTGTCATAATGCTGTGTAAAGCCCTTTGAAACAAACTGTTTGTAAAAACGGGCTATACAAATAAAATTGCCTTGCCTTGCCTTGCCTTGCCTTGCCTTGCCTCTATGGAGTTGTGATTTATGGTGGCATGGTATGAGTTGCATACGGGCAAAAAAAAAAAAAAATCACTTTTGTGTCCCCCCCAATCCTGACATCGGATCTGCACCCCTGCCCTCCTTATAAAGCATCTTATCTGAAGGACCTCATTATTCCATACTGTCCTACCAGAGCACTTCGCTCCCAGAATGCAGGTCTGTTAGTGACCCCCAGTATCTCTAAAAACAGACTGGGAGGTCCTTTACTGTGGAACCAGCTCTCTCCATGGGTCAGAGAGGCAGACACCCTTTCTACATTAAAGTCCAGGCTTTCGACCTTCCTCTATGACAGTGCTTTTAGCTAGGGCTGGCTCAGGTAGCCCTGATCCATTTTGCTGCTATAGGCTTAGACTGTTAGGGGACACATCATGGAGCCCTATGCCCCCCCCACTTCTCTTCTCCTCTCCTCTCCTCTCCTCATGCACATTTTGAACTGTCATTATTTGTTGCACCTTGTGTGTCTCGCACTCTCTCTGTGTTTCCACAGATCGCTCAAGAGCTCCATGCCTCTGTCTGCACCAACCGCCACCTACATCGCCTCCTTTCCCCTATTAAACCGGCCTGTCCTCCTTCTCACGAACTAGTCTGCCATCCAATACTCCCATTGAATGTCCCATATTATACCGTTTTTCAATCATTTCACATAGGTCTAAGTGGTCCAACCACATTGTATTTGCAGTGCATTGCCCCAAATCAGTCTGCGGTGCTAAATCTCAGTGATCTAAAAGCAGCTCTCAAGAGCTCTCCTGAGAACAAGCCGTTTCTGTGTCTGCACCTTGAAATGCAAATAAGATGTTAATGTTGACATAGAGATGGGCAGTGAGTTTCTAATGTTGGAATCATTCAATTAAAAAAAATCAGCAAGAGTAACATGGAAGGACTCCTAAAGCCATCAAAGTTCTGTGTGAAACTCTGTCAAATAAAAACAGGTGAAACTGAGGCACAGTGCAAACTGCAAGGTACGACTGTGATGAGAAGCGGCAGGCTACCGGAGAATATTGACGTACGGGAGAGGAAACTTCGTCCTCATTTAGATGTGTTCTCATTCCGTGGAGAGAATGGTACCGCTGTGATGAGAAGCGGTACCGTTACAATATTCCCGGTACCCATTCTCATGTCCACACAGGTGCAGCAGTTAGGGTGAACTCATAACAGAAACTCCAGCCTCTGTCTCTTGCGAGGCTCGGATGAAGGGGGGAAATAAATCTTTATGCTGCTTGTTGCTGCCAATAACGTCACTTGGGGCACTCGCTTCTTACTGTCGCCATGGTTCCGGAAAAATCTCAGCGGGCAGAGCTCACCTTTTTATAGACTGGCCCAGGGGCAGTACCAAGGCAGTAGCAGGAGGAGGAGCTAGCTGCTCTTGACGTCAAGAGCAGCTGCATTTCCAACTGGTTCATTTGGGCACACAATCTCAAAAAAGTGAAGCAATCAGTTAAGGGAGCGGACAGACTTTTTTCACATCCAGGCGTCAGGGAAAGGCCACAGGAGCCCATATAACCACTACAAAGCCAGTATAAAGTGGATTTTGCATAATATGGGCCCTTTAAACTGACCCGCTCTTCATGCCTTTCCTGCCCACCAGAAGCTGGCTTCATCAGCTCTTGTTGACCATTTCCATGTTTTCCATATTCCATGTTGTAAATTGTTTTCTTGTCTGTATACAACATCTATTGCACGTCTACCCGTCCTGGGTGAGGGATCCCTCCTCTGTCTCTCACCCTGAGGTTTCTCCTGTTTTTTCTTGGGAGCTTTTCCTCAGTCCATGTGAGGGTCAGAGGTCAGAGGATGTTGTCATAATGCTGTGTAAAGCCCTTTGAGACAAACTGTAAAAATGGACTATACAAATAAAACTGCCTTGCCATTTACAACCTGACATGATGTTTTTCTACTCTTAAAACATCACAAACATTTTAACTTTTTCCCATTGTTTTTTTCATCTGTATTTTCTGGAACCAACCAAGTTCCAGTTCCAAGTTGTTTTTAAGTCATTGGTCATTCACCACATTTTATCAGGAGCTACACAACATTTTTAGAAGCAGTGTCAGTATGAGCCCACAGCTCACATAAGAAGAGTGCGGCTGTGTGTATATCACTCTCTCTGGTCCACACAAAGAAATATCTCAATACAGGAGCTTTGCTAGCCATTAAGATCTAATTGGGCACAACTCAGTCTGAACTTTGCTTATTCTTTAAGCATTAAAGTGTACTGTCTATATGACATTTATATTGGGGCACAGTTCATTTATACAGTGGCTTGTGCCCCAGTAAAAGGGGTCTGGTGACGCCCCTGTCTCAATATATCTCAGATCATTTGTCGTGATGATTGCTGTTCCACCATGAGGTTGATATTTTACACTTTTCAGTGAAATGTCTTGGAAATTGTTGATTGCCATTAAATTGGTAAAAATATTCCCCTCCCCCCTCACCCATAACTGTACCATCCATCCATATCTGTGCAGGTTTTTGACATAGGGTGAGGACAGGTCAGCAGTCTATCACAGGTTTCACATAAAGAGACCAACTACACAAATACACACACATTCACACCTACAGGCAATTTTAGAGATGTCAGCAATCTATCATGCATGATTTTTGACTGTGGGGGAAGCTGGAGAGCCTGGAGAGAACTCACACATGGAGAACATTAAAACTCCACACAGAAAGGCCTCGGCCTGGAAATCAAACCCAGAACCTTAGTGCTAAACACTGAGAAATTATTGAAGTATTACTGTTATTAAAAAGGTTTTTTGACCTTAAAAAGGTCAAAAAACAAACAACAAACCACTACAGCCATGAGAGTACAGTAACAATGGACATAACAGTATGATTAGAATTAATATTCAAGATGAAGACTTTTGTAAAAAAGAAAGATTTACAGTAAGACAGGATTTAAAACTAGTAACAGAATCAGCAGACCTGGTCTCGGCATGCAAATACAGAGTGTGGCCCAAAACTGACCATATTCTGGGAACAAGGAGAAGATGACTGAGAAGGTGACCAAGGCTCATTGGGGTTCAAAGGTCATCAATGTAGCTTGGGGCTTGATCATGTAAGGTTTTAAAAGAACTGTTGGCTTGGCTCTAAAGTCTGAGCCTTTTGTTAGATCTTTCACCTGACTGCAGTTTTCGACAGAGCTGTGATTTGACTGTTTTTGTTCATTGTCACCACTCCCACACGGACATTCTCCATGAAGGGACTCCAACAAACCCACAAGTATTTTTCCTCAAGGTTGGGTGGGAAGCTTTGGAAGTATAAAGATTGCTTATCTGGGATGATGATCTTATTAATTTAACCCCCCCGCATGCCTTTTTTTTCTCCCCTAAGCTTCAATAGTGAAAAGACCAGAGCAGAGAATAATGTTGAACTTTATTTGATTGAAAAATCAACTCCAAATAGATGCTGGGTATGAAACTGTTTCCTCACAGTTACACTAATAGCTCCATGATGTACTGATATATCTGTGTCATATTTACAGTTTGTTGCCCCCAAGTGGCAAAAAAGAGTAGTGCTGCACTCATCAAAACAAAAATGCTGAAATATTTACTTTCATATTCCCGAACATAATAACACAATACATTTCTCCTGGATGGTGGGCAGATTACTGTATGTCTGGTTCTTCTTTTTCAGACAACTTCGTGGGGGAATTCACTGATCAATCAATGACACTGTGCAGCAGACACAATATTTTTGGGCAAAATAAGTCTGGAGTAAAAGGTCACATATAGATTTGTCTTAAAGTGAAACTGATGATTATCTGTGAGACTGTGATGATATGATAGTAGATGAGAGGTGAAACCTATTCACACATGTAACATGAACTGAGTCTGTGGTCTGTGCTCCTCCTCCATTTCTCTTTTCCCTCCCCATTTGCATGCATGGACAGATGAGGTAATCCCAGAGAGAGCTTTTCTGGCGTAGGCGGTGGACTACAAACTCACTCTTCCCCTGCTAATATAAGACTCTGCAAGTATGAGTGGTAAACAGCATTTTCAGAATCAGCCACTTCATAGCCACTCAAGGAAAGATCCACACTGTGACCATGGGACGGAATGTGGTGGGACACAGTCTGCCGGCTGAGGCTGCCTTTGGGGATGCGGCGGTTGGTATGGGCCAGGACGAGTCTGTTCTCATCCTCATGAAACACTGCCGGGACATGAAGCGACAGGAATCATGCCTCAGACTCACCACTCTGCTCCTGCTGCTCGGCTGTGCAGCAGTCTTCATTTTTGTCATCGATGCTTCAAGGCAGTGTGGAGACTCTGAAACCACTGGACAGACGGTATGTTTCAGTCCTTTTATTTATGTGGTATGTGTGAGTATGTGAAGCTCAACAAAGTCAGAGTACTTACAGTCCTACAGGGTGTTAGTCCACTAGACCCCCCAAGTCAGTCATCAGATGTCTGTGTTGGGTTTCCACTGATGCTGAGTACAGTCTACACACACACACACACACACACACACAAGCACACACGTGCTGCAGCTTGAACTCACTCCCAATATCAGCTGACTACACATATTTATAAGCTGTTGGTGATGCCATTAACTTTTAATTTCAGCCCATTAAACCTGTCCTCACAGTATCAGTGTAAAGACAAGGTCACGTGTTGGTCAGGGACGTTATCACCGTGGTGACACTATAATTAATTGTGTTCTCCTTGATGTCTAGAGCACAGCAGTACAACAACCGGCTTACTCCGAGCAGCAGGGGAACCTGTGCCCTGCACCTGCAGGTATGCCGTGTCATTGACTCCATCTTTGATCAAAACAGTTAGTTTATTGAAATTTTGTGTCCTATTTCCCTGAAAAATGAAGAGCTGGTGCAGCACAGGAGTGGTATTTTGAACCTCTCTCCTCTCTTTCTCAATCCACAGATACTGCTGATAGTACCCCCAGCAGGCCTCACATTCATCTCAGTGAGTAATTGTCATTCTCTTCAGAATTCATAGATACTTGTTTTGACAGATAAAGTGGCAGATAAACTACATTCCACGTATCAATGAATAAACAGGGATAAAAAGGGATCTCTACATTTTCAAAACATGGACAAACCCTTACGAAATCTGACTTTCACACACATCCAAATGATGTCAGAGCCAAATATAACACAGCATGAATCACAGTTTAGTTTACAACTTGACAGTGTGTTTCACAACAAATGGATATCCACACACATGCATCTGTGAGTGCTGCAGGGCACTCAGCTGGAACTGCGAGGGAGGTACATAAGGGTCACATGATGACTGGCATGTTTCATCAGCTTTGATGAGAACTTTCCTGTTTCAGTAACTTTAGAACTTAAGGATTTGTCTCCTGATGATGAAAGATTTGCTGTGTCCTCCTCATCCCCCAGATTCTATGCCTGCAGAAAACAAGACGGACGGACAGTACATCAAATGGCATGTCTTTTTTGGTGGAACATACAACGAGGAGAAACGAGCCATTGTGATTCCGAAGAAAGGCGTCTACTTTGTCTATGTGACCATTACATTGAACTGCCATGAGACAACATCCAAAACTGCAGATTTCAACAAGTTCTTTGTGCAGCTGCGCAACTGGAATGACGGCTATGACGAGGTCAGGCCCATTGCAAGTGCCTGGAGTGGAGTAATGTGTTCTTCACATGCACCAATGACTGTGTTTGTGGGAAAGCTGTTTGAGTTGATGCAAGGAGATCATGTGAGTGTGTGGATCGAATTGGGCTATAGGCTGATTATGGATGCAGCATTTGGAGCTCATCTTGCATAGAGAATATGCCTTGATGTGAATATACCTTTATTGTCCTCATTATTGTCCTCATTTGTATATATATATATATATATATATATATATATATATATAGAATTGATTTGGGGTTAGATTATTCATCATTATTCATTAAAAGGTTTTGCATGTGTTTAAGTGCTTCCTAACAGTGCATTCATATTTGGATGGTACACAGTATAAACAGATGAATATCTCAGTAAGAAGGTGTTTGACTGGTGCTTCCAGAGCAGCTCCAATGCTCCTAGAGTCAGCTGAGAGGAACAGTTCTTCCAAAAGACACCTACTCCCTCGCTTTCTGATGTCAAAATTATATGTTGCTAATATTACTAACATTCTTCTAATAGTAGCATTAATTCACCAGTCTTGAGGAAATGTGAACTCTTTCATGTCAAGTTAGCATGCTAACCACCAATCTAGCCTGTAGCATCACTCTGTCCTGGAGATGTAGCTGCTCAGAGCACATGTTTGAACTCTAAGGTGGCTGAAGCACTACTGAAGGGATTTAACACTGCACTGGTTTAGATTTTTAAATTAACAATAAATCAACTGCCCACGTCAAGTGGCACTGAAAATGGAGCACTGTCCTGAGGGCGTATAAGCTCTTGTGAGCATCATTTGTCCCTGGTTCAGGAGGTGAGGAAAAACTCAAGTCTTTTATACAGTTCCTTTAATGTGTCACCAGCCTGGATGCAAAGTATCTATGTATTTGAACGTTGTTTTTTTGAGTAATATGTTACTGAGATCAATTTGTCTCTATTAGTTTTTCCATGGCCTTTAGGGCTGTGAGTTATCGCGTTTGAGCCAGGGGGCCATTCATCTCAGAACAGTTTCAATGTTGGCTCCTGCTTTTGATCGTAATACACATTCTGTTTGTGATCGTTCAGTTATTTTATGTGAATCGTTAGTTTTCTTGATCAAATTACCAAAAATAGTTAGATAGTTAGTTAGATCTTGTTTTTTTCCACACTCATCCTTTATCCAACACAAGTGAATGGGATTTACATAAAGAAATTAACTTTTTAAAGATGATAAAAACAATAACTTGATAGCCAGTGATGTGATAATATGATGTGCTGCACCAGAAGAAAAACATAATTTATTATAGTCAGTCAGTTTCACCATCTTTTGTATGATTTGTAATTATTTTTATTAGTCTTTTTACACTGGATTTACTTCATCAGTATTTGACCAGTCATTGATGGATTGCGGTCCAACTCTTTTATGATGTATTCAAATGAACCATAACAACTTTATATTTGTGTTTGCAGTTGTCATCTCTGTGTCCTTCATAATTGTTGTAGCAGGTCTACCTGTGTGAAGGTTTTAAGGGAGTCTGCCATGTTACCTTGGACTTTAAAAATAAAATTGACTTGATATAGATTTGCTCTCGTGTTTCTGAAGAACACTACAGTGTGTGGACATTTACACCACTCTGTTCACGACATCGGGACAAGAGGTGGTTATCTTTGTGTTATGTTGTCTCAGCTTCTGTCTGTCCACACTACAACACAATCCCAGTATATAGTTTTCAAGATGAGACGGACCCAGTGGAGTCTCTGTAAGTCTGTTTTTTGGATCTGAGTAATGTGGACATCTGGAGTGAGTCCAAATCAAATATATCAGAGGAGAGAATGAGAGATGGGAGATGACTCAGTCCAATTGACCAGAAGTAAAATAACCTAATATGTTCCCTGACTGGTTTTTGCCATTTGTCCTTATTCTCCTGTCAGTTGTTATCACTGACACACTGACTTTGGCTCCTGTTTGTCTGAATACAAGTCAATGATATTTAGACTCTCTGATGTTATTTCTGAGCAGAGCTCCAGCGGAACTTACTACCACCTGAACTCAGAAATATCAATTCACTTCCACACTGTTTAAGATCGCTTTCTCTCTATGATCACAATTGCACTGTCAAATTTGAACCGAATTTGTGTATTTCTTATGGTTTCACTGTTTGTTTTGTACTTTTCTGTCTTCATTGTACAGTCTCCTTGAGTGTTAGAAAGGCGCCTATAAATCAAATTTATTATTATTGTAGTTTCTCCTCAGCCCACAGCATGCTATTGGCAACTTCACCTCTCGCTTTTGAATAGTATCTCATTTTTCTTTCAACTGATATGATTTGATTATTCTTTATTTCAAACATATTAAAAAGAGAAAAAAAATATATATATAATATTTGGGAGGGATGTATTCAGACCACACACTCTCTGTTTTTTCAGCAATAAATGTAAAGAAATACAATATAGAATACTTTATAGACAGCATGGGACACCTCATGCTGTGAACAAAACTCAGTGATCACCATTGTGCCTTAAATGTAAATTAACAAGTAGGATATATATATATATATACTGTACATATATATATACACACTCCTGAACAAAATCTTAAGACCAGGGGAAAAATTACAAGAATTCACATTTTGCACTGGTGGATTGCAACCAGGTTGTAAGCTGTGCTTCCAAGTGCAAAAAGAAGAAACTGAAGCAAGAGACAAAAAACAAAGAGTTGGCAATTTATTGAAAACCGCATTTAAACTCAAACAGGCTATTCATCAGCTGATAAAAAGTTTAAGACCATAGCCGTAACAAGTCAAAATCTGTGCAAAAATCTGGCTTTCATGTCATTTCTTTCATGCATTTGCACTGTCATGACCTCCGGGTGACAAAGAAAAAAGGCTTTCCATCTACACATTTTGAGCAGTTTGGTTGAAATGATAACAGAACAACTTTTCATTTCATTTCATCAGCACTTCAAACACATGATTGAATGTGTGAATATATAATGTGAATATGAATGAATATGTGACATGGTGCGGCAGAGGACTCAAACGCATGACTCAGGTAAGCAGCGGAACCAGATTTAGTGGATTACAGCAAAAGGAAAGACAAAACAAAAGCTACTAGACTTGACATAGGGAAGCTACTTGAAGTGAGACAAAATGGCTGGAATGCTTGAAAACTGATACAATGAACTGGCAATGACTAACACAAAGCACAAGATTTAAATACACAGGGGAAGGAGAGACAAAGACACAGGTACAAACAATCAGGGCAGAACATGAGGGCAGGAAGACAAGACACTTGAAACGAGAGGACAGGGTAAATACAACAAAATAAACCAGGAAGACCAAAAAACAAGAAACAAGAAATCATGACCTCAAACAGGATGAGGCTTGACAGTATGTAATACAATGAAAATAAAGGCTTTCTATTTCTGCGCTGCACAGTTCACTGACTCAGTGTAAATGAAATATTCCGGTAATTTACAACCTTTTGCACACATGCAGGAGACTTCTGATGAACCAGGAAACTGTTCTGATAATTACCGTACTTTCGGCACTAAGTACTGGTACACTGGTACACTGGTAAGGCGCACCGGATTATAAGGCGCACCTTCAATGAATGGCCTATTTTAGAACTTTTTTCATATATAGGGCACACCGGATTATAAGGCGCACTGTCATTTTTTGAGAAAATTAAAGGCTTTTAAGTGCGCCTTATAGTGCGGAAAATACGGTACAAATTTACAGTTCAGAGAATGTTAAGACTGCTTCGAAAAATATTTAAGAAGTTCCTAAATTCCAATGACCTTAGCTCTCTGAAAAATGCATAACTTTAAGATAAGATTACATGATCATGGGAAATAAGCTTTCAGTGGAAAACCATAGCAACAACCACGCTCAACAGAAGCCCTGGTAACCAAATATCTCAATTCACAATAGCACTTAGTCACAAGGATCTGCTTTGTTGTGCTATCTGCACTGAAGTGCACTAATGACGTGTGTGACAAGTTATGACTTGTATAAAAATGTTTTGAATGGTTTCATTTATTCACTTATGTCAACGTTGCTAAACGTGTGTTTTTATTGGCCTGATCCCAATGTAGCAGCTCTTATAAAAGCATCCTCTTGAAACCATTCCAACAGAAACAAGGTCTGGATAAGGACACAGGGTTTCCCTGAACATGTTTTGTACATGAACATAGTGTATCTATGCAGGAATGCGGACTCATTCTTAACAAGACCCAGAATGAGGTCCTCAGGGAATTTCCTGCAGCTCTGTTTGTGCTCTCTGGTTACAGCAGATTTCCTTGTGATTCTCTCACTCCTGTGCACCTTGGAAATCACAAAAGACGTGGCCTGTGTTTCTAAATCTGTCAGGAGTTGAGTCACTCCACAGGTGAGAGGGAGGTAAAAGTGAATGGGATAGGGAGAAAAGTGCTGATAGGTGATTAATCCTGAGAAACTCGTCAAGCTGGTACATGTACACCTGAACACAAAGCAACAGCTAAAAATAAACTAAGGCCCCCTGAGTCACAGGGTATGCCTTTAGGGTTTCCCTATGCAATCTATCTGCTCTGCCAACAGTGAAAGGCTGGGACAGGCTCCACCACTGGTTCCAGGAGGCCTATACTCACTGGCTGCCATAAACCATTTGGTGTCACTGTAAAACAATTCCAGTTATGATATTTATTATTTATCAGATGACCCTAACTTTATGTGAGTGGGGCATGAAAGATTGAGTCTATTTATTGGACATCTTGGTGGGTACTCATCCCACCTTACATCACTCTTTGCCACAACTGTCCAAAAACCTGTATCAACAGGTGCACACATGCATCTGAAATGATTTTTGGGATTATTGGGAACCATGTATTTGCATAGTTGGAAATCTCCAAACATTTAGCCTCTCACCTCAAGTCAGCAATTTCCTGACCAGACATGTCTGGCACACCCACTGTGAAACATTGCAGATTCTGTGGGAGAGTTAATACAGAGCTCCTGCTGGAGTGACACATTGACAGCAGGGGTGAATTTTTTTCACCTAGTCTGACATCTCCTTTGACATGAACCCTGGTGTGGACCAATAGTATGACAGAGGGCTCTGATGCATTGTTTACACACAGTGGAGGCACATGCTTCATGTGAGCAGGGCAATTTTTGAGGTGAACACATTCGTTATCACTCATGTTCTCTGTAAAGGACAGACAGTCCACACTGTCCTCTTCACCAGACCCAGGAATGGCTCCACAATCGTTTTTTTCTCTTCCTTTTCTCTTTCGTGTCTGAGCTAAAGACTGCTAGCATCACACACAGTGCTATAGTAGGCATGACTGACAGTTTGTTGTGACGCCTCCCCGATGGCCTATGAACTCGCGCAGGGTCATGATTGATCGTGAACGATGATTGGTCGGGGTGACACTTGTAGAGTTGCCAGCCTCCCGGCCAAGACACGACAAGAATTTATGCCAGTGTGATCGTTTAATCTCACATGGTGACCAGCGTGAAAGACAAAAGAAATCATGTATTCTGATCCTGGCCTTAGTTCCTGGAACTTTCTTTTCAGGAACTAAAAGGTCCCTGTGGCAGTGTCGTCTGTGTTTCCACTGAGGCCTAAAGTCCCGGGTAGATTATACAAATCACTAAATGTAGTCTACTAGACTTAAAATTACACATACAAGAACAAAGATTCTTCTCCCTAAATTACCCTGGAAAGTATTCAAACCTACTGATTACTCCTTTTAAAAGTAGCCTAATCAAGTCACCAGGGGCGGTGCTTCAGGGGGGCTGGGAGGGCATGTGTCCCTCTGCCCGGGGTCCAGAGGAAGCCTGTCAATGTGAAGAGTTTTTTTTTTCTTTAACGATCCAACCGGATGCACTGGTCTGGACATCACAAACAGGGACATCACGCTACAAGTATTGTATGAATTGAACCTAGCCAGAGACTGAAGGTTGAAGCTGCTGCTGCTGAGACTGATGACCCTACCACAAGTGATTGTGTCAGAGATAATCTGTGCAGCACAGGGACTCAAACCAAATTGACTGGTGAGTTGATTGAGGTTATGATCAGTGATCTTCAAAGTCTTAGAACTGAAAACATTCAGTTGCGCTCTGATGTGGCACTTTTGTCCACTTCCTACGACCAAAGTGCATTTGTTGGTAAGGATGAAAAGGTTTGATTTTTCACTGGCCTACCTACATACTAGATAGTACTTAGTACTCTTCACTTTTCTTAGTCCCCATCCAATGCTACAATGTCACATTTTCAAAAAAGGTACACATTTCTAAATAAATTAAATATAATTTAACCTACATTGAAACAAATTGCCTGGATTGCATAACTTCACAGGAGTCCACTAAAAAATAAAGTTTTTTTTTTTTTTTTTTTTACTTCGGAGGTTTCTTTCCCTTTTATGGCTGAAACTGAGGTAGCTTTTGGCACTTTGGGCAATACCATTTTCTCTTTGGTGCAACCTTAACATTAAAGGAGACATATTATGGAAATATCACTTTTTGAAGGCTCTGTAACATATATTTGGGTGTTTGTCTTACCTTCCACCCCTAAAATGTGAGAATTTTCAAAAGAAATCTGTAATCTGCAGGCTCCACAGGTTGAAATCCATGTGGGTTTTGGAGCTGTTCCCTCGGTTGTCCGATAATGATGTCATTAGTTTTCAAATTTGCATAATACCACCCCTACCTGGTACTGGTAGAAGGGGTGGGGCGGGGAAACCTGTGTTGTGTACTTTCATATTAATGTATGATTAATGTATGATTATGTAACAAGGAACATCATTGAAAAGAAAATACCTAACAGCCCTTACCTCATCCACGCTTCAACTAACAGCCAATAAATACCATTGTGAACATTATAAACCCTACCACCACCACCCGTCCTTGTTGGAGGACGCTGAACAGACAGAATATAAACAAATGATTACCGAGCTAACAGATGAATGCTAACATGAGAGAACCCGACTGCAGACGTCTCACTCCGTCATGTTACTAATGTAGTGTAATGGAATAATCTCCCGGTCAAACTCTGCTTTCCAAAAGTTATAAACCACCTCTGCAAGCCAGTTAAGGTAATAATAATAATAAAAAAAAAAGTCTATTCGACAAAAAGTGATGCGTTAAGTCCTGTTTGGTCAGACAGAGACTCCTCTGTGGCTGTGTTGACCAGACTGTGTCAGTCAGACTCTTTTTCACTCTCTCTGGCTCCTGAACGTCACTCAAGCTTCGGGCCAGCAGCACAAATATTCACTGTGGTCATGAGGAAACGCAGCTTTATGAGATGATGTTTTTCCTGTTCTCGAATACAGATCATTGTAAAAGTATTTGTTCAAAATAAGTTTTAAAAAACACGTTATTTGTGCCTTTCCGAATACCGTCTTCGGATTCTGCTCCACCCCTACTACATCTATAAACATATTATCGGTATGTGCCAATTTCTCATGATTACATCCCCTGGCAGTGGCTTTTGATGTGAATTTGTATGACTCAGGATAGCTCACACTTTTGAAGCTCTGGGCTGGTTATTTTGGATCAGTGCAACATGCAGTTTTCATTTTAGGTGCTGTAATTCGACCAGCATGAAATCAAAACCACAGTTTAGAGGAAGATCCCTTGTAGCAGCCTCAACTGTCTTTGCATACTTCTGATACTGAAATTTCACATCTTTGCACATGGACAACAGATCACTACAGTCCATGTGAACTGCTTCATCCTTTTGAAATCCAGTCAACACAGGAGGAAAGTTTCAATCACTTTGGGAACAAAGCTGTCAGAGTAAGGCTCAATCAGGGACAAAATAGGAGACTTAGATCTAGTTGCACTAATAGCACTGAAGTTCATCACTGGTTGGCTGCACAATTCATCTTGCCAGCTCTTTTACTTGAGATCTCTTTGTTACAGTGAAGTCAATCTTCCAGCATTCCCTGTATTCCACCTTTGACAATGCAGTAGGTAACAGCCAATATGCATTTTCTTGCACCACTGTCTTTGAGTCCCTCAACTTCACTGTTTCTTCAATGAGAAACAGTAATGCAGCATGTGTGCACGTCTCTCTGAGGCCAGCCATACACTGCAGTGGGCTGTAAGTATCCGACCAGACTTCTCAGCGATTATCCAGGGTTCCAGGGGAGTCTCTTGGATTCATTGATCAGTCACTTATGTTGATTAAAGACATTAATGCATTACTTACTTTGGCCTTCACATTACATCTGTTGTTGATGACTTGATACTGCGTCTCCCTCACCCATCCATGCACCATCTGGTTATAGGCCTCCAAACATTTGTAAGATTTAAGGTCTTCTGCTGTGTATGGGCTTGGCGAAAAAAACCAAGTAGTTGACCATATCAGGGTATGCAATAGACGGGAGAATCTCCAGATCATCATTGATCCAAGATGAAGGAGCCAACTCATATGGATCTGCACCCCAGTAAACCTTATTTTTTCACAATATCATGCCCTTTCCTGTGGACCAAGTCCCTCCCTATATGCCTTGGTATCTTCAATGCATTTTGAAGTGTGTTTCTGTGGTTTTGACATTGCTTAAATTACTTAAACTCTCGAAAGTGCACATTCCATCCTATTACATCGCTGAGTGCCTCCAATATGACCCAAAACATAACGTAGGTGAACACCCTCTATACTGCCAGGTGAAATTTGGAAATGAGTCCTCACCCAATCAGAGATGTTAAGTCCAACAGACCACGCCCCGAAATCCTGAACCTTTCAGTACTACCCCTCAACCAGGGCCAGAACTATTCTGACCAGGAACTAAATTTAGTTCCTGATTCCTGTGGTCGAAATGCGCATAGTTCCAGGGAAAAGTTCTCGGAAACACGTCTTAAAGGGATATTCCGGCATAAATGTAACCCATGGTCTATTGAGAACACCCCCTTGAGAGATAAAATTTGCCAGCAGCAAACATCTCTAGGTATAGCTGCCATACAATAGCAAAACACTGCTGTCTGGGGGGCCAGAAGCTGCCCGCTGTCAAAAAAGCCACTCGTAGCCACAAATAATGCTCAGAACAGCACCAAACTTCATCAACAGTACAAACAGGGTCCCAGCACATAAAACAAGGCACCAATCATCTGTTAGCTTTGCCTGGTTTCTATAGGAAAGAGATGTAAACAAAACTCACCCACTCGCCTCCAGCTGGTTGTGAGTTGTAGGAAAGCCCTGACGAGTCGATTACAGAATGCATCATTGTTCCTATCTGTCTTCCCTATCTGTTTCTAACAATAACTAACGAGCGTTGACAGAGAAATGAATGGAGTTGAGTTGCTCTAACTATCACAGTCAGTAAAGCATGCATGAATTTTTGAAAGTAAGTCTCACTGGACTCCTTAATTTTCTACTGCATTCAGTAATCGACTCGTCGCTTGGGTTGTCACAGTGTACCATAAATGACTTCTGTATATCAGCATTGCACTGTGTGTACAGTGAAGGACAAATCAGTGTGGAAGCTGGAAGACAGCAACCTTCAAACTCTTCAAAACTTCAGCCTCTTTCAATTTCAACTACTTCAGGCTATTATTCAGCTTACCAATATCTCATGACCATTTTGGACAGATTTTGGGTTCATATTTGGTGTCTATTGCTTCTTTTAATGAGCCGAGTTTAAAGCAGGTGATGTTGATAAGATAAGCTCTGAAACTTATGTAGACTTTTTCTCTTTACATTGTCCTCCTGACCACAAATTACACTCTACATGCATGATTTTTCCGCAGTTGTAGCCAAACTTGTTGTTGTTCATATACTCTGCCCTCTAAGCTGACTGACTTGCACAATTTGAACTGCCAGTTCCATCCAGTTCCCCAGTAATTCCTGTACAAAATCAGGAGCAGAATGAATGGTTTTAATTTATTGGTTTTGAGACTACAGGCAGCTGGTAGTTTCAGTTCAAGAACAAATGAAAGCTTGTAACTTTCAACAGTGTTGATGTCACTCGATTATTGAGAAATGGATCACATGTTTGGTGTGTGGGAGGAAAGTGGGGGTTCTTCTTCCCATGTGACTGCTGTTCTCGGGGCTGTAGCCAGGGTTTAGACCTTACTGAGGTCCGGGGGTGGGGTGTGGGGGTGGGAGTGCTCTTGTGATTACCTGATGTGTCTTACCTGGGTTGATTGCACCTTTGTCTTGTTGTCGGATTGTCTGCGTTTCAACCCCATGCTATGTCCTGAGATCTGAGGTCTGCACTGCGGTGACCTCATAGCTGGCTATGGCCATGGCAGTTCTTATGACTTTTAGTCACTGTGTTGCCCCGAGGGACAGGAAGAGAGAGTGGGAGTAAAAAAAGAGACTGGTTTGGAGTGAAAATGTTTTTTTTTAGTGTGTGTGTGTGTGTGTGTGTGTCCTCTTTGGGATTATGCAATTTTAAGTTTTTTCTTTTCTTTTTTTTTTTTTTTACAGTAAAGTTTATTTTTTATTAGAGCTGTAAATCACTATGCAGAATACTTGTAACTGAAGCAAAATGGTGTATTGCTGATTCATTCTTATTACAATATACAATGATGTAGTGCACTCAATGAAGTGCTAATATATTTTTCTATGATGAAATACTGATTCATCTGAAAAAGAAAATATTCAAACTTAAAAGATAAAATAGATTGTATATAATGCTAATGACAGTGTTTGCTTCCAAAGTGAGATTTGTTGCCAGTGTTGTGGATAAATGAGCCTATTTTGAGATGTGTATGAAATGTTTTGCTTAGATCCATACTGGTGATATAGAGTGAGTTTTGAAAAAGTACCATCAGCATTGACCAATGCTTGTTAGCAATTGAAAAAAAAAAAAAAAAAAAAAAAGTAATATTTTGTAAGCTTCAGAATGTTAATGATGAACAGGCATTGGAAAATAAAACACAGTCCAAACCACATGATTCCTGCCTCAGGCTGCCCAAAAAGTTTTCAGCTATAAATAATGATTTCACCATCATCATATTAAACCTCTGCTGCTCTGTGCTGTGCTTGTGGATATTCAAGAAGCTGACATCATGTTACTGTAACACACATGCATATTTATTGTACATCAAACCAGCGGCCATCAATTGGAGGATAGCAAAATTGACAGGAAACTCCCCTCCTTCCTCCTCCAAAGCTATGTATAGTAGCAACACACTAAATTAGAAACATTAAGGTGACAGAAAACAGAGCTCTTAAAATGACTGTAATTAGAAATCCTGAATTTATTTACACACACACACACACACACACACACACACACGTACAAACATATACAGTAAATGGGCCGTTTTATGAAATTAAAACAACTTGTTGCTCATGCTACAAATACGAAATAAAACAATATGAACTCAAGGTCCACTTCAAAGATTTTCTGGAGTTTCCACTGTTTTCTCTTTTTTAAATTTGTACGAGGTGTTTGTCCAGTTATCATCCATGTTTGTGAACTATGAGATACAGCAGAAAGCTCTGGAAACAGACCAGTATATTCAGCCCTGGTTTTGGTTGTCAAACTAACTGTAATCATGGTAAAGAAAGATGTCAACACTCAAATAATAAAAGTGGATGTCAAAACATCTCTGGAAGCTCCACAAGGCTCCAAGGACCACAACAAAACTAATAGAGCAAATAGATTTGATGGTGTTGTCATGAGAAGGACAGAAGTGAGCTCTAAATGGGTGGGCCTTGGAATGATAGATATCAAACCCTTGTTTAAGGATCCAAATGGACACTTCAGATGAGTGCAGTCACCAGTGCTGCAAGGATGATGCAATTTCTGACAAAGCCCGGAATTTAGTAGCATTCTGGTTCCTTCCACAAAAGGCCAGAGGGATTTTTTCTGTGTTATTCTGGGCATTTCACTTTCTAAGCAACCTCTGTAGTCTCAGTAAGTTGTTACAGTAGCAGGTGTGGTGTGGGAACCAGATGCTAAAATGCAACTAGTATCTGAGTTTAGAACTCATTCCTTCTAAACTGCATAGTCATACAGTGAATTTCAAAACAGGCTACAAGTTTAGATCCTGTGTCCTGGTGTTAATTGTTCACAATGTGTGACCTGAGGTGACCAGCTAACAATTCTCCATATGACCACATGATCTGTAACTAATGGGCTGCTAGCAGAGCCGTGTCAGAGATTGGTTTTCTGTTTTCATTGAGTTAATATGTGACGGTGCTACTGATGTTTCACTGTAACTTCAAAGACCATCCTGGGAGGAACTTCCTGTTGGGGGTCCTCACCATCTTGCTGCTTCTCATACTTGGCTCCAGTCTGCTGATAAAAGATCTAAAACTAGAAATTTAGTCCAGGAGGAAACTCTAGAGGAAAGTATGCACATACTAAATCAGAATATGAAATGCTATTCTGATAGTTATCTTAAATGTTCCTGAAATATCAGAGGGTGTAACTGATGCTGGCCCAAGAGAAAAGGTCAGTGTGGCATCAGAAAATTCAGCATCGTTCTCTGGAAACCAGGAACATTCCTTCCAGCTGTTATCCACTACTGTTTCTTTCTTCTGCACACAGAGATCTGAGATCACAGCAGTGACTTCCTTTGAAAGCCTTACAACATTACACACCGTTATGACTCACACAGTTGCACTGTCACTGATGAAGTAAACACGGCACCACTTCACATCCACACAAACATTTAGGGAATCAAAAATACCACTTTCCCGGGACAACTGCTGATGAGTCATCTCTTTGAGGTGTTTTCCTGAATCTGAATTGATCCAATCTGCATCACTCTGTTACTAATGATCTTTAGACATAAGGAGGAAAGTTAGTGTATTATGAGTGTAATATGGCAAAACTTTCAGCCTCTGCCCAGTATCAGTCAGAGTTCCAGTTTAATGCTGAGCCATAGGTGGAGCCTTCCTGTGGATGTGGTGATGGTGATTTTCTGTGAGAGTGAACTCTCTGAGGTCAGCTAGTAAAAGTTATGAACAATTAATAATGTTTCTAAACTCATCTAGGAAGCATGCGACCAGCTTTGCGAGCATCCCCGGGGAAGCACAGTACACTAATTTGTTGACAGAGCTGAAGGAAAGCAAAGAGGGTTTTGTCGGAGGAGGCGAAGAAAAAAAAGCGATGAGATGAAGTGATAGAATACGAGCTTTGTCAGAGTTTTGTGTGTTGCTGGAGCTCTGGAGGAGAGGCTGGCCGGCCGTGCGTCGCAGCACAGGGCTCTTGTGTGTGGGTGAGAGGAGCAGGGAGAACAGGCTTGAGCTTGATGTTGAAAAAAATCCGATTCCCCCTGTAACTCTGACTAGGGGAGTGAGATTCTGGTGAAGAGTTGTAAAATTCTTCAACACCGCTCCAACATTTAGGCTATCTGTGTTTGGAAACTACATAGTGTTGCTTTAAATTAGCAAAGATTTAGTGAACTTCAAAATATCCATGTAGTTGAGCCTAAATGTTGCGCTGCATAATGAGGATGGGAGTATAATATGATGATGTATTGGCGTCGCCATCTTGGCAGTGTCCGACTCGTATAGTGTAGAGTTTCCTTAATTATGCCTAACTAAGGCCTCAGTTCATGAAAGATGAAATTATCCATTACAGTATTCGGTAGGCCTCTTATCAAACCATGAACCAGTTTTTGTCTTTCAGCCTTATTGAATTCAGCTCAGTCACTGTTATTAACCACTATTAGGGATTGACTCATTGATGACTAGTTGACACCACAGGGGGAGATAGACACAAGATGACTAAGTGTGATTATGAAAGCTACATGAGAAGAGAAGGCTGCAACAGGAACACACATGACAGCTTCAGGGGATGGCAACATGCTGTGTCTACTACTTCCTAACCCTAACCCTAACCCTAAACAGAAACAGCCTCCCCCTCTGAAAAGACTGAACACCACAGCTTTGATCGCTGAGGCCACTGGTTTCACAGACACACACTTTGACTGTGACGTAGATTTAACAAACACATCTCACATTCACATGTGGCATCAAGCAGTTTAGTTCTTGAAAAGCAGTTTGGTTCATTTTGGTGCAATGAATTCTGGGTAAATTAAGACTCTTTCCAATATAAAGACTGGATTGAATGAGGAACCACCTCCAACTGCCCACTGTAAATATCTGTCAAGACAAAATATGAAAAAGTTTTTAGTTTTTTGTTTTACGTCAGGAGTGAAATCACAAAAAGAAACATGTGAAAAAATCCCTTTCTATGTCCCCAAAAACTCTTCTATGAATTACAAGCCATCTTTACTGTTTGTTGCTGTTATTGCTTAGCCAAGTGTAAAAGTAAGCCGGTACAGTCCAGTACTGCGTACCACTAAAAGATTCAGTGGTGGTACGCAGTACCAGGAAGAGGGGAGAGTGGCTGCCTGCTATAAAGCCCTCATTCAGAACCACTCACGGGTCAGAAAATAGATAAGATAGCAATAGGCAGTCTTGAACACTACTTTGTCTGTTTATAAATTGCTTTTGACTCATTCCGAATAGTTTCTGAACTCTCTGTGCTGTGTTTTGGTCTGTGCTGGACGGAGCCTTGGCCAGACATTCCTCAAGTTTTTGGTAATAGTACCAGCAAGATTTTAAATCTACTTTCACCCCTGGCATGACCATGGACTGAGTTAGCCTGGTAGTGAGGTTTCTGGTGTTTTTGGCCTCCTGTAAAAACAATCAAATAATAAGACCGGGGCAACAGACCAGTTTGTCATGTATTTGTGGAACGCATTGTTGCATGACTGAATAGAGTCACTCAGGCCAAGAAGCACAAGTCAGTAAGTACATACTGGAAAAGTGAAATTCCATCACAGGCCAAAAACAATATTTCTCACAATCTACACAGTTCACAGAAAACCATGAAGTTAACACCACTCCTTCATCTGCATTTGTAACTAAGTGCACACTCAAAGATTTACAGCTCACTGTCCTTGCTCACATCAACACAACTATTCAACCAGTGCTGCCTTTGCTCCGTGCTGCTATTACCACAGACATGTCTGAACAAGCCTGCCGGTGCACTCAGCTCACAACAGGAGTGTGCGATAATGCAAAATTTGGTATCGATCCAATAGCAAGTAAATACAGGGCCAGTATTGCAAATACCAATACTGATACTTTGAATTTTTTCTTTAAAAAGCTCCAGACAGCTCTCCTCTTCCTCTCTCAGTGTGCTGCTGCACTCACAGTGTAGCAGTGGAGGAGGGTGATGGGCAAATTGGAAGTGAGAGAGGAGCGGCGTTTGCACAGCCACTCTGGACTGAACATAGAGAAGAGAAACTGAAACTTAAGTATCGATCTCATCACACAAGCATTGATCAATACCAGCACCAACTTTGGTATCGATATGTTGGATTGATCTCCCCACCACTAGCTCACAGCAGTCTTAGGCTCATGTAGATGTGGTTTGTAAAGGGCTTGTAAAACCTGAATATCACTATATGAACCCTATCTCCATGAACATAAGGTTAATATGTATAACTTTTCAAAATATAAAAAGTGTAAAACAGGACACATTAGTCCCAGTTTCCCTGTCGATGTTGATTTAGAGCATCAGGCTTACTCTGGTTTCCTGTTGCTGTGTTCCTGGACCCCAGCAGTGACTGGTGAGTCCAACACAAACAAAGCCATTGCACAAAATCACCAGAGAAAGTGAGAGTGTATCTTTAACTGTGGCCTCATCACACATTCTACTGGAACAAGAGGAAGTAGCCTATTAGCCTGCGTGAGCCACATCAAACAGCAACAAGTTTACAACCGTTTCTTCCTGTGAGTTGTTTCTCTATCTAGGATCTTTTCCAACACACGATTTGAGTTAATGCTTAAGATGAGATACACTAAATGTACTGAATGCACACATGATACTAGACGTCGATTTTTTGTGTATGTGTGTGTGTGTTTAGTCCATTAGCTCAGCAGTTCAAGGTAGGTGACGGGAACTTTGCCCTTCTCATTTCCCCGTTCTCCAATCAACCAGTCAGGGTCCATCCCCGGTACTGTGTATACAGTGATCAGCTGGAGGGAGAGAGAGAGACAGGGAGAGAGAATACAGATTTTAAGACACAATCTTTCTTATTAAAAAAACAGCCTCTCAATATCAGATATGTTGGGTAAGTTATTTGAAACCAGTACTGTATGTCTCCTTGACCTTTACATCATCAACCTCCTCTGACTCTTCATCCAAGAGTGTGTATGTGTGAGTCTGGGTGTGTGTCAGTGAGGGTATGTGTTGTTTATTTTCTTGACGTGGTGGTTCCATCTGTGTTATCTTTTTAAACGTCCTCCACTTCCTCTGTTTTGTCATTTCCATGGCAACCAAGGAAGAGTTAAATCCAGTGTATCTTGCAGGAAGTAGCAGAGCTGCCACCCTGACGGCAGCAATCACCCTGTCTCTTTTTCCTCTGCTATTATTTGCCTTGTTCTTTGATAATAAGCCAGACAGGAACTCAGTAATGCAATTAATGTTATTTTTTCTTAATTTACAGTTTAATTTTACAACATATAATAAACAAATGTGTGTGTCATACAGCTTCTTCCTGTTTTGAGTCAGACATTGGTTCTTTTGTATAGAAGTGAGTATGGGCTGAGTCAGATCATCCCACTGTACCTCATCAGCCAAGAGGGAAAGCTCGCTGGCATCATGAGCATCATAATCATACAGGACCTTGGCTTTCCTGGTGCCAGTGACAGGAAACTGACTCTGCTCCATTGGCAGCGTGCTGGGCCTCGGGCTGGATGAGGAGGAGACGGTGGCTCCAGGAGGTGATGGTCCAGACAGGAAAGCAGATGAAACGGGGCTTGGGCAGACAGCAGCGGAGGAGTTGGAGGTGCCGACAGCATTAGCATGTCTGAAAGTGAGAGTGTGGGGGGCAAATTAGGTTATGATCACGAGCCTTGGAAGCTGATAGCTGATACTCAGCCTATTTATTTAGAGCTCATGTGTTCTGTGGCCAAGATATTAAATGGTGACCAGACTCAGATGTGTGTTTTTCAAGGTTTGCATGTGACACAGCTACTGCAGCCTCCATGTGAACAAGTGAAAACAAATTTGGAGATATGGCTCATACGTGTGCGGTCTTGAATTCCTCCTACTATGATGTATTAGCATCATAGCATATTCCAAATG
Organism: Caranx ignobilis; assembly: GCA_021432705.1. Classification (NCBI taxonomy): domain Eukaryota; kingdom Metazoa; phylum Chordata; class Actinopteri; order Carangiformes; family Carangidae; genus Caranx; species Caranx ignobilis. Next base: position 3,582,393 of record MU269987.1, read on the forward strand.
TCTTTGTTGTCTGCTATAGAAAACTCTCTGGGGGCTGTTGAATACATTTTGGATCACAAGAGAAAAGAACTAAAGCTCAGTCTGGAGCACAATGATAACTAAAGCTGCTTTGCAGCAGTGGTCGGGACCAGGCAGTTTTGGACAAATTTAGGCAATTTTGAGTAACGAGACAAAATAGAACAACAGCATTACAATGTCTATTCTGCCTCTGACACCAAGAACCATCCTAACTCATTGAGTTAATTGGCTGGAAATGAGATGTGGTGTGTGGCTTCACAGATGGACTCAGGCAGTCACCAGCCAGGCAGCAGCTGTCAAGGCAGATTTCAAAAATTGTCAAAGTGTCAAAAATGTTGTTATCAAGACAAAAATCTGAAAATACAGCATGAGGATGTTGGTCAGTTGTTTTTAACAATAAGTGATCTGCTCCATCAGTGAAAATCTGATGTTTAAAATGCCTTTATACACTGACTGCAGCTGTTCCCATGACAGCTGAATTCAACATGTTTTCAAAAATTCAGTTTCTGAGATGAAATTCTGATATTAGCCAAACTTCATCAGCCACGACTCCAAAATTTTGTCTTCTGTAAGAATTAAGTAAGAATTAGCTAGTATATGTTTACAGTCAGACGTTTTCATGCACAGTGGGCTCACTTTTTCACATATCAAAAATCCGGGTGTTCACTTTGTGGAGGACGGTCTGAAGATGCAGTGCAGCACATTTGGTGACAACTGAGCGAAAATTGTAGGACAAGAAAAGTTGAATGTCTGAGTTGAAAGTTTTACAGGCTTTGAAAAAAAACAGGGTGATGAACTTCATAATTTGCACTGAGTTGAAATGTACAAAAGTTTGTAAAGTATTGGGGCGACATTTTGGTGAAAGTTGCAAAACTGTAGAAATGTACGCTGGATTTGGTAGGAATTTTCAAAGTTTTTAAATTAATTAACCGCTTATTGTGCCCCCCCCCCCAAGGAGGAATATTGACATGTCCTTGGAGTTGAGTATATCAGGCATGGGACTGGACCTTTGTGCAAACTTTGGTGATTTTTCATGTATGGGAAGTAGGATTTCCTGGGAAGAAGAAGAAGAAGAATACTGGTGAAAACAACACTGCCTGGCCCCTAATGAAACAGTCAGTCTGGATATATTTTGTGTTTTTCTTAAAGAAAAGATTAAACATTTGAACAGCTTTGAAAACTCCACTTTGATCTGGGAACTAAATGCTTCAGTGACTTACATGCTATCTGCGACATTGCTCAACTTAGTCAGATTGATCAAACAGAAACTATGATGTTAGTCCAAAAAACAGCAAAACATTTTGCCTGGAGGCTTCGCAATCATAAGGTTAAAAGCTACGTTTATACAAATACAACAATCACGGTGGTAGAAGGAATCCAGAAACCCTTCAAACCACTACACAACCAAAGCAGCCACTAAACAAACAACAACAACAACAAAAACTGCATCGTTGACATATTTCACATGTTCTCAATCAGATTTTAATCCAGTCTTTTTCATGTGTGAAAACTGAGAACATCACTCCTCTGAGGTAGTGCCTACTGCACGCACAACTGTGCTCAGAGCTAATGTGTGTATGTACACTCTATGTATGTATGTATGAAGGATGGCTATACACAGCTCATCACGAGCCAAAGTTATTTGCATATTTGTCCTCGCTATTTTCAGATTTACTGTGTTACGCAGCATATCTCCTTGTTCCAAGACAAACTTCCCCCATGGGAGATGAATAAAGAGACTTGACCAATGGCTGGTATCAGTATGCTACTATGCGCATAGTGACAAGTTCACGACTCTGCCCCTTCCAGTAATGGTGTCTGTGTTCAGGGACCAGTCCAGTTTACTGTCCAGGTGTACACCCAGATATTTATAACTGTGGACCGTCTCAGTCCTTCACTCATATGTTGACTGGATGAAGGTTGAAACTAGACGTCTGAAAGTCAGTGAACATCTCGTTGGTCTTGGAGGAGTTCAATAGGAGCCAGTTCTTGTTGCTCAACTCATTGTCAGATCCTTGCTCTCCTCTTCCTGCTTGTTCCAGATACACAGTAGCTGTGTTATCTGAGTATTTCTGGGTATTGTGTGGGAGGACTCTGAGTTGTATTTTTTTTAAGTATAAGTATATTTTTGGGGCTTTTTGCATTTAAGTTGACAACACTTAAAGACAGGAAATACGGAGGCAGAAACAGTGGGGATGACATGCAGCAATGGGCCAACATATTCAGGATTTGAACGGGGGACTGTAGCCTCTGCACATGGGACACCTGCTCAGCCCACTGAGCTATATGGCACCCCTCTGAGTTGTATTTAAAGTCTGCCATACAGGCACTGAGCCAGAACAGACCCTGTGGAGCCCCCCAGTTACTCAGCCGACATACTGAGGTCATCATGTCAGGTAATCCACAATCCCCCCATCTCTTCCAGCTTGTCTTTCAAATAGGAGGTTTGGATGGTGTTAATAATAATTCTCATGTAACCACCTGACTCATCCAAGAAAGAATGGACTGCTCTGCAGTGAGTCCACTTATTATATAATCTACGACTTAAGAAAAGATATACAAAAATGATACATGTTATGAATTGTATTAGATAATAACTGTGGATATCTGTCATGACAGAATAAAATGACACTAAGCTCAGTGGTAGGTGATGCATCAGTAACATAAGCAGTGCTGGTCATAGTGTTAATGTGTGTTGACCTTTGTGAATCCCCTCTCCCTTAACACCACAGTCTGACCTTTGGAAACATCTGCATTTGTTTACACAAAAGGCCGGTTCCTCATTATACAGCAACCATCAGCCTGGAGAGGGCCCGAGTGCTTTCTAAGTACAGTGATCAGTGCTCTTCAGCATCTACACATAGTAAATATTTGTATACATATGACTGGTTTAATCATCAAACTACCCCCTCAGATTCTTTTGAGCTCAGTCACTGCACAGACTGTTTACTCCTGTCAACTAACTATATGATTTTGATCTAGTAAATGTTTTTATACACTGTATGTTTATTACTGTGTACATTACCAGTAGACAAAACTTTAACCTCTTAATCTATTTACTAAACATCTGGCTTCTGAACTTCTGTTCTAGCCTCATAGCAAGAAGGTCCCTGGTTCAGTCCTGATGTCTGGGGCCTTGTTGACATGTTCTCCCTGTCTGGATGGGTTCTCTTTGGGACATGTACATCAGGTTGACTGGTGACTCTAAAGTGTTCACAGGTGCGAATATGAGAATGTGAAGTTGTTTGTCTCTACATATCGGCCCTGTGATAGACCGGTGACCTTTCCAGGGGGCCTCTGCATTTGCATGTCAGCAACCCCCCCCCCCCCCCCCCCCCCCATAAACCTGCACAGATAATTGGTCTTGCTAACGGATGGATGGATGGATGGATGGATGGATGGATAGGATAATGAAGATAGAAGGGTTACTGAGCTACATCCTTTCGCAACAAATTTCAGATACAGACAAAATCATCCAGTGTTATCTGTTCTGCCTTTAGCACTCCTGTTTGTTATTGCATCATAATACATCTCTTGGACATTCACCAGCTCAGTTTAATATTCATCAATGACACACTGTCACTTCTGCACACTCTGTGCCTGTGAGTCAGGGGGCAGGGCGGCACAGCTCTGGCCAAGAGAACTAAACAGCTGTGACTTTGGTATTACTCAGCAACAGGAGTTGAGTACTGTACATATACAGTAATACAATAAAGCAACATCATCATTCGTCTTTCATCATCAAAATCTTAGTGTGACTGACTCATTCTTTTACATAAGAGTGTGTCATCCTGTGTTCAATTTAAGTTCAGTTAATGTGTCATGTTTCCAAAGTCAAGGGTTTAATGAGTGTCAGATGTGTCTGCCCTGTTTGTCAGACATTATAACCAGATGAACCTAAAGTAAAATACTCAAGTCTGTAGCTGCAGAAAAAGGGGCAACTATAACACAAGATTTTTATGGGTCCATCTTTTTTTTTTCTTCAGATCAGTAGCTTCAGATCTTCATAGATGCTTATGAGGGTGAATGTGACAAAGAGTCAATATGCAAACTCTTTGATTTGAACTTTGAGATTACTCTACAAAAACAGGCAGAGCTGCCTTTTTTTCTTTTTTTTGAGGAAACTCAGATCTCTTGAAATCTGCAGTAAGATGCTGCAGATGTTTTATCAGTCTGGTGGCAAGTGTGTGGTTTTATGCTGGGGAGGCAGCATCAGACACCAGGACAGGGTTAGGAGAATGGAGAAATTAGTTAAAACACTGGGGGAGGTGGTGGAGAGATACACACTGAAGATGTTAGAGGCTGTTCTGAACAACTCAGATCATCCTCTTCATAACACCTTGATGGACCAAAACAACAACAGTGGTGGACGACTCCTCTCTCTTCACTGCAGGACAGACAGATATAGAAGATCCTTTGTACCTACAGCCATCAGGCTTTTTAATTCTTTTGGAAATGGTAGATGAGCTGATACAAATGAATTCCTGTTTGGATTAATAAAGTCATTCTTATCTTATCTTAAAGATGTGAGGTGAGGTATTTGTAAGACTATATCCAAGTTACCTGGGCCAGCACTGGGATCAGTGCCATGTCCACATATTCTGGTTGTGTCCACATATTAAATGGGAAAATGAGCGGACATGTCACGTCTGATCCTGGGCCTTAGCCTTGATGTTTCATTTCTCCCTGCATCAGGAGCTCACTACTGAAGGCTATTGACTTGACGACCTCATGTTTTCTTGGTTGTACATAAAAAACTCCCCTACTGTGGACCGTCAACCGTGAACCTTTCAAGTTCTAGCCAACTCTAACCGGCCTCTCGCGGCGCAAAGCGTTTCTAATAATTTGTGCTTCGATGTCAGTCGAGTTTGGGAGGAACGGACAAGCCATGTTGTCTCAAAGCGATTTTCATGCGAGAGGAGCGAAGAAACTCGGGGTTATTTCAAGAAAACCTGCCAGCGAGCAGGTTATGTTCACAGAGTCTGTTACCATGGTGACTGACTCAGCGTTTCAGTTACCTCACTTTCTGGAACAGAAAACCCAGAGTTCCCCTCATCTCAGGGTTAACTTACTCAGAGTTTTCACATAACCCGCTTTCTGGAACAGCCCTCAGGACAGCTAGCGAGGCACCACACAGGACTAGAAGCCCATAGGTGAAGATGAAGCAGGATTTCATTTGTATAAGTCTAGCGTTTATTTTTGAGCAAAAACCTCTAGACTCTAAGAAGAAATGTCTTCTTTAACCCCACTTATGAAGTTTTTCAATAAGATTTTTACAGTTACCAGTGTTTTCTTATTTGGGATTTGTTCTTAGCTAAGAACAAAACCTACACACAGTCAGGAGCACACTTACAAACATTTGACGGCTGACACTTAAGCAAAATAAGTGATTACTGTGTTTTCTTCTGTTCTGCAGTTGTATTAGAATTATTTTCTTATCATTTATGATGTTTTTAATAATTATCTTAAATATTGTACTGAACATACTCTCTTAAAAATCACCATAGACTTGCCATCCAAGTGACTGATCATATGATATGTATAATATGATGATATTTATGAGGGCACACCTGAGAGTGCGGTCTCTGATAATGTGCTGGACAGCTCGGATCGGTCTAGACAAGCCTGTCCCCTCTTGCAGTTTTTATTTACATTTTACACAGCGTCCCAACTTCTTTGGAACTGTGAATGTACAAAAAGGCAGCATGTGGTTCTGTTTGTGTACATGCCGTGAGTGTGATGTGCACTTCCAGCTGTGAACCCACTGCTAAGTGTGAAAATGTGACACTTTTTGTTGCTGCTGAGCGCTGGCCACCTACTGACCTGAGTATTATCCTCATCTAACCTCCGTGTGTCAGACAGAGGTCACTGTCAGCAGTAGTGGATCCTCACCTGCTCAGCTCCCTCTGAAGCTCATGCATGTAGTGGTGACACTGGGCGTAGTATGTGGCCTGAGCCTCTGCAAAGTCCTGCAGACAGCGCAAATGGTTGAGCTGTGGAGGGAAGACAGCAGATGAAGTGAGCAGAATGTGACAGCTCCTCTCATCAAGCACCAAATATTGTCATTAAAACACACTGATCCAGGTCACATGACCTCACCCTGAAAAATCTGTGGAGGAACTTCTGGAAATACACCTCTTCCCTCTCTGGTGCTGATAAATTTTAAGGAGACATATTATGCCCCTTTTCCACGATTTAAAATAGTTCCCAGGTTTCTGAAAGACATTAGTCATTAGTTGTTGAATTTGCATAATAACACCCCTACCTGGTACTGGTAGAAGGGGCGGGGTGGGGTGGAGCGGGGCGGGGTGGGGTGGAGCGGGGCGGGGCGGGGCAAGTAGTGGTTCACTTAAATTTAAAGGGACAGGCACTGAAACCAGCCGTTCTGAACAGGGCTGCTTTGAGCGGATGAAAAGAGCTGTGATGTTTGATCCTTGGGGTATTTTGACAGAAGCGTGTCACAGACATGTCTGTAAAACACCTGGGAACTATTTTAATTTGTGGAAAAGGGTCATGATATGTCTCCTTTAATACGCGGCTTCAGCCTGGAGATAGTTAGCCTAGCATTAAGATAGACAGTCATGGCAGTGAGATCTGATAACAGAGACAGTTTTAGTTGCTGCGTTGGTTCAGTAGTTCTGGATAATTCTGCATGTCTTTGTTCTGACTAACTGCTCCATCACTGCAGGCTCACACAGACGGTCACATCTGTCACGTCTGTGACACTGACTCACATGTGTGCTGCTGATGCCTTCCAGCAGCAGTCTGGTGACCTCTGCTTGTCGGTCAAACTCTGTCTGTGCCACGCGGAGTTCGTGCTCTGCCTGTGGGTGGAAATGTGGGACTGTTAAAACGATTACATCTTAAACAAACACTGACGCGGTGTGCACCAGCGGAGGTACTTACTTTGTCCACTTCCTCACTCAGCAGCTGAGAGCGGCAGCAGGAGAACAGAGAGAAACAGTCAAGAACCACGGTCAGACTCAAGTTAACAAGCGCACAGATCAGATGTGTGTTCCTCACAGCAATCGACACTAAAGGTCTCTAAAACTAAACAGACACACGTTACTATGGGTTCTATTCATTTTCTTCAACTTATTTTATTTTATTTTATTTATTCTATTCTATTTTTTCCTTGTTTTATTTCCTTATGCATTTGTGATAATTTTGATTTTGTTATTTTCATTCTAGTTATTATTATTTATTGCACAGCAGTGTAATTATTTGATATGTTATTGATATATATCAGTTATTATTACTACTTTTTATTTTTTGTGGACCTAAGGAAGAGTGACCACTGTGCAGACCTAATGTTATCCAAATAAAGATGCATTAAACTTGGAATCAGTAAGTTTTTTTTCTTTTTAAATCATCATCATCTTAACCTCTGACCCCAGAACAGTCCAATGGGGTCCTCAACAGCAGTGACCTTCTCATACAATGGCAGGATAAGTGCGTGAACCTTTTGGAATTTCCTGGTTTTCTGCATTAATTGGTTATAAAATATGTCTACATGTGAGTCACAAGTATAGACAAAGACAATGTGCCTAACCCAGTACACACAAACAATGTCTTTACTGATCATATCCATTAAACATTCACATTGCTGGTGGAAAACCCCTTGGATTTAATAACTGGTTGAGCCTCCTTAGGCAGCAATATCCTCAACCAAGTGCCTTTGGTAGCTGCTGATCAGACCTGGACAACGCTCAGGAGGAGTTTTGGACCATTCTTCCTGACAGAGCTGCTTCAGCATGTCTGTTGGATTCAGGTCTGGGCTCTGACTGGGCCACTCCAAAAGGCAGATTTTCTTTCTGAAGCCACTCTGTTGTAGATTTACTTTGATGTTTAGAGTTATTGTCCTGCCATGTCACCCAACTTACTGAGCTTCAGCTGGCAGACAATAACTCTCTAAATGACATCCTGACATCCTGTAGGATGTCTTGATAAGCTTGGGAATTCATTTTGCTCCCCATGATGGCAAGCTGTCCAGGCCCTGAGGCAGCGCAGCAGCCCCAAACCATGATGCTCTCTCCACCGTACTTCACTGTTTGGATGACGTGTACATTTTGGTATGCAGTGCTATTTTTACACCATATGTAGTGCTGTAGTGTTGTGGAGTGGCAAGGTGCTCTTTGGCTAACTTCAATCATGTTTTTTGGGGAAAAAAGTTAAGGCAGAAAACTGGGAAATTCCAAAGGTTTCACATGTTTTTTCTTGCCACTGTAATTTGCAGTGAAACCCCAGGTTTCACCTTTATGTGTCTCTATGTTCCTAAGATTACCCTCATGCAGCAGCAGCAAAAACCATTACACTGATTTTTTCACTGGAAAAATTCTGACTAATACTCAGCAAACTCTGAATTGCCTGTAGGTGTGAATGTGAGAACATCTTGGTTTACCCCGCCCCCACCCTCTGTAAACTTGGATCGGCTCCACAAGCCTGCACATATAAATAACTTAACTAATGAGTGGGCAGGTAGATAAATCTCAGCATTAAATCTGTAGAGATGTGATGAAATATCACTGAATTACTGTTGTTTCTGCCCACCCACTAAGGACTGGTGACTCTCACTGCTTCTCATCGGATTACAACATCTGGGGTTACCCAGGATCCCATTTGTGAAACCTCTAAATTTAGATAGTCCACAAATAACAATCCAGTAACAAAGAAGCACAAGTTGATCTCCCAGACACTGCTACACCTGCTACACGGTCAATGCTGAGTATCTCAGTAACTGAACTGAGCACATGACTAGAAAAAGTCGTCATAAGTGAAGCTCTGATATGATTCACCATGGCAACAGAGGACACAAAGTAACAAAGCTGCAGCAGCAAAAGAAAGAGTTTTAGATACAGTCATTTCTTCATTTCAAATTTAACATCACTTTCTTTTCATATTGGCCTGAACAAGTAGTTAATTGTTGTTAAGTGGTTTTATTTTCTTTTGGGTGTAATCCCACGGCCATCGGGCGTGAACTTACAGGCATCTGAAACTAAATATAAAAACACAGTTCAATCAGGAAAGGCACTTTTCATAGGCCTAGAGCCTCGTGATGCACCTCAGTTTGGTTTTATTTATATTCAACATATTAAAGTAAGTACAAGTCATTCAGTGGCTATTTCAAATTGTAGCAGCTCTCACCCACCAAGCGATGCTGTTTAATCAACACACATCCTGTCACGTCTGACAGAGGCAGAGGAGCTGGCTCTAAGTCAGTTTGCTGGGTGACCAGAGGCTGAGGACGTCCACGGAGCGAGCTCATCAAAGCTGGCCACCCCCCCAGGAGAGAGGCAGACTCACACTTACTATCTAGAGATGGTATTATAAGATATTCAGTGTTATCCTTGTGTTTTTACCAGTTAGCTGTTGGACCTGATTGCGAAGATGGAAAAAACCAACAAAGAAATTGGGCGGCAAATTCTGACACTAAGTTACTGGAACACCAGTTGAAGGTGGGTGCATGGTCACAGATGGATTATGTTAATTGTTGGAAAAAATATAAAATATGCCTACCTACTAATTTTTCAATTCTACTGCACAGTATGTCGTGGACATATAGGATATAGGATTGACAATAAAAAATCTTTGAATTGGTTCTTTCCTATTGAAGTGTGTTATTTGACTGCTGGGGGAGGTGACTGATTAATCTGCAAATGACAAAAATGAAGAGCAATGCAAAGAATTTGTTCAGATTCGAGAGTACGCTGGAGAACGTTGTTGAGATAAACAATGAGATAAACAATGGACTGTGATGAGAAGCAACACCGTTCAGTGCAGGTAAACTGGTGTGAAGCCAATTATTTCTGCTCCAAAACGGACTTACAAGGAAAGGACGGCCCTTATCAGACAGCTCCGTCAGGCTCAGCAAGAGATGTTGGGTGTGTTACGATAGTATTGACTCAGACTTTCTGTTTACCTCTTTTTCTGGAATGAAAACTCCAAGTTTCTCTCTCTAACTCAGAGTTTTTACTAAACCTGTTTAACCCTTGACTTAATATTTCATATGTATTTGTATTGTATTTGTATTTATGTATGTATGTATTTGAAAGCCTTACTCTCAGCTTCTCTCATCCAGACTGGAAAGCAGAAAAAACACTCTTACTTGTATATCGTCCTCCTGCACCTTATTCTGAGCTTTTGGACGAAGTCCCCAACTGAATTCCTGGACATTGACTGTTGACCGTCTTGCCGTTTGACCATTTTTTCCATGTTCCATGTCGTAAACTGTTTTCCTGTTTGTACACATCTATTGTGTCTGCCCGTTGGGCATGGGGGATCCGCTCCTCTGTTGCTCACCCTGAGGTTTCTCCTGTTTTTTCTTGGGAGTTTTTCCTCAGTCGATGTGAGGGTCTAAGGGCAGAGGATGTTGTCATGTTGCTGTGTAAAGCCCTTTGAGACAAAGATGGGCTATACAAATAAAATGACCTTACCTTGCCTGGAACAGGCCCCAGATCATTTATTGCTGTCCTGACCCAAGCTGAACTACAGTGGCTGTGAAGGCCCACAGCTCTGACTCTCCATCTCCCTCATCCTCAGTTGTTATGATCTGTACAACTTTACTTTGTATACGAGGCTGTTGTAAATTCTCTTGAAGTCTCGTGATTTATTCAAACCACTTGTGATGATGTCAGATTGAATGTGTTGTAAATAATGGAGGGATGTATCACAGCGTGCCAGCTGCTGCCGCTGGACCCAAGCCTGAACTGAAGTTGACCTTTACTCTACATCTGCCGAGAAGGAAGGAAGCTTGTTGTATTGCACCCCCGTGTGGTCAAAAGGCGTTACTACGAGGGAGCAACAAGACAAATGGAAAAACTGTGGAGAAGATGAATCCAATGAGAAATTTTATGATATGATCAAATAAAGTCTATGCTCATTACTTAAATATATATATATTTTTTCAAGTTATTGTTTCAGTTCAGTGGAGGTATGACAGGAAACAGAGAAAGAGAGAGAATGGGGGAACAGACAGTAAGACCCAATTCCAATCCCCTAAAGACTCAAGCCCCGAACCCTCACTGACTTAAATGACATCAGCTGTAAGTGACTGAGTGTGAGAGTCTGTGAGGGTCCAGATGCTATAAACAGGAATGGGACAGCACTTACCCCTTTCACATTACACTGACAACAAAATGTTGATGACTCTGTCCTGGGACTGATAATTTACTGTTTAATTTCAGCATGCACAAGGTGTGTGAGGGACAGACTCACAAAAACTGTTCTTGGATCAGATCTGACCAAATCATCGTACAATAATCATAATCTACAGACAGTTGTGACAAGCAACGATAATACTGACAGTAAACTTCTTCTGCTCCGTCCATTAACAATGAAGAAACCTGGGAGCTCTCTGTGTCTCCATTTGTTTATTTACAGTTTTTTTTAAACACTCATGTTCCGATGCTAGGAACTGTGGGTAATTTCCTTACGCAAAGTCAGCATTGATGTTGAGTGACTTAAGGTAAGGGGGCATAAAGGGCTCATTCACTGACTCATGACTGGACATTGGAACAGCCCTCACACACTAATGAACTTCCTGTGAAGGTGCTTTCAAGTCAGTGAGTCTGTAACAGGTCAGATTGGAATTGGGTCTAAATCATCATCCTGTTCGGGAGTTGAACTAGCGATCTCTTACACAGGGGCCAGAGTCATTATGGGACGTACTGAGCTCACCACTGTTTGTCTCTGTCATACAGGCATCTCCTTTTCTCCCAAATTTGTACAAAAAATTACAAAGTGTCACAGTGACTAAGGAGCTAACAGGGAAGAGGAGGAGTGGATGGCGGTCAATGTTACACTGAATCACCAGAGACTAAAACCTCCAACATCTCTACCACCACAAACAAACAGCACAGAGTTCTAGCTCTACTTTCTGTGGGCAGATGTTTGTGTCCAACCTTCCTCTGCTCTGAGACACTGGGATCTGTTGCCACGTCCCAGCTCTCCCAGCCACTCTGCAGCTGGTTCACAGAGAGACATAAAATGTCAACAAGCCTCAATTTTTAAGTAAACACATCAGTTAAAAAAACCTTCACTTAACAAAACATACAACATGAGCAGAGATTTCTCTTGACTCTGATTAAACATCTGCAGGAAACTCTTGGAGGTGTCAGTTCAGTCTGAACAAGCTGCTGTGTCCTGCTCGCTTTATATCCACAGTGCAAGAGGTCAATGGATCTGTGCTTAAACCTGCCTCTGACACAGCTGGGTCAAAGGTCAAAGGTCACATGATTCAGTTCAAATCAGTACAGCAATTCCTAAAATTCCCGGTCTTTCATCATGTAGGGAAGTAAGACAGGTCAGTTCAAACGCTTCCGATTTCATCACTCAGGGAGTTAGGAATGATTCAGACGCACATGATTATGGCACCCTGTCAAAACTGTCTCTGGTCTCCTCGGTTCTTTCCAGCAGCCTGTTTGTGTTAGGATTGATTTTAAAAGGGAACTGTGCAAGTCCGGCTGCTTTTTCACTTGTGCTAATCTTCCTCCTTCCCCCCTGGCCATGTGCGTGCATTTTCAACGAAGCCAAATGGAGCGTTTTATGTGCAATGTGTATATTTGTGTAGTTGTATTTGTCATAAACAAGAGATTCCGGGTTACGGGCACGTTTGTGTTGCGGTGGCACCGAGACGAGAGCTGGGACACCGGGTCAGAGGCACTGATCATGCTAGGTTGGTTTTTGGCCAAGAGATAGGTGGAAGGCAGAGAGCCTCCATTCTCCCTGTAACAAGTCATTCAACCATCACAATTACTCTTTAATTACAGTTTAATTAAGGTAGAAGTCTTGCATAGTTCCTCTTTAAAAATAGTTTTTACTACTTTTAATGGAGCTGGTCAACTGCAGGCCATCCCATAATCTAGGTTAAAGACCCTAGAGATCTGACTGTTATTACTATTGTCTGGCAGTTTCACTTTTTACATCTGCCGTTACATTGCAGTTTATTAATAAAATAATTTCACTCCATGTTTTCTTCATCAGTCCACACTCAGCTGTCTTTAATAACAAGATGAAAACAGATTCCCCCTGGATGATGGGGTTTCTGAGCTTGTCCAGCTCCTCTGACTCTAAAGTGATTAAACCAATACGTCTGGGATGTTGTTCTACGATTGTGTCTAAATCCTGTCTTCTCCACACTCCTCAAACACTCACTGTTCATCATAGTGTTTGTGTCAAATATAAGATTCAAGTAAAAATCAGCACATTCAAACAACAGGGATGAGACATGCTTAAACATGCTGTGTCATCAGTTTTATGTCATGCAGTGCTGCTGTTGTCTCAGTCTGACGTGCTCCCTGCTGCAGGACCAGAGAGCAGTTAAGATGCTGCTTTAACACAGAGGCACGACAAGTGGGTGATATTACAGTGTTGGTGCTTCAGAGCTGACGGATGTTACATATAAACAAATGAAATGAGTGTATTGTGGCCACTTTTCTCTCCACTGGTTTACACACCAGTTAACTGTTCTTCTCCATCACAATGAAACAGGCTGGTTGAGTGTCTTGCTGGGCTGGCACAACAAAGAGGGCCAACCAGGCTAATACTAAACTAATCTGCTGACATGCTGTCACTGTTGACATGTTATTACAGATAGACACTACATATTAGAACAGGTGGGAAAACCAGTTGACGCTGCACAGGATCAATGTTTTAGAATATAATCTACATACACCTCTGAGAGAATCTTTAGTGAAAATGTTCAAGTTTAAAGTTTTGAGGATCATTTTGTTGATATGAATACAGCTTTATATCCAATACATCAAACATGATTTGTTATTGAGTGATATATTTTAGAGGGAGTTTGGCTTCAAAACAGTTGGATCTGCGCAAAATGGTTATTTATAATAAAGGTTTAGGGCCAGGCTAATTCCTGGAGTTGAGAAACAAGAAAACAAGAGATGACTGTGACTGACTGTGTGACTGTGTTTATATCAGTTTCATTTAGAATGGTCAGGTCTGAGGAGTGTGATTAAATCTTTTTTAAACCGTGATGCTCACCCTGCAGGTGGTAGTGTCAGACCAGACCACAGAATACTGAGGCCACAGCAGTGACGTCTACTAGTGCATGCTTTATATTTCTGTTATTTCTTGCTACCACACTCTGGCCTTCATGAGTTTTGGAGCTGTTGGTGTCCATGTTTAAAAGTGGAGGCAAATAAAAGACAGTTCATTGTGAGTGCAAGTGTTAGCATGTTAGCCTGGTTGCTGCTGTTCTTACCGCTGATGCACTGGCTGACAGAACATAATTTCGAGGCCTTGTCTCCTGAAAATCAGGTGCAGCCTACAAACAAGAGCAGGAGGGGGAGGGGGCACGTTGGCACAGTCATGCAGTTACAGTCATTCAGCAGAAATGAAAAAAAAAAAAAGTTAGCCAGAAGCATAAACGAGCATGAGGAAGACTGAGCAGGTGAAACACAAGTGCAGATCAATTCAATTAGAGCAGATTCACAGCAAAGGACGCTGTAGAGTCCCAGAGTTACTTTGTGGAATTTCATCATTAAATAGGGCTTTTGTTAGCACACGTCTGAGCTCGGCACTGCGGGACTCTACAGCTTTGATTTACACAGGCTTCCTTTCACAGTCTGAGCTCTGATAATGACGGCAGCCAGCAGCAGAGCATTGCAACAGGCTGTTGGGTCAGTGCGTTCATGCTGTCTGAAGAAGTAACCAACTCATCACATGACAGGAACAACAAACTGTCTGCACAGTTATTCTGAAGAATGAGCACATCTACACTTTACTCGCCTCCTTCAGGCCGAGAAGTTTGGTCACATGCCAGCTGAGCTCACCATTTAATACAAATGAATATCTCTGGGGCCAAAATGTTGCTCACTGTCAACAAACTATCAATTCAGTTGGCAAATGTAAAGCCACCATTATTTTCTTGGCTCATAACAAATCAGACAACAGACTAAACAGCTAGAGAGCAACATCACCCAATCAGAGCTGGGTTTGTGAACACCTGGTGAACCACCTCTGACACCTTGATGAATTTGAGACATTCAACACTGACAGGCTCTGGGAATCTTGGGAAAAGTGAACTGGGTGTATTTGACAGCTGCAGTAGGCCATTAATTCAGCAGCTCTGTCTTTAAACTTAGTGGTTTGGTTGTACTGTGTCTAGAGGAGGCAGCTGCGGGAGCAGTGAAAGGCTGCCCAGAATCAAACCGCAGAGAGAGTCAGAGAGCAGCTGGTGGAGGCCAAACACAGAGCTAAAAGAGAAGGACTGAGATTCACCAGGTGACACAGGCATCACTTCATGAACATCATGTTGGTCTCTGTCTGTTACCATGGATCTAGTAAGAGAGTGACCCAAATGCTGGTACAAAGGCAGCAGCAGGAACAACAGAAACAAGATGAAACTCACGGCTGCCTTGGCCTCTGCCTGCTTGGCCTTCTTCACACGTGCTTTGCAGATGTCCAGGTCCAGACGTCGGTTCTCCAGGAGCCGACGCTCTTTCTGCACAGGACATGAAGGAAGCAATCAGAAACGGCTGCAGAGAGCACACCCTGCAAGACTAGGTTTCTAGCCACCTCACAGCTCAATCTGCTCAAGTCAGACCACATGCAAAAGAGATGTATGAATGAATGTGTTGAAGAACAAAGGACTGAGGATGAGGAGTGGATCAGAGTGACTCACTGATATCGTCCTCCAGTCTCCTTCCAGGAAGTTGCGTAGAGGAGTGAGGAAGTTGGCGGCTGAGGTTTGCAGAAACTCGCGCTCGGCTCCTCCCAGTCTAACCTGGTACTCCCCCACTATGATCAGGGTGCTACCTGCAGTTGACACAAACACACATATGCACACTTGTATTACACATAAGCAGAATATTAAAACAGGATTTATGGCTGCAGACTTAGAACTTACAACAACCTACAGCCTGAGTGGACTGCATATTCTACACTAAGTCTCTGCATTATCTCCAGTGTGTGGATTTGAATCATGTACAAAAACTACTACAATGACATACAGAGAGATAATTACAGAACACAAATATAATGTCTTTACATGTGATTTAATAAAATGACAATCTAATGGATTATAAGACCTCAGCCTCAGAAAAATCAACTTGAATATCATCAGTACTTCCAGGTACAGACTGACTGGTTGGTACATCCAAACAGATGCATTTGAGTTTCACAGCACTGAGTTTCAATGCAAACTGTTCAATGGCCATGGAAAAATTAAAAAAAGAAGTGTAATACCTTTTAATACATCGTCAGGACAAACAGTGGACAGTGGCAGCTACAGGCAATACTCATGAGTGTCAGTGACAGCTCCACTCACCATATGGCGTCCCTGGGCCAAACTCTTTGGCAGCGTCCAGCATGTACTGTCCCAGCAGCTCGGCATTGGTCATCCTTGAGGGAAGCTTCTTGTCCAGTTTGTCATAGATGAACTCCTCTATTCGAGCACCTGGAGAAGAAAAGGTGAGAGAGAGAGACAGTGTGAAACACATTAGTGTGCCTCTATGAGGAAGCACTGACTGAATACATGGAGATGTTGCTGCTGACTATGACCTCTGAGCTCTGAGCCAAGGTTTTCTACTGGGCTTTAAAATAACAAGACACATTTACACATCTTCTCTAAATAATATATGATCTGTACATTTACCATGACGTTCATCAAAAATCCATCGTGTTTGCTGGCAGAGTCCTTCCTCATGTGACTCATTATGTAGTACCAATCGCCTATTGACTCCTTCAGTACTTAAACATTTCTCTATTATATAACACGTCCTCAGTGGCTCAGTGGTTATCCCTCTCTATTCTACAAGGCTTTTAAAGTAAAAAATACAGAAAATGGAAATGGTAATAATTATAGTGTATTTAATAATTATTGTATTATTGCATATATGTGGGTATTTGCTTATTTTTATAGTATTGATTCAGGTATCTTGGCTGCTGATCTTTTGTCTATGTACTTTTCTTGTACTACCCTCTTTGTTGCCTTAAGGCTGAGAATTTAAAGGCATCCCTAATCTTATCTAACAGTATTACCTCATCCAGACTGCTCCCAATACTTTTAATGCCACTGGAAGTGGATTTGATTTACTGCAGAGATGTGAAAATTACACTTTTGAAGTTGGGACTGATTAATAAAACAATTATTGATGTATTATTGATTCTCAGAGAATCAATAGTTGGATCCAGGAGACTTGATGCTGTTTGATGAACTCGGTGTGTTAAAAGCTCAGATTGGGTTTGAAGCAGAAATTCATGTTGAAAAATCCTCGGTATTGTCTTTTTGTGTATGTGTTGTAGGTGTTTGTGTGAATCTGGTCTGATAGAGTAAGGACATCAGAACAGCCACAGTAAATGAGCTGCACGTCCTCGCTTCACACAAAACTATCCCACCACACTATTTAAATATTTCTTTGAGACCTTTATGACATGGTCACTTTGTGATTGTGCATTTTTTAATAAAACACAACTAACAGACATTTAATTAAAGATGCAAAGTTAAAGGGATTCCGCATCATGTTCATTATCATCTTCAGCTTTCTGACAGAAGATCTTAAAACATGTGCATGCTCTCACTCCACAGTAATTAAAGAGCAAATGCTTTTAGAAATGCTGTAAATGTCTAAAACAACCCATGATCCGGAAACAGGACTTCTATCAGACTTAAGTAGTGACTCTTTTCTTTTATTTTTAGTATTTCCAGTGTCCCCTGAACGCAGCATTGGGGTATCCAATCAAACAAGTGCTGGCAGGTGTCCTCCTGCATAGACAGTCATTAGTAATTCAACACCTGTCTGTATCCACACAGTGTTGGACAGACCAGTCCATACACAACACAGCACACTACAGCTCTAAGACTGTGTTCATACAACCGATGGTTTATCTCCTTGTTCAGTCCCTCACACTGTGTCTGCACTGTCCATCATCTGTAGGCATTAACTGACACCACACTCTGATACGTGATGACCAGACTTACCAGTGTGGTCAACTGAAGCATGGAAGGTGAAACACAGAGAGAAGGGTTAAGACATTACAGACAGGGTCCTCTGCACAGACTCACGTATGTGTTGTGTTATAGGATACAAAGGGAATCACTACATTAAAACCAGGACAAAACACTAATTTGCGTTGTGGGTGACAAATGAAAAATGTGGCAGATGCACAATTATGTTCACAACATCCCATATTCATTTACACTGCCTTTGATACAAGTTCACATATTTCAAAATAAGACATCACTTGCTGCTTAGCTGGAATAAAAACATGTTTCAGACTTGACGGTGGAGTCCCACAAGTGACAAAGATAATGAAAAATGTGTCATGTGATGTAGATGTGAGATGGTGTCGTTTGAAAGTTTAATATGTTTCAGCTCTTCTCTAAAATATTTAGAACACGTGCAAACAAAAACTAAAAGAGCTGTTAATTCATCCATCCATTAGATATTCTGCTTATCTGTGCAGGGCTGCAGGGGGAGCTGGAGCCAATCCCAGCTGGCATTGGGCTAGGGTGGGGAAAACAACCTCACACACGCACACACACATTCACACCTATGGGCAATTTAAGGTAAAATGAAGCTAATGTGCATGACTTGGTACTGTGGGAGGGAGCTGGAGAACCTGGAAAAGAACCCACAGAACAAAACCTCCAAACTCTACACAGTGAGGCGACAGTGCTAACCAGGACAGCTGGTAATCTGTTGGTTCTGGGATTCCACATGAGCGAATGTCTGTGGTCGTGAGGGGATGACTCTCGGTCTCTCTACTGACTGAGCAGGACTTACTGGGGTTGGGCTGGAGGAGAACCTCTGTCTGTCTCAGGATCTTCTCGGTCCAGTTCTTGGTGCCATCAGCCCGAGTGATCAGGTTCTCAAGGTGAGGATCCAGCTCTGTTTTCTCAGCCTGGCCCAGTTTCTCCTCTGTGAACTAGAAGACAAGTCAGGACGGTGAGTAACTGCAGTCACAGTGACCAGAGGCCACACACAGAGCATTCAGACAGGATTCAACACTTCAGTATGGCAGCTGAGGTTTAGCTCAGGTTCCTCCATCTCTCTGGATCATCTCTGAGATGTTCCTACACCTTGACTTGATCCACGGCTCAACTTGTTGGCAACATGTAGAATCTGTGGGTCTCTGAGTTCTACTTCAATGTGTAGGAATACAGGTCCAGATTATTGATAGACTGGTGCCAACAGAGGTAAAGTGACATGAAAAAACTATTTAGAACAAACACAGGTTATATAATTAAAAGACTTTTGGACCATCCTTACATGTGTTAATGAACCAGAAGCCAGTGACCTCTATGGTGGATCAGTGAATGTCTTAGCAGCTGTTGAATTAGCTCTCATTATGGTTCAGACTCCTCAGGATGAGCTGTGTAACTGATGGCCCTCATCTGCCATCAGGTCAAAATGTTACTCTGAGTCTGTACTTTGATTCATGAGCAAAATTGTAACTTCTGGCCCAACACATGCCTGGAATTTTGGCCCAAGTCTGGTCCACATCTGGGCTTGTTATCCTCCTCCTCCTCCTTTTCGGTGCGCGCCAGCATTGTCCAGATGTGGAAGCAGCATCTGGCAGAAGCTACAGCTAGGCTGAATATTTGTCAGACTTGTTTTTCCATCTGGGTATTCCTGCTCAACGTCATCACTCTGCTTTGTCTGTCAGGATTCCCAGTGTTTTTTTTCCTGGCTGTTCCCCAGTTTCCTCTCCTTTCCTCAGTTCTGTGTATGTGTGTGTTCTGTGTGTGTGTCTGTTGGAGGCCGGTCTGGAGCTGGAGTGAACGACCTGCACACCTATAATTAATCAAACCTCATCATCTGCTTCCTCACCTGGTCCATAAAGCCCTGGTCCATTCACCCACTAGTCTCTACATCAGGGGTGGGCAACTCATTCCACAAAGGGCCGTGTGGCTGCAGGTTTTTGTTCCAACCAATCAAGAGCACACAGTTTGACCAATCAGCTGTCTGAAGACTGAGATCAGTTGATTAACTGAGTCAGGTCTGGTGTGCTGCTGCTTGGTTGGAACAAAAACCTGCAGCCACACCGGCCCTTTGTGGAATGAGTTGCCCACCCCTGTTCTACATCATATCATCATGTACAGTGGCATAGTGCCTTGGCTTCCGTTTCACTGTTTCGTCGTGCAGATCATCAGCTCCTGCTCCCACTCACACACCTGTTCTGTCCTCAGCTCTTTGGATTCCACACCCAGCTCTGCCCAGTCCACCAGCCTCCATACTGTCACAGTCTCCCCCTGTTCTCCCTGATTAATTCCAGCCAATACCAGTTCAGCTCCATGGCCCTTTTCAGACTCAGTTTAACGCCTGTCATATCCTACTGACCTGACTGACCTGTTTTGGATAATAAACTGGTTCTGACTTAAGTTATCTGTTTGTGTCTGAACTAGTGTGTCGAGTCAAAAAACAGTGGCATATTCTGGCACTGCCTCTGTAAGCATGCTGATGTAAGAAGGCCGTGGACTTTAATCCAAAAAAGCCTGCAACTGAAATTTAGCAGTTTTTTTTTTTTAATTTATATGTCGATTACTGGTTTTAGGTCTGTGTCTTATTGATTTCCTGCCTATGTCTTGTTTATGACTGTGGTTTCCATTGTTATCAGATGATGCACTCGTACTGTTTACAATGACAATTCAATTCAGCTCAAAATACTTCAAGAAAGAAGTCCTAATACCACAGTGTCGATCTTGAATATGTACTGGGTGAAATATTGCATATCATTTCTATATATCTGTGTAAAATGTCATGCAATAAATAAGCATGACTGCAATTAAGTGTTAACCCCCCCGTGCTCAGTTTATTTACTGTAATATCTGACAAAACCAGCAGAAGCAAAATCAAACTGACCAGCTCATGAAAATGTTCCTTCTCACCACAAATGACATGTCAGAACAGGAGCGGTGCAATAAATCATGTGAAGGCCAAAAAAACACCATGTGTGTGATCAGTCATCAGTATGACTGATGGAGGCAGCAGCCAGCTGGACTCAGAGTCTGACAGATGACTGAGGAATTCATCCTCACTTTCACATCAGAGCAGGAGAAAGCCAGACTGACAGCAGCAGATCAAACAACTGAATGACTATTTTCAGTCACTCTGCAGGCCGGATTGTCAAGCACCAGCTCTTAGAAATCCAGTCTGACGCTGTGAACGCAGACTATATGAACCAATATGTTTCAGTGCAGTGAGGTTAGGATGTTCGAGTTACTCGATCTAGGCAACAGAATATATCCATCCACCCAGCAGCAGGGCCCTGGATGTGGGGAGTTGTACAGGTTAGGGGGAGGAAGCTGGAGAACCCACATAGACACAGGAACAGCATGCAACTCCACCCAGAAAGGTCTAGGAATCAAACCCACAACCTTCTTGCTGTGAGGTGAGAGCACAACAGAGTATAACAATGCAGTGGGAGAACTGGGCCTCGACAGGGGACTTCAGCCACCATTTCTCCTTTGACCCCTCAGGCAGGTTGGTCCTGTTCTGGGTCAGCGTACAGTTGCATGGACTGACATATCATGTCATTAGCTCCAGTGCAGAGTTGTCATCTGTTGCTCTTTTACCCACGGTCCCTCAACAAGTCCTGCTTACTTCCTCTGCAGCCAGTGGTTTCCTGTTTCCCACAGTGCCTTTGGACATCCTCCAGAAAAACAGCATTATTGCTGAATTCATGCATTCAATCAAACATGGCAGATAATGTGAGGCAGAGATTAAGCTACAGCAGAGCTGAAAATCAGTGTCACAGGCACCATAAAAATCCCTAGTGACGGTGCTGGTGGTACCTGCTGTGTTCCTGATGGATTAAACACACCCTTCCTGTGTCACACCCTCCTGTGATACATGTTTCATCATCACTGTTATTGAGTATCATATATTTTATACTGTTCTTTAGGTCAAACTAGTTCTTCTAGCCGTTTCATTTAAACACAGGCTGCCAGATGAGCTGTGATCATAGTTATGTGTCAGACAGCTCGTGCAGGAACTCCCTTGTAAAATCGTGTATTTGCACCTTTTCTTGCCAGGATGATAGTACAGCATGACTGAAGGCTGATCATCCATCTGTAGGGAGCTCAGGTGAATTCGGTCGGAAATGGTTTACAATAGAGCTGTGTGATCTTTACAGAGTCTGCAATGGCATATAGATAAGATGATAGATAACCTATTTCCTGTGTGATCAGCTGTAGCTCTGTGACTCTGCATGTCGTCTGGTCCGTGAAGGCGCCCTGAGCTGCTGCTGCTGCTGCTGAGGAGGAGCAGGTTCAGCTTGTGTCACGTGGGTGCATTCACTCGATCACAGCCATCAATAATAGATGGAGGCTCGACAAACCTTTATCGGTTTACACCAGCCGCGCTCATCACGATACAGCGCAGTGAGGCTGCTGCTTCCTCAGTAATAACTTGAACGCAGTGAATTGCTGCGTGTGCGCTCGGTACACACGAAGCACCGTGGCCCTCGCTGTTTGCATCCCTGCTGTTTGACGGGAAACCGGCCTGCAGCCGGAATCTGCCCGCTGATGTCCCGCAAAAGATTCGCTCTTTTACCTGCACAGCCCGGGTGAAGAAGACCCCCGCATCTGAAGCCAGTTTCTTGACGTTGAAATCCATGGCGCCGTGCTGAGCCGAGCATACAGACACAGGGCTGCTTGTTTCCCTGTAGAGGAAATCCTCAGGATCAGCTGAGATGATGCGGCAGCAGACGCAGCACTGGAGCCGTAATCCGCTTCATGGACAGTCGGAAATCTGCTCTCCGCCCTGCGTTTAAAGAGCCCACGACACCGGGCTGCACGTCACGACCGCAGCTGCCCCCCCCTGCAGCATGTACTGTATCCACCCACACACACACCGTGACCTCGACCTGCCCCCGGCTGCATCTGTATCCTGTCAGAAGGTCAACACACAGTCAGGAGTAAGAAATGTGCCCTCTGAAAAATGAACGGCATTCACGCAAAGATGCACTGGTGTTGACATTTTAATGCAAGTTACTGCCCTGAACATCACACAGGCTGACCCTCATTATACCGGACAGCCTCACAGATCTGAAGTGTCTGTACCATCACTATAAAAACAATTATCATTAAACTCAACTGACTTTAAAGCTGCAGTACTTATTCATTTGTGGTTTATAATATCCCTATAACGTTTATTACTACCAGTCAGAGAAGGCCAAAATAATAGGACGTAGCCTAAGGCGGTATAAAAAGGTAGGAGCTCAATGCAAACAGCGAAGGAAAGTCTTACAATCATGAATAAACAAACTCTTGATACGAGCCGGTTGATGATATAATTTGCAAGAAGTCTCTCCACTCTTGTCTCATGAGAAATAGCTAAAATACATTACGAAAATAAAACATTCTCACAAAAAGCTTGCTAACTAGCATAGCATTAGCGAGTTAATCTAGCAAGCGATGCAAGCAGCCTAAGACTCTTACTGAACCTTTGGTAGAACATTTTCACAAATGTTCACATTAGCACAGAGTAGAGACACATATCAGAATTTTTGCCACCAAACTGTGAAATTTCCAGTGATGGGATTCTTCAAATTAAAGCTGCCTGCGGGATAAACACATCCAGTTTGTTGCTTTTTTTTTTTTTTTTTTTTTTTTTTTTACAGATTACCATGGTAACCTGCTGCAACAGGCTAAACGTGCATCAGTTGACCGACGTTTAGCTCAGTGGGAGCTCCATATGCAGAGGCTTTAGTCCTCCCTGCAGTGGGCCCTGGTTTGATTCCACTGGCGGCCCTTTGCTGTATGTCTTTCCCCCCTTTCTGCCTCCCCATTTCCTGTCTCTCTACAGCTATTCATTAATGCCATCAATTAATGGCCTAAAAGCTACTGTAGGTGGCCTAAAATGAGAAAAGTGTCTAACCTAAATGGTGAGAAGTTTCTTCCTGTTTTGGCCTAAAGAGGGAGGGCTGTCCTTCCATGTGACCTTATGAAGAGAGGGTAGGAGCACTGAGGGTAGGGGTAATCTAAATCTGAATATTGACAATGACCAAAATAAAACTGAACTGAAATGTACTCCTGGTCGACATCTCGAATCAGCTGGGAGAAAAGTGAGCAGCTATAGGAGGTTCATGGTGGTACGTCCATCAGCTGTCAAAGGGGGAGAGGTGGGAGGAGCTCAGTGTTGTTCTTTTTCTTTTGAAAAAAATTACATTATGGGTCAGTGGGTTACAGGAGCAATGGCTGTAAAGGATGGAAGAGAGAGCAAAGGATTGTGGGATACTTAGTCCATGTGGAGACACAGGAAGACCGTATGTCAGGGAGCCTGATACAGAGAATCAAGAAAGTCATTTCAAAGAATGCACTGACCCCTGTAGGTTAGACCCTGTCTCATCTCTGTGGTCAGCATGAAGAGCCTCGACTTCCTGGTTACATCATCACAGCCACTGCGCTCTGTGTTCCCAGAGAGTCACCTGCCTCCACAATCCTTGGCTGGAAATCCTGGGAGGTGGAGCTGCTGTCATCTGTAGAAAACACACCAGGACCCCTCCCCTCTTCATCACAGCTGCTGAATGCACCAGTGAAGCTCCTGGACTAGAAGATGATACAGTCGCCCACAAACAAGGTGACTTTCTTAACTGTATGTACTTACCTCAATATGCCTCAACCTTACTTTTCACCATGACTGATATTGATGGAGGCTACCTACACTCATCCCTCTACCTAAGAGTCAGGACCCACAGAGATGAAACAATATAGCTCCAACAGCTGCAGTCACCCTACAATCCAGAAACCTCCTCCTAATGTTTGAGTATGTTTCTTATCTGGGGATGAATTGTGTTTAATCTCTTTTGTCTTGTTTGACCCCTTTTAAATTGTTCAGCTCACATGTTTGAGTCACTATTTTGACACAGCTTGATTGATACATTGAACACAGACAAGTTAGTTTTGTTGATTTAATTTTGAAACTGGTTGAAATTATTTTTACCACACAGATTCTTTCAATGTCCAACACAGTCAGACTTCATGAATACAGCAGTTTAAGGTATTCTGAATGTAGCTGTCACATACTGTAGTATCACCAGTGTGCCTTTCATCTTTACTCTGAGAGAATTACCTAGTTGTAGAGATGTACCTAGACACAAAGCAATGTATTATATTTGACTTAAATTACATTAGGTTGTCAATTTTCTCCTGCTATCACAAGAATAATGTTGTTTTATTTGTTACTCAGTGCTTTGCTTGTGTGTTGGTGTTCAGCAGCTGATAATCACAGTTTAACCAGCTGAAGTGAAAAGACAAAACAACACCGTTACGTTTTTTACCACTCCATTTTATTGCTTATTCATACCTTTACACTAACGGCCTGGTTCTATTTAGATCAGGAAAAACTGCAACTCCACACTGGATCAAATGTTCTTCACACGGATCAGCAGTTACAAAAGAAATCAATGACAGTGTTGACAGATTCAGAAACATGATGAAATTAGGAGGCGACACTTTGAAACCGTTTCGTGACACAGCAGTTCTCCTGAAGCAGAATTTCACTTTCACTTTTTTCTTTTTTTTTTTCTTTAATTTTCAGCACAAAACATCTTTATAAATAATCAGGAAGAGTCAACACCCCACAGCAGTGACGCTCTGTCACCGAAGATGCCTTAAAACTTCATGGAAAATAACTTGAAACAATGATTCAGAACAGAGAGAGGTGCTGGAGGTGATGACGTGCACTCTGCCATCAGTCTGAAGACCTCAGACTCACAACAGATTTAGTTCTGACCACATGAGAAGTCCTTCTTCTTGTCCACACATTTGGACATCAGAGAGAAACATGTGATGAGTCTCTAACGAAGCTGTCCACTCCAACATCAACTGTCAATGTGATTGTGAACTGTACCGATCAGAGCCAGAAACACAAAGAGAAAAACTGTACCTGACAACCAGGAAGTCAAAGCCAATACGACTGATATGAAATAGCTTATAAAAAGATCAGTTAGGCATCACTCATCCACGCCATCTTTAGCTGTGTTTATGCAGAATGAGACACTGTACAGAGGCTGATACTGGGGAACCAGCGGGAGCTACACACACACTAAACCAATGTGTTTTACAGCCGCAGGAGAAAGCGACTGATAGTGACGGACCCTTCACTGGCAGGAAGTTTCAAGTCTCAGAATCCCTGGAGAAGGAGTTCAGACTCCTGATCCAGCCACTGTCCACTTCCTGCCTTTAGCACCATCACTGTGGTTACTGCTGGAGGTGAAGAGAGGCTGTCGTCTCTGTTCAAACTGCTCCTTTAGCTCATTAATTCAAGTCCAATTAAATCAGAGGCACAAACATAGAGTAACCTGTATTTAAACACAGTTCACAAATGAAAACATGCTCAGGAGCTGATTGACAGAAATTTGCAGAATTAGCGATCAATATTTAATTTTCTGTCTTATGGTGTTTAATATAAATCTATTTGGGACCAAATAAAATCTGACCTATAGGGCTCTAAGAGCTAATGATACTCACATCATTTCTTTAGCTAATAGATTAATTTAAAAAAATGAGGTCATGTGAATTATAGAAATAATATTACGAATTTTTTTCACTCGGTCACAGCCATGTTTGATTCACTGTAAATGCTACACTATGCAGATGACGCTCAGGTTTATTTGGAGTGACTCACTCCCCCGACTCACTGTCAATGCTCAGAGAAAGTTAACAGCTGGATGCAGATCAACAAGACAGAAACCATTGTGTCTGTTAATAGGAAGTAACTGTTTGTCAATTTAGTTTTGACTTTGATTTTTATGTCATTATATTCTGTCTAAACTGATTTTATTCTGGTTTCCACTTTTCACTTGTTTAATGTTGTCCTAGTAAATATCTTTGCCTTGCCAAACACTTTGAATTTCCTGTGTGTTTCAAGTGTGTGGTATAAACAGTGTGTTACTGTGTGTTTAATAGAAACATACAGTAAGGCCTCATACAGGACCCTGTATGGACAGATTTGTTCTGAACTGACCTGTTCATGCCACAAAACTTTACAGCTATGCTACAAAATAATCCCATCACACAAATCAGGAACACAAAACTCATTTACCAAGAAGTCATCATAACCTGCCTGAACTTTGGAGTTTAAGTATAATGCTAAAATAAAAGACACTTGTTGTGCCATCCTTGGTTGCAACCAGCAGTGCAACACTGTCTGCTGCTGGATATCATATTCTCCCATGAACTGCTTTGCTTTGAAAACAAAAAAATGTTTAACTTCACATCAAATTATTCTGTCTTTATTTCCATCTTTTTTTTTACTCTTTGGTGACATTTAGTGAATGAAACTTTCCACTAATAGTGAAACTGGTGACCAGGTGGCATTCATCAGACTGATGTGAGCTTGTTACTACAGTTGAAGAGTTTGGTAAATGTGTCTTGGAACGATTCTCAAAAGAAGGGGTTTATAAGAGAATCCATTTTTACATGAGACCAAGTATGATAAAATTGCATGTGAACGTTTCTTTACATTTATTTTTTTTCTAAATGAGTGAATTGAGACTATGATTTTGGTAAAAAAAAAAAAAAAAAAAAAAAAAGAAATATGAGTCAAGTTAAACCAGAATAGGTCTGGTCAAATCAAAGGTGAGAACTGACTGAGAGAGCTTCTATATTCACAGTTAGACAGTGAACAGTCCATCACCCCACCTCCACGTGAGGACCACACCTTCTGAGACGTCACTTCCTGAACAAATCATTCCAGTTTCAGCTTTAAACATGTGTACCTGTCCGTACCGTTTTATATTCTCCCATCAGCTTAAAAAGTGTTGTGATTGAAGTGAAGCAGTAACTTAGCAGCATGTCGACCGACCGGTGACACTGACGGGCAGTCGGATATTAAAGGACAATTGTTTGTGTCGGCCTGGCTTCTGTGATTACCTGGCATCTTAGCTGACCTCTGACCTGAAGCGCTGATGAGCTGAGAGGCAGAACAGACGCTGCCTTTGACATTCATTTATATCTTGGTCAGTGAAATGCTGACTCATCTGATAGAGGCTGTAAAAACATGATGACTCCTTATAAAAGCAGTCATTTGACTCCTCTGAATCTCAAGACCACAGCCTGGAGGTGAAATGCTGATTATCACTATACAGCCAAAAGTATGTGGACACATCTCAGACTAACCCTAACCCCAGAGTTGATGGGTAATAAATGAAGACCATAGATTTTGATCCCCGTTCAATTTGCTAATATGGCAAATGTTATCATCATAAGTTGTTTACTGACCAGTCTACAACATCTAACCTCATTTCTTCACTCACCAACATCTGTCTCCAGAGGTGGAAACAAACACAATGTTAACATTGGTCTCTGTCTTGTCTACGTTACGTCTGCTTGCTTACCAGCTAGCCCCAGCCTGTTTGCACCACCACTGCAGTGTTAGCCCTGACAGCCTCTTGCACTGTAAGCACAACGACTGCTGAACTCAAGACCAGTAAGTAAACAGCAGTAAATCCTAATGTTAGCTATGTTGCAATAGCAAAACTTACAAATAGCCTCTTTGAATTGTGATGTTATTACAGGGGAGTGACACTGAGATATGTGGAGTACTCTCTGAACATGCTGTTTTAACAGTCACCACTCTTCTGGGGATTCAGACACATCACAGCTCTGATATCAGGAGATGTCTCAGTACGACTGGTCTACTTCATCCTAAAGCTGCTAGATGGGATGACCGGCCCGGTTGGGGAACCACTGCACTGTGTCCACACACTTTTGGCTATATATAGTTTGTATTCTTTGTGTGCTCTGACCTCCCTCACAGCTGAAGCTCACCGTTGCTTTCAGAGGATTCAGGTTAAAATGCCAGACAATCAAAACCATGTTGAACTTAAAAACCTAAAGAATCATTTAAGGAGCATCTGGGATTTCTAGACAAGGACTGAATGAATGGGTGTTCTGTGTAAAGTTTCTTATCACTGACCATATATCAGTCAAACCTAAACAAATTTAAATACAGAGTAAAGTCATGAGTGTTTACAGTTATATTATAAAACATACACACAGTAAAAGGATGAGACAAACTGAATATTTACATATTTAACAAACAAGTCCATCGTTGTGCCACAAAGGTCTGGAAGGTTCCCTCCCGCCAAACATCAGTGTGATGCTTCTCTGCAGCCTACACACACATAATGGCTAATATTCACTGTACATCTGTGGCAGCCGAGCGTGGCCCCACGAGGATGAAAGTGTGAGAGCGCAGTGTGAGAGTTGTGACCTCTAATGGCGGAGCAGGACACTACACGCTCACTCAAAGATACAGTTACACAAAAGAGAGCTCCAGAGGGCTCTGCTAAGTCAGTCATCACTGCGACTGCTGCTCTGCTGTTAAGTCACACACACTCACACACATACACACACACTGAGAGATAACAGTCACCCACGCCCACAACCCTGTCCTAACAGAAGAGATGTGTATGTGCAGCAAAGGTAATCACCCTCACAACAAAACTCCATGCACCAGATCTCAGGTCCTATGTGTCAGAGGTTAAGGTTCAGTCCAAACAGCTGCAAACAAGGACAGAGACTCAGCTCTGCTCTACGAAATAAGAAGAAGAAGAAGAAGAAGAAGAAGAATGCACACAATTGACCCTTGTGGTGATGACTGTAGGGGGGGGGGGCTTAAGGTTGGTTTGCTCGATGCTTGCTGGTAATGACGCCTCCTATGGGGTCAACCTCTCTGTCCATAGTTTACCTCCTGTCCATGATTTGTCTCCATGGGGTCTTCTTTGAAGTTTTCACACTGCTCCATTACTTTCCTGAAAACATACAAATGGATAAAGTCAGCTGAAGGTCGGGTTTTACTCTGCCCTGCTGTAGCAGAATATTTCCAGAATATTTCCTGTGCTCCATCAGTCACTGAGACTGATGGAGCACAGGAAAGGTGTTTAAGGTGTGTTCAGATCTGTGGCTTGTTTGCTTTGTTCCGATTCAGCAGCTAAAACGATACAGTTGTTGCATTTTTCTTTTGGGTCATTTGTGTTCACAAGGTAACAGCCCAAAGTTGTACACAAATGCCATGTGCGAACCAACTGTTCTCTCATTGGTCAGGAATCTCATCTGGAGATTCCGGGCTTGAATAGTGATCTCAGCCCACTGGTTTTATCCTGCATCTGAGAGCGACTGCTGTGTTCACATCTGCCCAAACAAACCAATCTTTGGGGTTAATCGCCCCTTGTTTCGGAACAACTGCTCCAAACGAGCCAGGTCTAAACACACCCTTAAACTGAAACTGATATCTGAACTCAAAGGAATCAAAGTGTTCACTTTTGTATCTGGACCAAATCTAGACCAAAACTACAAAAGTGACAAACACCTCTAATCACTGTCTTTACTCAAGAGAATGGACCTACACTAAAACCAGGAACATTCATTCTTCACACCAGCTTACACAGAGGAACATGGAAGTACTGTTTCTTACCTGGCCATGTCCTTGGTTTCTGGCTGTGAACTGTCCAGTTCCAGAACTTTCTCCAGAAGACTGATTCCCCCTTCTTTTATCAGCAGGGGACAGTATTTACTCGCTACAGCCAAAAATTAATGAAAGAGTAAGACTGTTAGAATTACAGCCTGTTACTGTAGACAACACAGTTAAGGCACAACAGCGGTAAGAGAAGGTGATGATGGATCCTAGTAGATAGTGTCAGGGTCTCCATGAGCCCCATGAGGATGTATGGACTGAATGTGGTGTCTGGTGTGGGGGTGGTCAGAGAGAGGCAGGTACTCACGGTAAACTGACACCAGGTTGTAGAGAGCCCACGTGGCCCAGTGCTGACTGACCGGAGAGATGCTCTGAGGCAGCAGCCGCAGGATGGGCTCGAACGACCTGAGGGACCAGACTCATGTTACACACTAACATTAAACAGCAAGTGAGGCTGTGAGTATGTGATGTAGGCTGATGTATGAAGTACAGCCTCACATGGTCACTGTGGTGACTGTGGACTTACACATGACTGGTGTTTGATAATTAAAAAACTTTTTTAGTACAAATGTTTTAGAGTGACACAAATTTCTAAATTTTATATTATCACAAGATATACACTAAATACCAGTACCAGGTTATAATCACTGATCCATATGACAGTGTGAAGTCATTAAATAGCTTATGAATAAGTTTACAATAACAGGTTTAAATCTAGGCCTGCGCGATATCGCAGCTAGTGGTGCAACGGATCATTGTTGTTCTCTGATCTGTTCCGATCCCTCTCCAAGGATCGTCACACAAGTGGTCGGCGGATCAGTTGATGAAAAAAAAAAAAAGTTGTGCGTGTAGTGTGGGAACACTTTGGCGCACCGCCCCAGCCAAATAAACGGCCAATTTTAAAAAACTCAGCTCGTATCGGCAGCTGTGCGTTGCGCACAACAACAGCAACAACAACACAACTGTTTGTTCTACCGACAGGTGTACTACCTTATATATAATACAGAGTAAAACCCATTATTGAATAAATCGGTATTAAATCTGATATAACTGTAATGAAGACGGGGGACAGAACCTGTAGTTGATGTTGCGGCGGGAGCTGACGTCCCAGCTCTGGATGGCGTCCCACATCTTGTCCATTACTGTGTCTCTTCGAGGTTCTTCCATCGACCAAACCTCTGGCCCATCAAACATGATGTGTGACAGCACACCACAGGCATTGTAGGACACCTCGATCCCATCTGCCTTGCTGTCCAGCAGGTTACTGTCACAGTATCACACAGAGGATGGGCTTAGATGAATATAATAGATATTCAGTGAAAGGTTTGACTGTATGCAAAGACTTCAGTTCTCATGTAAGGGCTGTAGTGGGGCAACAAGTTGAATCTGTACCATGTGGGGGTAAAATCAGTGTGGAGTTATGAGCATCTCCTTGGCAGAACAGAGTTGCCACTGTAACTGCTGCACTGTCGTACACTTTGGTATGATCAAGTTCTTGCCGCACTATGGTTTTTTACTTGTGTGAGTTTCATTGCACTGTTGTTCTTAGTTGGATTTTTTAGCACTTTTTTCTGGGCTAGTGCAAGCTTATGTAGCTTTTATTTTATTTTTTTAGCCTATTTATTTATGACTCAACAAAGGAACTTCAACCAGTTGCACTGACTGTATCATGACTGTCACTTAGTCAATGTCAATGTCTTTGTTTTTAACAAGCACTTGTTTTTGTATTGTGTACTGTATGTCTGTATTTTATGCTGGCAGCTGTGTTGCACTCTGTGCCCAAGACAAATTTCCAGGACACCACCAGGACCAGGACAACAAAGTTTATCTTGATCTTGAGCTTCTAATATTCCAGGTCACAGACTGACCTGAGTCAATTATAAACCGTTTTACTCTCTACTGTTCTCTCACCTGAACACAGTGATGAACTGTGGGGTGAGCAGCTGTGGCCTCAGAGCTTTGACTTCAGCGACATTTCCCAAAGCCCCAGCATGTTGCGGTGAAGCTCCTGCTTGTCTGGAAATTCCTGGATTGAAATCACAGAGCGGCATCTGATTATACAGTGTGAATATCAGAGGATCTGTGTCCCAGTAGTCTGGAAGCATGAGGTTTAATCCTGTACAGCTCTGTTCCTAACATGCACTGTGTGGATCTGAACCTGGACTGTGGACTCACCTGTAGACACTCCAGAAAGAGACTCATCCCCCGACAGTTGAGAAACATCTGACAGTTGTCAGGTGTCTCATCGGTGATGTTCCACAGAGCGCTCCAGGAAAACTCCATCACCTGGTCACACTGGAGGGAGACACACACACACACCTTACCTTCAGTATCAAGAAAAAAAAGGTGTTGGGTGATGTAATGATGATGTAATGATCATAGGGGGTTGTTGTCGTCACCACCGTCACCCTCAACTCCTTTTGCTTTGAATTCCTTCAGTGTGAGTGGTTCAGGAAATCAAACAGTCCTGGTGATTGTCCCCATTAAAACAGGGGAGAGCTGGAAGCTGAGATTACTGTTAACCTTTGTTTTGATTGTTTCATGTTCAGCAGGTTTTACCACCAGCTGGTGGGAAAACCTGCTGAACATGAAACATCTTGTATAACCCACAGACCAGGAGATTAAAACCAGAAGAAACACTGAATACATCAGTTTCACTTTGTAGAGTCACTGACGCTCTTCAGTGGACAGAGGACAGGATGTCTCCAGCAGCTGTTTGACATTTACTCAGCTTGTGCCTGTGTGAACTTCAGGTCCAGACCTCTCAGGACTTAAGGACCTTGTGGTTCAAATATAGAGTTGAAAAAGACCAAGGTGATTGTAGTTTCAAATTAGATACATGATACATACACTTCACTCTGAACCACTTTCATAATCATCTACTAAGAAAGTGCACAGCGAGATCCATGTGGATAAAACAAGTAAACTCTAAACTGAAACTCAGACTCACCATTCTGTCCTGCAGCTTCTTCTGAATTAAATTCAACATTGTCTGAAAATGAGGAAAAAAGAATAAAGTCATTAATGAATTAATCAAATCCATAATCAGGAGCCAGAGGTCTGAGGTTATAACACACAGGTAGTAACACTGCCTGGGCTTCACTACAGTCAGAAAGATGATGTACAGATGCATCTCAATAAATTAGAGTATCATGTAGGACATTTTTGTTGTTTCACTTCCTGTCACACAAGATTAACTTTTATATAACATACAAATGTTGACATGAAAGGTGATATATAAAATGAAGTCATTATTATTATTTTTACTGTTTATGTCTCTTTAATATCTTTTCTAAATAGCATTGCATTTCAGAGTCACTACCTCAGTTGCGTTGTACACGTGCAATGACAGTAAATATTTCTGATTGAACCCTTTAGGTATTAACAAAGTCTTATTTCATCAAGTGACTTCACAGCACTGCATGCCAGGACACAAGGACACTAATTTATTTTCCCCATACATACATTCAGTAGTGGTGCACCGCTGCTAAAATTTCAAATGTTCATTAGTAGCAACAAGCTACTGATGATTCTACTCACACAGAGTGAGGGACAATATCAAACATTATCTTGAGTACATTATAACCTCACAGGCTCTTTCATTCTTCAAAATTAGAGCAGAATAGCTGCTTTGTACCTCTCTGTAAATAAAACCTGAGAATATCCAAGGCTTGAGTTAACCACAGAACTTATTAGTCATCAATCAAAACCCCATAAACGACAGAATACAGGAATAGGAAGTGTTAATATGCAACTGATGTCTAAAGAGGAAACAAAATTAGCATTTCTGTAACTGTCCTCAAAGACCAGCTGTCTGAGTGGATACCTGTCAGGATGAGATGTATTACCTTAACAAATCCCATCTTTCCGACAGCTTCCTTGTGATGGTTGTCCACCTGACAGACCAGAGCGTTGCAGAGGTGAACAGCGATTCTCTGAATGGACTCATCCTGCCTGGCCGGCTCCAGGATTTTCAGCAGCAGCTGGTTGACCCGACTGTACTGGAACTCCAGCTCCTCTGGGATACTGAAGTTACACAGAGTAAGGCAGCAGTTCCTCTGGACCTGATGAGGGGCACAGAGGGGACACAGGGTCGACAGACCCAACACCTCATCTGATCAGAGTTAGCTAATGGCAAGGCAATTTTATTTGTATAGCCCATTTTTACAAAC
This sequence comes from Caranx ignobilis, assembly GCA_021432705.1. NCBI lineage: Eukaryota > Metazoa > Chordata > Actinopteri > Carangiformes > Carangidae > Caranx > Caranx ignobilis. Next base: position 3,616,966 of record MU269987.1, read on the forward strand.
AGTTTGTTTCAAAGGGCTTTACACAGCGTCATGACAACATCCTCTGCCCTTTAACCTTCCTCCTACTCTAGCATATTAGCTAATATTTTATATTTTCTTCAAATGTACAATACTGTACTAAATAACTTCATACCACATCATAAGATCACTGCTCTTCAACACATAAAGACCCTTAAAGAAGGTTTTCTACTGGAGCCTTTTTGGCAACTTAGTGATTTTCTCATTGGAGCTTTTTTTTTTTTTTTTTTTTGAGACCAAGGTGGTGAAATGTGTGTTTCTCTTCCATAATACACATTCTACATCTCGGAGGCTACGTATTTCTACATTCATGCTTCCTTCGCCTTTCAAACAGGGCCAAGCAAGAAACAGTATAGAGACACAGCCCGAGGTGGAGGTGATGAAGCTGAGTGCAAACAGTACTCACAGTGACCTCCTGGTACTGCTCCATCCCATTCAGCACCACCTGGATGACCTCTCTGCGCAACCGCACGCTCTGGTCACTGCGGTACTCTGTGTTGGTCAGGTAGAACAGAGCAGCGCTGCCAGTCACTTGGATGCTCTTATCATACTTATGGCACTTCAGCGCTGCTATGACGAGCTGAAACACGAACAGAGAGTTTACAGGAGAGCTGTGAGAGGGAGTTACATGTATGAGACGCAGAAAGACTTAACAACGTCTTAATCAAACAACAACCAGACTGAAACTCATCCTACCTGCAGAGCTCGGAGCAGCTGGCTGCAGTGTTGTATCCTAGCGATGTCAAACAGCTGATTGATGGCTCTGTGGGCCAGCTCAGGACGAAACTCTGTGTATGCCTCTATAGCATTCAGCACCTGGTCTTCATTCTTTGATCCTGTCACCTGAAAAAGTTCAGCAACAAAGAATTAACCTTTTTATTTCCATCAGTGCTCTCCTACACTAAACCCTCAACTTAGGGGTGATTAACCTGTTATAGGTTACAATAGATCATCTGATCCAATCAGGGGGAAAGTCGGGGGGGGGGGCTATCTGTCTTTTTTAAGATGTTTGTCTTTATTGTAGTTATAATGAGAGAGAGGATGATGAATGACGCACTCCAAACCAACAACACCCGGGCAAAGGCTAAGTTCAAATGTCACATGCTTAATTAGGTGAGTCACTGGAGCCCATGGAGAGACAGCTCCTTGTCTTTAACAGCCTCCATCTGGGATCCACAATAATTCAGTCTTTATTTACTTCAGCTTCAGATCTAACAGACTTTTATTAGAAGCAGCTCTTTATGCCTAACTCCCTCTGTGTGATATGTAGAATCGGTCATAGTCATCAGTATGAAGCCTTGTTAATGATGACTTCTCTGCCTCTGTCTCTTCTGCTCAGTGTCTCATGTTCAGTTCTTCCTCCGCCTCCTTAAGTAATAATGATACATGGAGCGGAACTTATTTATTTGCCATTGTGGAGGTGAGGCTAAGTGTATTGGAAGTGCTCCTCCTCTTCCCAGCAGCTCCTGATCAGCCAGGTAGACAGAGCAGCTCAGTAGCCTGAGGTTCATCTCTGCTGATCAGTGGTGAAAATATAAGCAACAGTACTGAATCTGTGTCAGTAAGAATAATTGGAAACAATGGATCATGTTGCAAATATGACACCTCGCACTGTGTGAAACTGTCAGCGAGTCCAGAAATCCATCAGTGGATTTTGATGTATATATAACATTAGGGGTCTAAAGGCAGGCCCGTGTGTGTCCAGTACCTTATAAGCGGGGATGTGTGTCACGTTACACAGGGTGGTGTCATATAAGCCCAGGAACTGCAGGGGCCTCTTCAGCTCCTGCAAAGGATAGATGCTGCTCTTGCACGGCTCGATGCTGAGACAAAGAGCAAGGCGGACCATTAATACATTCATCTGAATCAGACGTACCAACGTATGCTTCGCACTGAGTCACTCACCTGGGTCGCCCCATAGCTTCTTCAAAGTGCGGAACTGTGCAGTTGTCCAGCATGATGTGACCTGAGATGTCCAGTGACACCAGGTTGACTAGACGCTGCACAAATGCTGTCAAGATCTTCCTGGTCATCTTAAACTTAGAGGTCCGTCTGCTCTCCCGTGACACATCAAGGTGCCTGGTGTTTAAAGGACAGGGACAAGTTTTAAAATGATTTGAGAAATAAAATCTTAAATCTCTTCCAAGTTCAAGCAGTGGGAGGAAGAACTGTGTTGGACTGCCCTTTATACCATGGTCTGGGTGAATACTTAATTCTGATTGGCTGAAGGGTGTCATACAGGACACCTATAAAGACGTTCCAGAGTCAAACAAGTGGTAAGAAGTGCACGGGCCTTCCCTTTTACCGCCTGTGGACAAAGATATTAAATAGTCGGCTCAGCTGTGGCTTGTGAAAAACTCATGATTTTAACTGAGTGCTATATAAATAACTGATTTAATATTTATTTCTTAGGGAAGTGACCATGGTGTAAGCTGGATACTGCCCTTCGAGTGTCCATTTATCAGGAATTAATAGACAACGTGGAGACATGAACTGTCTGGCAAAAACTGGACACCTCGTCTGGCATTATCCCTCCCACCATGATTAAAAAAGCTTTTCATGTAAACATACATGACATTATAGAGTGCATACATGTAGTTATATATTCATCTGTCTGTACACCACTGAACTTAACAAATAAAATTGTAGCACCACCTCAAGTATGTGTGTGTAAGCTGACATCTCTCTATGACACTAATGATACCTCTGTCTGGAAGCATTCAGGTGTAATGACCATTTTTCATCTTATTTTCACTGAAAAAAATAAGAAAATGATGTGATGATATGACTTTTCTGTCTGTCACTTTACATGTGGAGAATCTGATGTTGCAGACTGAGCTGTCTCTGTTGCACCAATAAGCTTCACTGATGGTTTGTAGTGTTAAATTTCATTTTCATCAAAAAACTGCAGCTCCTGTGATTTAAAAATATTGAGATTTCATAGACTTTTGATTATTGGTTCAGCTAGTTTGAAATAATTGTGACATAAATTTCAGTCATGTCACTCTACACATTTCCAGGTCACTGCAGAAGAAGAAAGCAGGAAAAGCTGAACTTCTTTGTTGAAACTTTTAACCACATGTTGCCATGTTACAGCACATGGACTGTTTTCTACAGGATGCCTCTTCTTTCCTTTTTGGTAAACAGTGCATCTTTGACAGAGGAAGAGCAGGAAGTGAATGTAACCAGCATGGCCACAGCTGAGCTGGTGAGACAGCAGAGTGCTCCTCTGATATCTTCTCCATGTGGCCTCACACCTTAATCTGTTTAACCCGGTGACAGTCAGGTGATTGTTTCTGGACTTTGTAACTCTCTGGGAAGTTCTTAGAGCACAGGTTTTAATCTGGTCACCAATTAATAGGTGATGAGTCAATAAATGTGTTAAACTTTACAACTTTGGTCCACAGAATCATTTCGTGATTTGATTGTATGAAAGGAAGCTATAAAGAGCCCTGCCCCTCCTTACCTGAGATTAACAAGCTCCAACACAGTGCTGACCAACTCCTCCGAAATGTCCACGTTGTAGAGCACCAGCGAGGCCAGTCTGTCTTTCCACTGGGTCAGAAATGCTGTTCCCCTCAACACCACGTTAGACAGATCTAATGAGGTGAGTGACTTCATGGGTTTGAGCAGCTTCTCAGCATCCATCTCGTCAGGTAGGCCGCCCAGGTTGAGCAGTCTGAGGCGGTTGAACCCCTGAAAGTTAAAGTCTGTCTCTAAGGCTTGTCTGGAGGCAGGAGTTTCGTCCTCCTCATCCTCGGTGTCTTCGTTGCAGGCGAGTGGAGCGCCGCCCCTCCTGTAGAAGATGTGGCTGCAGCCGAACAGACAAAGAGACACCAAGGTCTCGCGGAAGCAGGTGAGAGTTTTCAGGCTGCGGGACGACAGATTGTTGCAGTAGGTGAGGTGGAGCTCAATCAGGTCCTGGAGAAACAGGTGGACAAAATAATTACTTCATTAATTATCTGCTTTAAAATGACAAAGTGTCGAGCTACAGTTGTTTCCTGGCTTACAAACTGCAGATAGAAATAGCATTTAAACACACACCACAGCTAGTTTTACAGTTTGTATAACCCGAAAATTTGTGATAAAACCCAAATATTCTTCATGTTTAAAAAAAACAAAAGCCGCTCCTGTCAGATTTACCTAGCCTGACTCTGCCTGCCTACGTACTTCCACTCAGTTTTCATTTCCCTTCAGTACTCCACCTGAGATTGAAATGTTTTTGCGGCTTTTCTCCTGCAGAGAATCTACTGGCCAATCAGTGAACAGAAGGAGAGGGAGTGGCTGTGAACAATGATGTTGCGGTTATTCGCTAAGTTGGAACTTGGGCTTCATACATATTGGCGGCAGAGATGGATATTTGCAAAGTCATTCGTTGGGTTGTGGTAATGCTGCTGTCGTTGACGGACATCTAACACACACTCGCTTTGCTCTGTTCATTGCAATGGGGTATGGTTGTTGTTTACAGCGTGCAGCAGCTTCATTGCATTCCGGTGCATAACATACATCACCAAGCATTAGCGATTGGGTAAAGTCAGATCCAATAGTTTTAAAACTTCACCAGAGTATCCACCTACAGGGAGTAACCAGTTCTCAATGCAGAGTGGCCAGTCTCTTTGCACAAATGAAATGAAGTCCAAGAGATTGTTTAGGCCCAGGCTAAGGTTTACCAGCTGACTTCCTAAAATATGAGGCTGACTTGCTGTAAATCTGTCTGTCTGTTGTGCCCCTGCACAGGCGGGCTGAGTGTAGGCAGAGAGCATCTTTGGCTCAGCTACAGTTTCATTTTCCTGAAGTGACACACATGTATATAGTGTAAAATGGATGTTGCTACAGAAAGGGAAGCTCTGGAGCAACATGAAACAAGTGCTTTTTATCTGGGGATGTCAAATTACTGCAGACATTGAATTTGGACCCTGACAATCCTCTCTGCCTGCTGTGCAATAGACAGAGGAAATGATCTGAAACACATACCCAGCTCAGGCCAAGCCTGGGATCTGCTGGATTATCATAGTTGTTTCATGTTCATGTATGTGGTCCACATGACTGACCCAGTGTGTACCACTTATCTCGACTTTCATCAGTGGACACCAGAATCCAAAGTTGTTGTTTTTTTTAGATGTTTTTTGGGGGCGTTATTTGCCTTTATTTAATGGTTTTTAGAGAGACAGGAAAACTAAGGATCTTCTCGGTCAGGAATCAAACCGGCGATCAGCGCTTTAGGTATATGCCAACATGGGACTCGCTCTAACCACTCAACCACCGAGCACCCCATCCAAAGTTGTTTTGAATCAGTCAACACATTTTCCATCATGGGTGAGAAAGCTTCTCCCTTGGTACTGGTGTGTTCCTCACCAAGAACCTCTGATACTCAGCACGTCTCAGACTCAGAGACTGTGACACTCTCCAGTTCCAACAATTCTCTGAAGAAATCTCCACGCTTGAATCCAGACGCCCCTCCCTCCTTTGTTTGATGCAGACATTGAGCATCCCGGCGCTACTATGCCTCCAAGGTCAGACCTGCTGCAGACACCAAGGCCTGACTCAAACAGGATTCTCTACACTGATGTTTCCGCTTGTAGACCGTCTCATGACAAACACCTTGTTGTTGTGCAACCCTGAATTCCTGTGAAGCTTCAGGTCAAACAGCAGAATTGTTTACTCTCACATGAGCTTCATATGTTGCTCATGACTGTGGAGGATGAGAGGGTTTCTGCAGTCCTCTGGAAAACAAGTTTGGCTCCATGGGTTTGGTCACAAACTTGTTTGAAACCATTTAGCTTCCCCCTGAACTGGCATTTGTCAAATGTGCTGCCCACACTGACAGAGCCTGCTCCTGCAATATGTGGAAGCATCTGTGCGGCTATAGGCATGCTGCTCTTAATATGAGGTGTGGTCAGGTGCATTGCTGGTGCATTGCTATCTTGGGGCAGAGGAAAGTGATGTCAGCAGCACAGTATTTGCACTTATGTGCTTTGGATTGTTAAAGGTGAGGCCTATGTGTCTCACCTATTTGTCATATATGGTGCAGCTCCCAGCAAAAAAAATACAAGGTAAAGTGCTGCTGACATGTTGACATTATACAGTCAACACATTAAGCTGACACTTTTCACTGTGATTTCATGTCTTGGTTGAATCTGATATATTTTTTTGTGGAGATGGAGGAGGCCACAAGTTCTGTAGCTGAAACCCAATGTAGCTATAATTGTATTACATCAATAATTTAACAGGTGAAGAGCAGAATTTTAAAAGAGTGCTCTCTCTCTCTCTCTGAACAGTCGATACAGGAGCACATCCAGTGCGTCAGTGTCAGAGGTTCAGCATTTAAACTCATGTCGATCACATGGCCAACTTCTGTTTGAGTGAACGTGGACTAGCGTTTGTTGGAGGGACAAATTTTACAGAGCCAGTTCATGAAGGCAACACTAAATAGAAAGTTCTAAGCAAATTAAGCAACACAAGCAGGATAAAGTCTGTGAGAGGTTCTGAATTTACTTTCTATATTGTTGTAAATGTTGGCTCTCTGCTCAGACCTGCCCTGATGCATTGCCTATTGTGCTGTGTACCACTTGGATAAATATGGAAGCCTATGTCCACAGGGATGAGCTGACCTTTGACATAAAACCAGCTGCTTTCGACTTCAGAATATATGACACTGTGCTAAAAGACTAACAGAAGTTTTGAGAATGGAGAGGAGCCTATTCCTGTTTCATAGGAGTAATTTTGTATTAATCAACCCTCTAGAGAACAAATCTCTCGTTCAGGTGCTCATGACTGCCAGAGCAGCTCTTAAGGTGCAGGGCAGAACAAAATGGATTCATAGTTAAAAGGTATACATCAGCAAGGAGGTGGAAAATCACTGAGGGGTGAAGTCCGTAAGAGTCCATGTACTCTCATATTCACAACACCAACAGTTTGCATTACACATGGAAACACAGTTTGTGCAGTGTGCTCCAGATCACCCAATGAGGACAAGAGAAGAAATGATTTGATGTGATGAGAAAGCACAAAAAGAACAGTTGTAAAATACAGGGGGACGTCCTTCCAGATCTCATTCAGACAAAAGGAGAAGTGGATCCCATTACATCTGAATGTGCTACTGACAGATGTGGAATGGGTGGTTGTAGGGTAAGTGGTGAGTGGTGTCATCTATCTGTGTGTTCACATTAAGTTAAAAAGCTACAGAGTAAATGATGGTGTTGAAGATTAAGTCGCTACACTTGTTTGTAGCCTGCAAGGGTAAACATGATACTTCTTCTGGAGTGAAGCCCTCATCTTCCTTCGTCCACTCCCTCCAACCAGCCTCAGCTCTCAGCAGACTAAGTGCCCAGATCCCACGTCTGATATCTCTTGATAACATTCGCTTCCACACAGTGATTCACAGGCTGTCAGGCGTGCGGCCAGCGCAGTGCTTGTTGGCACCTCTATGGTGTTGCTCCATGGCCAGACTCTCTGAAATCCAGATGCTTGTGTAAAAGATTTAAAACTAACCCTTCTGTAACTGACTGAACAAAATAACTCTGTATCTGCCACCGCTGTTCCTGTTGGTACCCACGATATTGAAGGTCAAGAGTCAGAGCTCAAAGGTAGTCATCTGGACAACCAGCAGGCAGCAGGGGAATATCTCAAGCTCCCAATTGAGTGAAGCCCCCTCAATTAGATGGACTTCACTCATGCCCCTTTATGGTTCTCCTTCATTTTCATTTTCAAATCTAAGACAGGCTGAGAGAAACAGCACAAATGACTACTGAGGTACTTACTACTCTAAATGAGATGCTCCACAGAGGTGAACTCTAAAATGAAAATGTTCTTCCGAAGGTGTTAGCAGCTTATTCTGGAAAATGTGCATGAATAATTTGTGGCATCCCACCTGTTTTCTAATGGCCTCCAGGTCTCTGTCATGGACAAAGTCTTCTCTCAGCTGTACCCTGGTCAGTCTGGTGCTTCGAGGGTCTGAGAACAGCTGGAAGAAGCTCTCCTCTGGTTCAAAGTTACTGTCTGTGTGGACCAACTCCATGTATCTGTGTCAACAATCAAACAAGACAACAGAGAATGTAAAGCATCATCATCAAACAGACACAGAGGGATTTGAAATAGTGAAAAAATATCACATTGATGTATCAAGTGACGTACGTGTTGACCAGCTTGTCGCAGATTTCGCTGGGAAGGAAGATGTCCGAGCGCAGGCAGACCTTGTTCCTGAATCCCTGGTAGCACATGGTCTTCCTGAGGTTCCTCAGGCAGAAGACGGTGGCCAGAGTCATGAGGCTCTCAGGGTTGTCTCCTGCTTTGGCTGCCATGTTGGTCTCCTCTCTGACTTTGATCAAGGCAGGGCAGTACAGGGGACCTTAAAAGGCGAGCACTGATGAAAGTCAAGGTCAAGAGTAATTTCATTAAAATACATAACTGTGCAAATATAAACACTGTAACTATCATCACCAAAACCAGTCACTGCAGGTAAACACTGTTCTAGATTGATTTGTGAAAGTGAAAGAAACTAACAGCAGAGAGAAATATTGAATTACAAACAGTACATCTGATCTCATGATTGAATTGCTGCATTGACTGGACTTTGTTCATTTTCTACGTTACATGTCACATGTCTGTCTTTTTTGCAATTATCAAATGATCATACTGATGTTGACAGGCCTCACTCCCATCAAAACCAGTCCATATGTCCATTTTTGCCCACCGATTTGCAGACACTGCAGACCTGTGCACACTTAGCCAAGTTAGCTGTCATGCCTACTGTTAGCAACTATTGTTACCTACTTTGCAACAACTTGTTTCAACGTTACTAACAAAATAATTTTACGGTAATAATATTTCGCTTCATGGCTGGTGCTCATAAGCCAAAGCTAGTAGCCAGCCTGCTGTGTTTTGGTCTTGTACAACGAGTTTATTAGCTAAATACACACAGCCCTGTATCCTGAGGGAGACAGCAGACTGTCACTAAGTTAGCAACCTAGCTAGCTAGCGACACTGTAGAACAAATTACTTTAACAGCACTAACGCTTCATAGCTGCTAAAAAGCGGACAACAAGTATTAGCCTACTCACTCACAACGACCTAAAATCCCGGACAGCCACACTTGTTATTCTAAATGAAGCCTGCATTTGCCGATACGGTGTCAGCAGTGCACTCCAGTGTCCACATTAGCGTGTGGCTAACGATGACTTTCCCTGCTATGAGGTTAGCTAACTTAGCTGGTGGGGCTAGCGCTAGCTAAAAGCTGTGTATGGAAATGCAGGCTACAAACAGTGGTCAGCGGTGTTTGAGTGCCGGGCTCAGCAGCCGGAGCTCTACCTTAGCTTTCGCCAAGGGTGGGTGTCCCGATGACGGCGAGAAGTGCAGTTATTATCACCAGTCTTCACTCATCTGATTTTCGTTTTCGTCCGATGTCAACAAACAGACTCCTCCTCCTCCTACTTCTACTCCTCCTCCTCTTTCCTTCCCTTCCCACCGTCTTCCTCTTCCTCTCCTCCATCTCTCCTCCTTCCAGTTGCTATTTTTACTCTGCAGTAGTAGAATCTGGTCATTTTGTTTTCAGTTTACTTTTATTACTTGATATATGAATAATTATTATTTTTAGTCGTGCAAATTTAGTGAATAATACTGTTTAAAGAATAAAAAGTGTAGAATTGAGTAACAGAGTAGGTGGGTGCAAATCAAATTATTCTTAATATTCAAATTGACAGTTGTATAACATTTATTTAACTTTATTAAACTTTATGACTTCGTGGATGCTCTTGCAAATACAGCTGCCAAACTAACAGCATGATTCACACTCAGGGTGAAGATACAAATTATTATTTGGCATTTGACTTATATGTTCAATGTGTCAATATCTGTCCATAGGGGCCCGCAGCAATTTGGGCCCCTTTCCTTAAGAACACTGGTGAAAGGGCAGCATATATACTGGTACCTGTGCTGAATACAGACAAGTGTATGTGCATGACTCCTGCCACAAACACACATCTCAAACTATAAAGTTGTGTATAGCTTACAGCAGTGGAGCAGCAGGACTGCGATCAATTAATACTGTTATTATATCTAAAGCCATTATTATTATCATCATAATCATCATCATCATTGTATTTCAGCTTTATTTAATTATCTAATTTCTTCACCACATTTTGCAGTAATTTGCTGAAAGTTCATTCCATGTGTGAAAAGTAATTAACTCACACATTCATTTTTGAATAGTTAACTAATCATTTTAAACAAGAAAGATTTTTTTTAAATGTTATATAATTATGACTATTACTTCTCTATTGTAAATGAACCACTTTGAATAAGCCTGATCACTGTGAAGTCATACCCAGGTGACAGCCACCAGCACATACATGAACAGTAATACCACAGTACTTTATTTCATCACATGTCCTTGTGTAGCCAGGAGACGTGATATGTGAGCTGTTTTTCTCAGGATGAACTGTGGACACAGTGATGTCAGAGATCACGCATGGACCTGTAGTTACACGAAATGACCAGCAGGTGTCCCACTGTGTATGTCTTCCCTGGGTTTGTTGACTCAGCCTCAAAAATAGAGATACAGAATTAAAAAATAATTAATCAAAGATCATAAAATGTCAACTATCGGGCAGTGAATCTACTTGGGACATCTCATCCAGGCAAGTATTGGCTGTGATCACCTGAAACCACCTGATATTTAATGCAGGTGTAATAACGTATAGAATAAATGTGAGGTATTGGTGTGTTTTTCGGCATTTAAACTGTCTCACATAATCCAAAATATATTTTTTAACTTATTCCCGAGAGAACATCACACACGGAATATGTAATTAAGAAACCTGTTGAGTGCAAACTGAAAGGACATCAGCCCTTACTTTAAATATATTACACATTTATTTATGTTTTATTAAAAACTGTGTGTTCATATTTGGTGGAAGGAAAAATTCATAAAACGAAATAATAATGTCTAGCTGACCCATACGGAAGCCGAGAACGACCCCATGTATGGGGATAATAATACATTATTAATCATTTGTAGTCATAACTTCTCTATAAAGGGCCTGTTGACACCTTTCATTTCACATGAAAACCATACATTATTCACACCCTCTGCTAAACACTGAATTGTGAACTCGTTTTGTGAGTAAGAACAGAAAAAAATTAACAAATATATGGTTAAAACGACTCTTTGTCACTAAACATGAATGTGCTATGTAGGCCTATTGAATCGGATATATAAATAAATGTAAATACGTGTAAATAAAGGACGGCTTTCTTTTAAACCGACATGACTTCCTGTTTTAAACAAAGCACCTCGACCTGTTTTGGTGGAGGCGCAGCAGACCTGAGGACAGCCGGCCTCAGTGGAGGAGGAGGACACTGCAGCTGCGTCTGTCCTCAGTGTTGTGGTGAAGACGGAAGTGGTAGGAGGACTTCCCTCTGGCCAATAATTCATTCCTTGTGGACAGAGTTAAAGGAAAACACCTCCACCTCCTCAGACATGTCTACCGCCTACAGAAACAGGTGAGACACCTTTGTTGTTTCAGCACGGACGCTCAGAAAGTTGCGGTGCATCATTTATAACAGCAGCTAGCATCCTAACCGCAAAACTGGCATTAACTTCAGCGTTAGCTAGCTGCAGCTCAGCTAACCAAACATATGCTAACTTCAGGGTTTGGACAAGAGCTGCAAAAAAGACACACTTCGTATATGCCAGTGTTATTCTTCTCAGTTTGAGGCACCACACGTGGTCGTTTTTAGAGGCTCACTGATCCCGCATCCTCACCATTATTTTTAACGGGTTACGTTAGCTCGTTGTTAGCACATCAGCTGACACATCATACTGTCACACTTCCTCAAGCCTTAGCCGGCTAGCAGCTAGCTATCATCCAGCTAACTGAATCTGCTGACAGTGTGTTTCTGTCTGGGTGGAAACCAATGTGGATTATTTACAGTTGGACTGACGTTATTTGAGCTAACGGCGGATTAGCCACTTCACAAAGACGTTTTTATCCATTTCCCATGGATTTGTCTTTGGCACTGTTGGAGCATATTTGATTTCAACCCACATCCCTGTTGTTAATAATGAGGAGGAACATTGTTATGTTGGTATTTGGCACCTCTTGTTATTTTATGTGTTAACTTAAATATAAACCACGGTATTACTATCGTCTCAGCCCATAGTGAACAGATTGTTATGGCTCGTGATCTCACAGACAATTGAATTCATGAGTGAATGATTTGCAAAAATCTACAGCAGATAGCAGTGGTCTTAGTCTTAGTCAGTGGTAACTGCTTTTTAGCATTCCACTTTCACTGAAAGAAAAGCCCATCAAAATTATGATGATGCCACTTTTGCTAAACAAGCATGTTTTAATATTGATTTTAAAATGGTAGAGGTTATCTCTGTGCTCTGCTCATGCAGCAGGTTTGCTCTCTGTAAAAACTGCGTGGTTGAAACCTTGAACACAACCAGGATCAGGGTGAGCAGCAGGCAGAATAGAATATGAGTGAGGTTTCATAATACAGTAAAAATAACTCACCTGACAACACAGTTTTATTTATGCACAGGTTCACTCACATTGTTCTTAAATAATGGATTTTTTTTAACCTCTGTGGGCCTTTAACAGTTAATTATATTTTATTTTATTTATTGTCGCAGTTGACATTTAAATGAAACCAGAAGAGAAATCTCTATCTGTCTGTGTGGTCTGTCACAGACAGACCACACAGACATGACAGGAGCCTCAGTCAGAGGTCACAAGCCAAAATGTAATCTCTCCAACAACACTGACAGTAAATGAACTCAGTTGTTTTCCACCACAGGGAACAAGTGGTGCTCGTATCATGTTCAGTTTGAGTGTAAAGCAGGCATCAGGATCCCTCTGGTCAGTTTAAGGGCTGTGGTTTGTAGCAGTGAGATCTAATCATACTAAGAGGGTTTCTGATGTTCTGTCCACTTGAATAATAGCTACATGAATGGTTTTATGCTAATGATCTCAGTCAGGTCATAAATAGAGAGGTCACAGTGAGCTGGTTTTCATCTCACGGTACAGCAGCATGAACACATTTATCTGATGCAATCAAATTGTAACCCTTTTGCTTTTATTTTGGTCTCAATATTTTGTCTACCATAGCTTCAGAAGGTCTGACCTCTTCTTTCTTTACATGCTTTCTAAGGATTGAACTGTGATTTGTTTTATATTTGCATTTTCCCACTAGTCCATGTCCTGTGTGACAAAGTGAAAGACTTCCTCTTTTGAGTAGACTGAAACACTGCACCATGTGCATTTCAGTAACAACTGAAAAAACTCACCTGTTGTGTGTGTCTGTGTGTTTGTGTATATACACACCATAGACAAGGGACTGATCAATGCCTAATGAAAGTCTGAGGGCTGAGCTCATCTTCCTCCATGGAACTAAATATTGAAGACTTTATTCCAGAGAAAACAGACCACGAGTTAACAATGATTCTATCATCGCATCAGTGTGACAGTTGTGTTATTGTTACTGAGCAGTGACGCCGTCATTAAACTGGTTCTGACCTCGTCTCGGGTCTGATTTCAGAATACAGGAGTTCAAAGTGGCCTTAAGTGAAGAAAACATAAACCTGAAGACCCTGAGGGAGCTCTGCTTCAACGGTAACTGTCACATCTCTGTGTGTTTTGTGTTGATGATGTTGTCTGGTGTTGTTATATTCTTGTGCTGGGTTTGACTTTCTCTTTATTCAACTCAGGAATCCCATTTGAAGGTGGCATACGAGCGCTCTGTTGGAAGGTAAGTCATCCTGCTCCTGTTTTAATAATAGTATGATTTGTTCTCCCCCACTTAATCATGACACATTTCCACTGTCATATTTCTTTCAAACAGATCAGTATCACAAATCACACACACACACTGCCTCAAGGGACTTACATATCTGCACAGTATACAACACCTCTGTCATTAGACAGGAGCTCTCTACACAGTAAATGTGTTGTGTAAAGAACAGAGCAACATCATAGATTTATACTCACACACGACTTCCCCTACAACATGTAGAAAGCCAGTACACACACACACAAGATCCAGATCCTGATCTGAAACATCTGGACTGAGAAACTGACAGGAAGAGGATGGCGAGAGAGAGAGAGAGAGAGAGAGAGAGGTCCTGGGATTGTTGATGATCCAGCACAGAGGAGGAAATGTGGAGAGAGAGAACAAGGAAGGTGCAGTCTGTTCACTCATGTGCTTGAGGTGATTAATGGAGAGAAATATCTTAGTCAGAACAGCATGAACTCTGATACTTCCTTTGACACGTTCATTAAGGCTGATCTGCTGGAGGTTAGTGGCTCTGCAGCCTGCAGTCTTACATCAAATGCCAGGGAATGACAGGAGCCTGTGAGCTAAAGCTTTAGGAGGTGAGAGACAGGTGTGAACTGCCTGCAACACAAGTCTGTTATGACATGGACAAAGAAGGGAAACTTGTGTATTGTGGTTACACTCTCTGGAGGTTGGTGTGAATTAAGGGCGTTGTATCTGTCAGACGTTAACAGACTTTGACATAACATTTTTAAATATTATTTTTTCTGGATTTGTTATGTCCCAAAAAATAAATAATAAAGAGACAGTGAGAGACAGGCAAGACATTTGGGAGAAATTGAGGGGAAATGACATGCAGCAAAGGGCTGCAAGTTGGATTTGAACAGATGCTGCTGTGGTTATGACTAAGCCACAGTGGTTTGAGATGTATGAGAAAAGCCACAGGTGCCCCAGATCACACAGTGCTGGAGAGGAGTAACTGAGTTACTGCGACATCATGAGTGTGTCAGGCTGATGACCAGCACCCCAGTTTGATCTGAATTTAGCAGCAGAGCTTTGTGACACACACTCAGGCCTCTAATTAAATAACTTGCTTATTATTTTTCTCTGTATAGGTTTAGGGCAGGAGGGTGTGATGAGTGAAAGTTGTTGAGCTCACAGAGCGCTTTAAAGGACCTTCCATCCACCCACATACACATGTATTCACACATTTTTGGGCCATGGGTTTGCCATGAAATTCAGTTGGAAGAGACTGCCAGACATGAACATGAGGAGAGCTGGAACAAACCACACACACAACACCACATTTTTCTTTTTACACACCATCACTCTGTGAGGATTCTTAAAGAAACTTGTTTTGATGCCATGAACACACAGGTGCAGCTCACTAAAGCAGAATATGATGGAGGTCAGCAGTCTTCTCTATGATAGTGGAGCTACTGAACCAGACTAAGAAATAGCTGAAATATTTCAGTCTCTGTGTAATGAATCTTTAAAACATATGAGTTTCACAGTTTGAATTAAACTACTGAAATAAATGAGCTTTTCCATGATGTTCTCATTTATTGAGATGCAGCTGTATTTGCTGCATGACCCAACATAACATGTTTATGTCAAGACAAATATCTATTTTTATACACCTGTCATACAGAGACTCTCCTCACACTGTTTACCATCACACGGTGCAGTAAATCTGCAAAATGAAGTATTTTATTGTGTGTGTCCAATTGTTTTTATAGTGTGTATGTTATAGCGCTTTATGATGTGTGTGCAGCATGGAAACACACACAAAAAACACATTTCTACTCAGTTTATAATAAAGCTAAGTGGGTATAACATGAAAATGATGCTAATGATGCGTGGTAATGGTGCAGCAGGTTAGACATTGTTCACAGCACCACATGTCGGTAAAATCAACCTTTTAACATCTTTACAATGAATAAACAAAAACAGGTGTGGCTGTAGATAGAATATGTGGTGAAGGTTTAACTACATGGACTGGCAGCATGTTGTTGACTGGAGCTTGTTTCACCCTCTCCCCAGATCCTTCTTAACTACCTCCCTCTGGACCAGACGTTATGGGAGTCCTTCCTGAAGAAACAGAGGTCAGTGGAACATGTCAAGCAGCTACTGCCTCACTTCTATTTGAAGAACTTATATTTGGTGTCACTAGGCAACCACACAATCACCTGCTATCAACCAGCACGGTTGATCACATTAGATAATGATGTTAGCTGATTAGAAAAGAAAAAGTCAGTGTCTTAACTGTGACTCACCGAACCTGCTGCTGTTTATTATGGGGTTCTCAGGGTGGTTGTCAGTGTTTCCTCTGCTGACAGGAGGGCTTTCACTTCAGCTTCTTCAACTGGACAGTGGATGTTACAGAGTGTCAGTAATGTCAACAACACGTCCTTCTCTGCATCTGTTTTCTTTGTTGAAACATATAAGTCCTATAGAATTTCAAATAACCACTTTATAATCTGAAATAGGGATATTTATCAGCCCAGTTGTGCATTATCACTGGAGAATCTCACTTTCTAGACTGTATACTGGTTTGTATACACAAATCTGCATACACAAATGAGTGCAATTTTTTAATATAAGTTTATTATTACATGTAATAGATCAAAATTGTCCTCAGAAAACTCTGAATGTTTGACTGATGGTTCTCCCACAGGGACGTGTACTCCCAGTTCTTGAAGGAAATGATCATCCAGCCTGGGATAGCCAAAGCCAACCTGGGCCTGTCCAGAGAAGATGTGACCATGGAGGACCATGTGAGTCGAGTCTCCTCTGTTCTGGTGTTTGCTAAAATGAGGCTTTCATGTTCCTGCTGTGTGAGGTAGATGGGCCCTCAGGGACTCAGTGTGATTATCAAACAGCTCCTAACTGACTGTTGTTTCCTGATGTGACTGATGTTTAACTGAGCTGCAGCTCATGACACTACACCACACGTGATGTTTAGATTCAGCACCAACACAGTGGAGAGAGTGAAAGTCCAAACAGACTGTTTAATGTTGTGTTATAGTAAATGTTTAACTGTGTTTAAGCTGAGTGTGTAACTGTTCTGGACACAGTTAATCACAGTCATATGACTTAATACTATTTAACACTACAGCCTTCAACAACCTCCCAGCAGTCTGCTGGGAGGTTTAGATATCTTTTAAACATCTAATTAAACTTTTTGAGGAAACATTCAGGGTTGATGGTGCATTACATTGATTATAAAGAGCATATAATATAATTGAAGTCAGTGCAAAAGTATTCATTTTGGCTTTTGGCATAGACTGTACATAAAGATGGCCATAGACTCTGAGACGTCACCCACAGGTTTCTGAAGAGCGGTTTTGAAGCTCAACAGTGAGCTGCTCTGCTGTTGCCATGGTGGCAGTGTCTGCCCCTAACTCCTGGATAATCCAAAAGGGGGCACAGAGGTGGGGCATGTGTGGAGCTGTGACTTGTATATGCTCACCAACCTGTCACTCACAGTGGCCACGCCCCCAATTATGCATAACTTTAAACCTTAACAACATGTAAACAGGTGGGCCCACTCTCTGAATGCAAACATCTAAACTTCTGTTGGTACAAATCTTTAGCTTTGATTTGTATAGTCATCGGTGGAGCGTTGCCCCACTCTCATTCATATTACACACATACTTCTTTCCTTCAACACACATATTTTGCTTTGATTTTAAAAGTAGAGTCTGGAGGTTTTTGCCCAAAAATAAACACTAAACACTGAAACAGATCATGTGTGACCTGATTTGAACCTTTTCAGCCTCTAAATCCAAACCAGACAGCCGGTGGAACACGTACTTCAAAGACAATGAAATTCTGCTTCAGATTGACAAGGATGTGAGGTAACACCATGTCCCTTTGTTCTTGCTCTACTGTGTAATTTTAGAAACACCACAGCCTGCCAGTGTGTAGAAGAAATGCATTTCTTCTCACCTTTTCAAGAGATCCACAAAGCTGGAAAAGCATTTTGTTTGTTTTCAGGCGGCTGTACCCGGACATGGCGTTCTTCCAGCGGCCCACAGATTACCCCTGCCAGCTCATCCTGGACCCTCAGAATGATTACGAGACGCTGCGTCGACGAGTTGAACAAACAACCCTGAAGGCTCAGACTGTGAATCGCAACCGCAGTGGAGTCACCAACGTAAGGGACTGTTTGACTGTATGTGAGGGGTGTGCTCTGTTAGTGGATCTTTTCACTTTTCAGTATTAGGGCGAGGTTATTCATTTTCTCTCTTTTTGTCCTTTCCTCTCTCTTTACCCCCTCAGTCAGGGGGAGGAGGGAGGTTCTGGATTTGGCAGGATTATGATCTAAAGAGCGAAAATAAAGTTTGTATGTAGCTATGTCAAAGTAAAGTGGCCTATAACCTCTTGACTGGGGCAACGGGAGATGACATACAGCTCTGAGGTGGATATTAACCTGCAAGGACAAAGGGCTGCTGATACTAGCACTGCTGACATTAGCCACACCAAGCAAACCAAAATGACATCATGGTTGACCTGCTCTGTTTGAGCAGGTGATGCATTGATCTTTTGACTATTTCCCAGTTATTTTTTATTTCTACACTTCACAGAGACATAAACTATCAACCAGTTGTTTTTTAATAGCTAAAAATGCCCAATTTTCTTTCATTGAGATTTTACTTTAGAGATTAGATTGTATTACTGTCGTAAACATTGTTTGCTTTGTTTGGAGATCACTGTCGCCTCCTGTTAACCTGAGTCTGTTCTCTCAGGTGAGCTCCCCTGGAAAGGCCTTAAACCTGTATCCATCGAATGAGTATGAGGTGCTGCCCAATGGGAGCGAAGCACACTGGGAGGTGGTGGAGCGCATCCTCTTCATCTACGCCAAACTCAACCCCGGGATCGCCTACGTACAGGGGATGAATGAAATTGTCGGGCCAATTTACTACACGTTTGCCACAGACCCCAACAGTCAATGGAAAGGTGGGTGACCCCTGAGCTGAGCGTTTTTCACCATGTTTCAGGTGGTGAGTGTAACCGCTGTGTGATTCTGCCTCACTG
This sequence comes from Caranx ignobilis, assembly GCA_021432705.1. Lineage (NCBI taxonomy): Eukaryota > Metazoa > Chordata > Actinopteri > Carangiformes > Carangidae > Caranx > Caranx ignobilis. The sequence goes on from MU269987.1 coordinate 3,635,800, forward strand.
TTCAGAGCACGCTGAAGCCGACACCTTCTTCTGCTTCACCAATTTGATGTCGGAGAACCGGGACAACTTCATCAAGAGCCTGGACGACTCCCAGTGTGGCATCACCTACAAGATGGAGAGCGTGTACTCCATGCTCAAAGATAAAGACCTGGAGCTGTATCTCAAGCTGGTGAGGTTGATGCTTCGTGCCCACTGTCTGCTCATTCTCTCCTAACCCTCTGGTTCCAGCTGTGCTCCCTCTCTTTTACAGCTGTGCACCAAGGTGTTATCACAATACCAACATCAACAGTGGAGCTCTCAGTTTACACTCAGTGATGAGCTGACCCATCCTCTCATTTTCTCACTCCACTTCAGCTGAACAGCCTACCTTTTAAATGATCAGCTGGTCGCTCATAGCGTGCTCTGGTATCAGGGGACATGATTAGCTGTTTATGAATCAGGGAAGGAGTGCACTCAGCATAAAAATATCTGACTGACTTTCTGCATGGCAAACTTTCTGTGATTATTTATCGATTATTTGTTCACAGAGCAGAGTAAGACTTCCTCAAATGTCTTGTTTTGTCCGAAACAGATAAATGGTTTACTACCACACAAGACAAAGCAAGACGAATCTTCATGGCTGAAAGTCATTTGATCTCACATGTTAATGAGGAAGAGCACGAGATAGAAGCAGGAAGTCTGAACCACACAGTGTCCACACTTTCATGCTCGTCTTGAAACAACTCGCATGCACACTTGTACAGTGTGTAGTGGCTTTACTTCTTCCTTAAGTGTAAATTAAGTTAAGTGTAATTTAAAAGGAACCAAAGCCACAGTACTCACTCACTGTTCTCACTGTTCATTGATGAGATTGAAATGTAGATTGAAATGTACTGTTTGGAATAGATGAGGGTGTGTTGACCACATCAATCCAGAACTTTTGATCAATATGTAGATAAATCTGGACTCTGAGAATGAGGCAGATGAGCACACAGAGAAGAAGAAGAAGGGGAAGCCCCTCCCACAGATATCACATGGCTGATCCAGGACCAGCTGTATGTTATAAATTCATGCAAATGCAGTTCATACAATAAAGATCAGCTCTGCATGTGAGAAATGAGCTTCAGCCAGGCTGAACCTCAGACTGAAGAAACAGGTTCAGTCCTGAGCCGAGCAGACAGCTGGTCCACTGTGAGTCCTGCAGTGGAGAATACCTGCTTGGACAGCTGTGAGGTCTCAGGACTGATCAGTCAAATTATTACTATGGGATGACAGCGTTAATTATGAACAACACTACATTTATAAGGTCAACAGATGTCATCCCAAGCAGCCTGCATGAGTGCAGTGTGTTCTCAGCTCAGGGAGGATGTCTGCAGGAAAAGGTCGTTATAGAGTTTTTTAGCTGAGTCTGAGTCCTACTGTCATGTGAGGGTCCTGTCTGTCCTCTGAACAGCCTCAGTTCAAATTGCTGAATATCTGTTCCCTCACTTTTCCTCACAGGAAGAGCAGAACATCAAGCCTCAGTACTTCACCTTCCGCTGGCTGACCTTGTTGTTATCTCAGGAGTTCCTCCTGCCAGATGTCATCCGTATCTGGGACACCCTGTTTTCTGATGAGGACCGGTTCCACTTCTTGATCCTGGTGTGCTGTGCCATGCTGATGTGAGTTTCTCCAACTCCCTTTCCTCCTGCAGCTGCCTCTGACACCTCAGACTGTGTGTGTGTGATCATGGCTTGTTTGTGTGTTCACAGACTGATCAGGGAGAACCTCCTGGCAGGAGACTTCACAGTCAACATGAGATTACTACAGGTGAGGCATATTGATGACACACAGGGAGACGTATTCACACAGCTGACATTAACTGACACAGACTGATGTATCTCCTCCACGCTCCTGCAGGATTACCCCATCTCTGATGTCCACACCATCCTGACCAAAGCCAAAGAGCTGCAGGACAACTCCTAACCTGTTCACCCTCCCCTCCCGCCTCCTGCTCTGATGTGGTAGGTGGGAGCTCAAACATTACAAACATTGTCATGTCAAACGTGTCGTGGGAGGAATCGATGAAGAGCCTGGACAAGATGAGCCTGAGCTGGGGGGACCCAGCGCTCTGCTTTTTTAACTTGATGTGTGATTGGTCAGTGGGGGCTGCTGTGAAAACCGGGAGGACGTGCTGAAACTAATGCCTCCTCAAAGCGAGCAGGAGAGGCCACTTGCTTCCTGATGGATTGTGGGTAAAAGCTGCCTTGGTACACGGTCCTCCTCCTCTCACAGCCGTCTCTCCCACGGAAATGTGTTGCTGTCAGATAACGGTGTTCGCACTGAGCGTCTGAGGCGGACGGAGCCACAACTAAACCTACACTACCGATGTTAATCTGTCACCAAGACCTGGCTCCAGACTTGGAGCCCAGAATTAGACATAAGTCCCACTGCAGTCATGTATGAAGTCAGAAGGAGTGTTTAACTGGGTTGAGCAATAGTGTGTGTGTGTGTGTGTGTGTGTGTGTGTGTGTGTTTTTTATTTTTTATTTTTAAACGTCTTTAATGTCAGAAACATGTTTGCCTTAGCTGTTCATTGATGACAGTACAGTGACGACAGTATTTCTGGGTTTATTTCCTGTCTGGTTAAACATGAAGTAATGGGCCTGTTGGATGTTGTATCAGTATCAGTAACCCTCTAAGAATCATGACTTCCTGAGCATCATGTCTCAACAGAGCCTCCTGGTTCACATGGTGATTCATGTCATTTTACTTTGAAATATTCAGAGGAGCCTGTGGAGCTTTTCTCACTGAACATCAATCACTGAGTCTGTCCTCCAACCTGGGATTACATGTGTCTCTACAGTGGTTCAAAAAAGTGGCCATCATCATTATTATGATACATGAGTGTGATGTTATGGCAGTTTTAGTTGAGATTCTGAATCTGATCAGAATGAGCAAAAAATATAATGCTTTTCATTAGATCTCCACTGTACATGACACACAGTGTCAGTGTCACTTACATCACCCAACTTTCTCAGCCTTGACACCTAAATAGATCTTGTTGGGCAATTTGGCCACAATCCTCTGTCATGGTGTCATTACTTTTACTTTATCTGTACGATCACTTGTGATTTGATCCTACTTCTCTCTTCAGTCTGTGTTGTTGGTTTTAACCAGTTGGACCTTTCAGTTCGTAATGAGGCTGTGCTGGAGCTAAACAGACTGTCAGAGGACGTCAGTAGAATGGCCGGTTCCTCAATGTGGTCAGGACACATTCACGCACACACTGCTGTACAATGTGGACACACATGGTCCAGACCAGTTCTGAATTTGTCTGAGTGGTGGCATCTCAAATTTGTCCTGAATGTGTCCTGGGTGCATTCACACCTGAACTGAACAATGGTGATATGATCACCTGATATGGCTGAAAATAACAGGTCTGAGCAGGTGTGAAAGTGTTGGAAAACCTGCTGTTCAGCTCTTTTCTCTATTTGATTAAAAGAGTGGAGTGGACTGAGCACAGATGTCTGACTGTTCTAAAGTCAAACCTGCAGCTGTTTGTTAAAAGAAATCAAACACATGTGCGCTCTGGGTTAATATCTGGACTAGTCCAGTGGGTGAAGTTTACAGATCAACCTTTTGGTGAATGTTCAGTGTGAAACAGCTCATGTTAGTTCCTGTCTCTTTATTACTTTGTCAAGTGACACTGCCTTACCATGCAGTAACCAGCTGGTGCCATGTTAACAGGTGAATCTGTTGTATCTACACTTTGACTCGCTGACTCTCAGTGGTGTGAATGACTCAGATCTGTGACGTCTCTGAACCAGAACCAGGATGAAACAGGAAGTCTTGATCTCATCTTGTACATAGTTCAAACTTTTCAGACACGACCCTTCACGCAGGTCCAGAGCAGTAAGAGTCGCCGCTCACAAGGCAACTGAAGTATCTCTGTAATGTATGAATTTTATTTTTTAATGATTTTTTTTATGACACTCCTCTGAAGTGGGATGGGGCATTAAAACTCTTGATTTTCCCCATCTGATTGTTCTGCCACTGAAGATCCGACTGGACCATCCTCTTCACACACTATTGAATTATTGGTCTTTAATATTGTGGAGGGCTGTGTGTGTTCATGTGTAACAGTGTGACAGTGCAGTGCTTCGAAGACATTTTAATAAGCTGCTCAAAGATCACCTTTATCTGAAGAGCTCTTTCATCAGAACTGAAGAGGATATTCTGAACGCTGTCTCAGCATCACAACAATAAGATTAGACATGAGGTACAGCTGTTTTCTCACCTGGAGCCAGTAAATTCCAGTGAGCTCATCATTTCTTATAAACTCCGGGGAAAGAGCTGCCTTGTGTTTACTGGTTAATAATAATAAAATAAATGCTATCTGCCAGTCTTTACAAAACACTAACGCTGTATCATCCAAGAGGTTTAGAGTCAGATGATGGATCCAGGAGTTAATGTTCAGGCCAAAGGAGACAGGATGTCAGACATCAGGATGATTTAACCAACAAACTGTAAACTGAGTAAATAACATGAGGATGCTCTAACCATCAGAGAAGCTCAGAAGAACAAAGCCACAAATAACTTGTGAGTCCAGGACCGACACAAATAAAATTAAAATCCATCACCGTGCAGGCAAATGACAAGGTTTGAATTCATCTCTCTGACTGCAGGTGAAGCCAACACGTGTCATTCAACATTTTGTCGTCTTCAGACTCTGAGCTTCATTCAGATACAAACAGAAATAATTCAGATGACTTTGAAAAATCACATTATTAACCACTGTGGGAGATAAAGACCTATAAACATGTCGTCTGAGAGAATGGAGTTCACCTGTGGTAAATACTCTTAGGAAGACTCTCATCAGTTTGTATCAGGTTGTAAATTGACAGTGCAGGTCAGGACCATGGAGTCCAGTGAGCTCTGTGTGGACCTCTGTGAAGGAGGAGACCAAGATCCCTGGTCTATAACAGAGCTGCTTCCTGCCCAGGCAGACTCCTCTAACTTTACAGAGCTCAGTAAAACTTCATCCTAAACATCCACTTTTTAAAGTGAACTGGAAAGATCACAGTGACAGACACTGATAGCTCTCTAAATCCAGTTTCATAATGACTTAATATAACCATGCTGTGCTGTCTTATCTGTTATAGTAACAAAGAATGAACTGAAGGGATCATTATAAGATTTTTATGAGAATTTTTTTTCCTAAATTGAATTAAAAATGAAACAAATCGTGAGGTTTTGGTTTCCTAAGCAGTGTGATTAATGTTCTTGTACGCCACGTATCACCTGCCCTGTGGTCTGTGTCCAGACAGAGACAAGTCCAGAAGATTCTGTTGAGTGTGTAAACTGAACAGAGAACAAACAGTTTGGACCTGACTGTGTTTTCATCATGTGTACAAGTGTTGAATCCTTGAGGGACTGTTACTAATGAATCCACATGATCCTCCTTTAATGTGTATTTATTTCTGTTCTGGTGGCTGTGTGTGTGTGTGTGTGTGTGTGTGTGTGTGTGTGTGTGTGTGTGTGTGTGTGTGTGTGTGTGTGTTGCTGTCTCTATACTCTGTTATTTGCATGTTTCCACTCTTTTCTAAGCACAGTTTTGTATCGTCTCTGTGTTACAGTTGTACATATGTTTTTACATGTTTGCAGACCTGCATTAAAATGAACGATGGTATAAGTCAAACGGCTCCTCGTTGTCAAGTGGTCTCATTCAAACAGTGCGGTGCTGCCACCTGTGACCGCTGGGGGCAGTGGTGAGCACCTGCTGGTCAGCCGTGAAGAAGAAGTTGGGTCAGTGTGGGCGGGGCTTGAGAGCCACGTTTGTTTGAAAACGTTCTTGACCTGGTTTTAGAAGAGGATAGTCTGACGGAGCGGGTCCAGGAGCGGGTGCGGGTTCTGGTGTAGGTCCTCTACAGCAGCTTCTCTCTGGTTCCCCGTTAGCTGCTGCAGGTCAGTGCTCACTGGGACAGTGTAACTCTGTGGATTGACTATACACAACAGTTTTAATGAGACCCACTCCACCTGGGATCAGCAGTGTTCAGGTTCTCACAGAATGATGCTGATTTATTTTCAATCCTTCAATCACCTTTTCTGTGTTTACCAACCATCTCATCAACATATTCAACTATACCAAGCAACAAACTGAAACTTCTGGGTCATCACTTGGATCCTTTAATTAGACACAGACTCAGAAACAGTGTTAACTGTAACATGTACAGCAATTTAAAACAAAACTTTATTAACCAAAGAGAAACTCACAAACACTGAAATGGTTAAACCAACATGTGACCCTCTGACCATCCATGGACAATGACATTTCAGTGTGGTGGGGCTGCTGTTATGGGAGTCATTCCTCAGACCAGTTGGTCCAAAGTCCAGGTCCAAAGTCCAGGTCCAGAGTGAACTGTCTTGTGCTGCTTGACAGATCAGAGTCTCTGTGGAGAGCCCTGCAGACAGACTGAGGCTGGGTCATCTGACTGAGACTTAAACCTGAGTGAGTACTGTTCATGTTCTGTGTCCTGGTTCATTCAGTGTCTGCTGACTCAGCACACTTGTTGCAGGTTGGCTGTTGATGATGAGATGAGCTCCTCCAAAAGCGCACACAGCATACACCTGGAAAATGCTGCAGCAGCTTCACACTAACTGTTCATGTGTAAACATACATGAATACATACATCATGTCTGTATAAACCCGCTCTGTGCTGGTTTATACATGATGAGCATAAAAAATACATACAAACTCCCCACTCACATACAAAGTAAATAAACAAGTAAAAAAATATGAAAGCCAGCCAACAACAACTGCAACATATTCTTCAATATGAACATGGATAATTACGAAAGAAAGACAAGAAAGAAAGAGCCATAAAAAGTCTCAAAGCAGGACATCTGATATTTATTTATTTGATATTTAGACCTTCCTGTCTGATCATAATGTCATAATGTCATTATTCACATCTTTCCATCTCAGTAGAATTAGATGACGGGCAAGAGAACAGAGAGCTGTGATAAGACAGGTGTCTGTAGTGTCATCTGGAAGTCACTAGTCCAAAAAGAAAAAAGACTGGAAGATGGGATCATGTCTGGGAAATCCTCCCTGTACCCCATGTTGTGTTTTACACTGTTGCACTTATGGAGGAGGTGTGGACTCAATACATAATATCCCAAGTTTTGTTTGTCATGTTCACCCTGGGCCTGCTCCCATCTATTCGATGGTCATGCAAAGGCAGGACAAGGCAGACTTGTATAGCACATTATCATACACAGAGGTCATTCAGTGCGGTGTACTGGCTCAAAGGGAGGTCAGGTGTCTCTGTGCAGGTTTACATCAGAACGGGGAGCCCAGGTGCTTCTGTAAAGTTGGAGTCAGCAGCTGTGGTTTCCACCAGTGTTATTCTCTTCCTCTCCAGGTGTGTCCGATGAAGTACTGCAGTACTCGGGGTGGGGTCCGTGGGTGGGACTTCCGGGATGTGCTGTTCTCAGGGTATGCTCCGGATGGGGGGATGTTCATGCCAGAGAGCTTGCCTGTGCTGCACCCTGACACCCTCAGGAGCTGGAAGGGGCTGCCCTACCCCCAACTGGTGGTGGAGGTTTCCTCACTGTTCATCCCCACTCAGCTGATCCCCAGGCAGGATTTGGAGGGTGAGCTGAGGCACTCCTCACCATCATCACTACATCTAGCTTCAGGGGCCCAATAAGACTGTGTGGACTGAGGCTTTGATACTTTCATTGCATTAATGTTAAACCTAGAGCTGCTTTATAATGACACTACACATGGACATCTGCCTTTAGACTACATGGACCATTAGTATTCAGACATAAAGGAACATCATACTGTTTTGCTATAATAGTCATAATATATACTTAGTATATATGCAATAGTCATAATATATATATATATATATATATATATATATATATATATATATATAAAGAAATCATACCTGCATGATGTTTCCCACAAATGTATTAATATGTTTATTATTATTATCATGAAATGAATAATTCTCAGTTTCTAGTTACAATCATGACTGCTGTGAGAAAGTAGGAAAAGAAAGAAGCAAGACAGAAAAAGATGTAAGAAAGCCAGTGATAAAAAAAAAAAAAAAACATGTCAAAGCTACTCCATCACATCAGGCATCCCCCTCACTCTCTCCTACTCTCTTCCTCTCTCTCTCTCTCAGCCTTGTGGCTGAAGCCCTGTCTGGGTTCTCGGTGCCGGAGGTGGTCCAGGTGGCTCGGCTGAAGGATGGACTGACGATCCTGGAGCTCTTCCATGGACAAACTCTGGCCTTCAAGGACCTGGCTATGACCTGCACTGTGCGTTTCCTTGACTACTTCCTGCAAAAAGAGAAGCACAGAGCCACTGTCCTCGTAGGTGAGAGGCTGTTACCTCAACAAGTCTTCTCCTCCAATCAGAGACACACAGAATATTTACATAAATCCATGAAGTGGTGATTTGTCCTGACTCCCAAACTTAAACTGGGACTCCTCACTGTCATTGATAAATGTAATGAGTCCACCTGCTCCTGTCCAGGTACGTCAGGTGACACCGGAGGCTCAGCCATCCAGAGTGCTAAAGGTCTGTCTGGACTGGACGTGGTAGTGGTTTACCCCCGAGGACGCATCACCCCGGTCCAAGAGAGGCACATGATCACCTGCCTGGAGGATAATGTCCACGTGTTTGCAGGTAAGAAGGAGAGTGGTGGTTATTTTCCCACAATGCCACAGTTCTTTCCCCAAGTGATGTCAGGTATATTTCTGCAGCTGACGGCAGCTCTGATGACATCGACCAGCCTCTGCGCCGCCTGTTTGCCGACCAGGAGCTGGTCAAGTCTCACCGCCTCATGAGCCTCAACTCAGTGAACTGGTCCAGAGTCCTGGTCCAGCTGGCCCACTTCATCTACGCCTACCTGCAGCTCAGCGGGGTGGAGCAGACCGAGGCTGATGCTGCCTTACCTGAGCTGGAGGTGGTGGTGCCCACAGGAGGGGCAGGTAACATCGCAGGTAGGTGATCAAACCACACACAGTGGTCCAGTCCTGGGTCAAACTGGGGACACATCACTGTGGTGTTCAGTGGAACCACTGGGCTGTCAGGCCCAGCTGGGTTTAGACCAATACACACCTGGATGTTTGACACAGGAGTAAACAGAGGCATCATGAGAATGAGGAGAAGACCAGAATGGGAAAGGCCAGTGCCTCGATACGGTTGCTAAGCTATGATTGGACAATCCCTGTAGAAGGGAGGGGTCACTTTATCAGCATCTATTGGAGCAACTAAGCACTAATTTCTAATTGGTTGTTTACAGTAACCTCTGCAGGAGCAGTTGACATAGTTTTAATCATAGCTTTGTTCAGTTTTATCTCGTGACTTATATTTGTCCATGTTGAGGAGGATGTGTCAGGAGTGACAGACTGACTCTGTCTCTTCTTTGTCTCTGTCTCAGCTGGAGTCATCGTGAAGCAGATGGGTCTACCTCTGAAGCTGGTGGCCATGGTGAACTCTAATGACATAGTTCATAGGACGGTGACCTCTGGTGACTTCTCCATGGCACCTGATGTCACACAGACCCTGGCCCCTGCTATAGACATCCAGGTAGTACACTAACACAGCTGCTGACACCTGTGAGAGATTTACAGAGCTTCATCATATGGACAGAAGAGAATGTGACCTATTTTATAAAAAGTATTATTAGTTTTTATTTCTAACAAAGTTAATGAAGTTTACTATTTACTGTGACCACACCAGGCATCGTCAGATTTGAAGGTGTCTCTCTGAGAGTCAGATGATTCACTTGTCTGCATTAAGCACAGAGCTGATTAGCATGATTAGCCTACTTTAGCATGAGGGCTGAAGGCAGGGGAAGCAGCTAACATGGCTCTGTCCAAAGTTCAGACACACTCCTCTAAAATGATATATATGATTTATGACGTATTGGACATGCTCTAAATCTGTATATGTGAGGGAACCTGCTCAGCTAATTGACACACTGTGAGGTATCCATATGTGGAAGTCACATGCAGATCTGTGGGAGGTGGAAACCACTGAAGGAAGGATTGAAGGAACATTAGATATTTCTTGAAGTGTTTGTGAACTGATGGTGGCACCAGAGTAAAGACAGGGGGGTTAGTAAAACAGGCAGTGAACGTCAGCACCAGGTTTCAGTCTGTGTGAGGCCATTAGCACTTTGAGATTTAGTTTTATGAAAAGTGCATTAGAAATAAAATGTAGTTCTATGTTGTGGTCTGTGTGTCCTCTTGATGCTGAGTCTTTGTGCTTGGCTGTAGGACCCGTACAACATGGAGCGTGTGTTCTGGCTGCTGCTAGACAGAGATGGAGCTTCAGTGAAGAACATGATGGAGCAGTTTCAGCTCACACACCAACACACTCTGCCTGAAAACCACCGCAAACTGGTACCAGTCAGTCTACATCACTGGTACATCCAGCTGTCTCTGTCTGACCTCACTTCATCTACCATGTGTGTGATTTCCAGTTGTCACAGGTTCTGTCGTCTGGGTCAGTGAATGATGCCGGGATCTTGGAGACCATGAGGAGATGCTGGGAGGAAAACCAGTACCTGCTGTGTCCACACACAGCTGTGGCTGTGTGGCATCACTACCACTGTCCTCACAGTCCTGGACTCAACAGGTCAGTCTCATACACACAAGACAGATCGGACTCCAGTGGAAGTTCGTCAGGTCATGCCAGGTGATGATGTCACTTTACACTGTGAAGGAGGATGTGCAGAAGAAAGATGTCTGTGTTAACTTGACTAAAGAGAGAAACACAGTCCAGCATGATGTCATGGAACAGGTGAACACCTGCTGCACTGTTACTCTGTCCTGTCGCAGACACTCAGCACTGCTCAGTCGACAGCTGTGCTGTCATCTCTCTGCATGGTACTGAAAATGCTAATGAAGCTTGTCAGCATGCTTACTGTGTTTGTCTGCTTAGCATGTTAGAATGCTAGCATTTGCTAAAGCAAACAAACACAATAGCCGAAGGGAGTGTTGTTAGTGTTGCAGATGTTCTCTCTGGATTCCCCTGCTTCTACTCACACTCTAAAGATTTGCACACAGTGTTGATTGGTGACTCTAATTGTCAGTAGTTTTTAATGTGAGTGTGTGAGGTTGTTTGTCTCTATATGTTGGCCCTGTCACAATACAGCTCTGACCTGTCCAGGTGTACCCTGCCCTCACCCTATGTCAGGTGGGATTGACTCCAAAAAGGCAGAGAGGAGCAGCTGCTGCCGAGACCTGAACTGACATTTGAATTGATGGATTTATTTCAACGTTACACTCAGTTTGTCTTTGTTATTGTGTGAATCTTTTGATGATAATTATGGAGATACCTTTATCATGGTCTTGAGACCACTCTTGGACTCAAGACCAGTCTCAAGACTTCCTCATGGTCTTGGACCAAGACCAAGACCAAGTTCAAGGTCTTGGTCTTGACTCAGTCTTGACCCCCCTCAAAGTCTTGGTCTTGGTCTTGACTTGGCCTTGGGTCAGGGTCTTGACCACAACACTACCCACAAGTACAACCAAGCCAACCAATATAACCATCTCAGCCAGTGCACACAGCCCACAGTCTTCAGTCCAAATCCTCACTGTCACACAGCTGCTCCTGTTTGTTTGAATAAGTGATTCACAACAATGAATTAATCAAAGCATAATAGTGGTTCTGGTTCTGGTCACTCACTATAATTAGCTTCTTTAGCCCCTAATCCCAAAATCAAGTTCTGAGATCTGGGAAAGATGTGATAAAAAAGTAGTAATAATAAGAAGTAAACAAACAAACAAATAAAGAGTTTTTCCAGATGATCTCTAAACAACTTAGCTGAAAGCAAAACTGACAGAGAATCATCACTGTACAGGAAACTGACTTAAATTATTGCCAGTCAAAGCTGAAACAGGAAGAGGACCTGTGAAATGTGATGGATAATGAAGAAGCTGAGGGTTTGTTAACAGCCTGGATGCTTTAAATCCAACCGTAACATGAAACCAGTCACATGATCTGAGAGCTCCCTCAACACTTCCTGTTCCTTTAAGCATCATCTCATGGTGTTGGCCTGAGACCAGTATTGTCAAACCCCCCTTCCCCAAGTTGTACCAACTCCTGGCTCAAACCAAGTCTTTCTCTTCCGACTGATCTCTCGCTCCTTTGTTGCAGGTGTTATGTTGCAACAGCCTCTCCAGCCAAGTTTCAGGCGGTGGTGGAGAGGGCTGGCCTGAACTTTGACCCACCTGAAGCTGTGCGGGCGTTGGATAACTTAGCCACTCGTTACCAGAACCTGGAGAGGAGTGCAGACTGGTGTAAAGACTGGGAGGAGAAGCTAAGAGAGAAGATCCAGTTTGTGGGGTCATCCAGGCAAAACACTGGGATGCCCAGCAGCTGATTATTAGAAATGTTTTTCTGGAGGGAAACAGGGTTTTACTGCAGAATCCCTGACCATGGGTGTGGAGGAGGTCAGCTGACTGCAGCTCGTCCCTGACCTGTGTACTTCCTTATCTGATTCAGTAAATCATGTTAACAGTGAATTCCTTTGTCTCTGTGATGGACTTTGGCCTGTAGACTCCCACAAATCTAGAGCTGTATATTAAGGAGATCAGAGGCATTGTATACACCTGTGTCACTCTTATCTTAAAAGTCATAAGATGTTCTACCAGCCTCTTAGTTTGAGCCATATCCACACAACAGAATGAGATGTGTTTCACCTGAGCAAGTGCAGAATAGAAAGACATCAGACAGAATGTAGCCTCCTCTGAAACACTGTTTTTTGGAGGTTGATGAATGTCTAACCTCGGTGGCAGCAGTGATGCATTCATGGACCCTGATGTGTAGCACTTGTCTGTCAGATGCATTTGTTTTGGTGAATTCTAAAAAGAATCAAAGCTTCTCTTGCTCATGAACGTCTGGGCTCCTGCTCTCAGATCAGATGATGACCAATGTGATGCAAAACACCTTTTCACTCATAGTAAAAGAGGCAATATAATATATATAAATTACACTGCTTTCCAGTTTTATGTAACATGCACTTAGCCCGTTGAATACAAGAATGGCACCATGCTGCAAAAACACTGCTTCGCTGAGCTGTCATTGTGCAGCAGTGTAACAACAGTAGAACATACCATATGTTATTTCATTATTACTGATACATTTATGTGTGAGCAGCATTTTCCGGTTTTAATCTATGAAAGCATGTCACAGCCAGGAGCCACAAATGTTATGTTTTGTGTGTGGAATCCTAATTTAGAAACAACTAGTCCCAGATACATATGGTGCAATAAGGATATGTTGTGTGTAGCATGAATGACCTAAATCTGAATAATGCAGTGATAACAGTGATTTGCACAAACGTACCGAAAGCTGATGTTGGACTTAAATCAGGCCTAGTGTGTTAATTGCTGACTATTGTCATGTAAACTTTATGCACTTGCAACACTTTGACCTAATTTTCTGTCTGAGCATAACCTGAAAACATATTAGTTTGTGTTATTCACAAATTGACTTTGCCTCAAAATTATTGTGATAAATATAATATGTAGCTCCAATCATTGCATGTGTAGTGTGCGTGGTAACCGGTTAGTGCCTCGAGGTGGCGCCCTGCTCATATGGGGGGTGAGACTGGACAATAGACCGTATGGACTGGACTCATTACATAAGATAGGAGATTTCACTGATAGTAACATTTGCAACGGTAACGGGATCATTACTACCAGTTCGTCTGACTGTAATGATCAGAACACAGTTGTGTTGCACTGAAATTTCCAAGTCGTCCGAGTCATGCAAACGAATTAATTAATGAAAAAATAAATAAAAGCAAAGAAAACAAATTTATTAGCTCGTGCTCTTTTTCCGAGGAGCCGTGAACGTACCACGAGGTTTGACAGCTAGACATCCAAACATGGCGGCTGCTAGCTACAGCAGCTAACCAACAGCTGCGTTGTTTATCGTCACTGTCAATGGTCAGGAAGGCAGCAGGTCCGGAAAGGAGTCACGGTAACAGACGGTGAACGTCGGTTGTCTGGCCCCTGTTCTGTTTTTTTTTTTTATTTATTTACCACCGTTGTCCGGTATGTGAGGGCGGGCTTTCAGCCTCAGAGGACGGAGGACAACAACAGCGGGTTGAGGGCGGACTGTTCCTGCTTAGCTTCTTCACCTGTCTGCCGTCATGTCTCACAGGTAAGACGGTGTCCCACGTTATTGCTGTGTGTGTGGCAGGTCCTGTTTGTGTGTTTCAGTGTTGTTATGTGTTTGTCTGTGTGACTGTCAGCTGACACGTCGCTCCTGGCAGACTTGACATAGCTCCCATTGACAAGACAATACAAGATAAGACGAGAGAGGACGATTTGGTCCTGATATCAGACCAGGGCGGGTCTGGCTCAGGTGTCCCCACTTCAACACTACACACCAGTCCAACAACATGGAAACCTTCTGGTCCATACAGTTACATTCCCATAATTTCTCAGAGTAACAGTGCTTTTCAAAATAAGAGCCACGCTTGCATTTCTGTGTGGGTCAGTTGATGTGGATCCATTGTTATGTCCACAGTGCCCTGGACACCAAGTGGAGGTGTGGCTCCACCCATGGGTGATTCACATCAGATAAAACCCTTTCATCTAAAAATAATAGACTAGACACTAGACATAGTAGGAGTATAACATCGCTTTATCTCAGTGAAAAAATGTGAACTGTGCTCGTCTTTTGCTAAAGGGATGGTTGTTTGTCATTAATTCCAGTGTATTAACAGAGCTTTAAGGAACTGTGAAGTAGTACTAGTACTGCTTCTCTTCCTAGACAGACCCTAAAGACAAATATGACATCAGCAGATGTTTTGTCTGACTAAATTGTTTCAGCCAAACATAATAGTTTCTATTAAAATTCCCTTAATGTCATTTATTATATTTGGGCACCTTGGCTAATGTGGCCAGTCAGCGATGACAGCATCAGATCTACAGGACTGCTGCCTGTATCAGTGGGATGGATGACTTGTCTGTCAGCTTTTTAATTTATTGAATTGGATTAGCCTGGAGTCACGCTTTGTTCATTAAATCAAAGGCTTTCTAATAACAGTAGGCCCAGGCAACACAGATTCTCTCCATGTTTATACTTCACAGTGAAAGCTGGGACCTGTTCTCCACTCGTCTGTTTTTCGCTCTACCCCTCCACTCAGTACTCAGGTGCCTGCAGGCTCTCCCCTCTGAACAGGCCAAGTCTGTTGCAGCTGCCCGACACACACGGTGGCATCTGGGTGGAGACACACATTCCGCAGTTACATACCAAACATGTTGCAGGCTCCTGAGCCTGGCCTCAGCAGAGACGTGAAGTCCTGTGGCCCCTGAGCTCTGCCTCACATTGATCTTAGTGGTGCCATCAGTTTTTTCTTGCTGTGTGACTCACATACATTCTGGTTAACGGTTGGATGTTTAAGGTTAATTGTCACTTCATGATTTCTTTCAAACTGTGCCCTGGTCTGACACCACCACCTTTGATTCCTCTGCAGGTCATCCCAGGCCTCTCTGTGAACCAGCCCTTCACTTCCTGGTCCCCACCCTCTGCTGATGATGTCCTCACCACCAGCAAAGGGATCTCCCTCCTCACCACCCCCGGGTCCCAGCTGAAGCCCTCCATGGCCCTCGACTCTCTGTCTGTGTCTTCCCTCCTGTCTGGGGATTTAGATGATGAAGGTGATGGAGGAAGAGGAGAGGGAGACCTCGGAGACCTAGAGGTGAACCCATACGACGGTTTGCCCTTTTCTTCGCGCTACTACGCCCTGCTGGAGGAGCGGCAGCGGTTTCCTGTGTGGAGGCTGAGGCAGAGTCTGCTGGAGCACCTGGAGAGCCACAACATGGTGTTGCTCAGTGCACCCAGTGGGGCTGGAAAGAGCACTCAGGTAACCAGGAACCAACAGGGCAATAAACCAAATCACATGTAAATCTTCCCTATTCCAGACTCAAGTCCTGATTCCAGTTAAAGTAGTCATTCTTCCAACACCTTACTTTACTGGCTCTGACCTGATGCTGAACATCTTAAAAAGATGGTTGGTGCTGTTTCCAGTGTTTGTGTTATTATTGTCACTTACTGCTAAATAACTTAGGTCACCCTATCTGCTGATGAGTACAACCTAACATCAGACCTAACATCATATGCAATCATTTGCACATGGAAGAGGGAGTTGTTAAAGAGGGGGTGTGGCTTTGTCACATGATGATATGGTAATAAAATCAGTCACCTTTTGGCTGCTGCTCTGCTGCTGGTTATATGGTTAATGGGCCACATGTCACCCACTGTTTCATTGTCATGACAACACAAAAACATGCCAATGAGAACAGCTTTATTGTGACCTCCGCCGAGATTTCTGTTGAGTCGAGGTGGTGAAGATGTCTCCTTGATTTTCTAGCTTGTGTCTTCTGTTGTTACAGTCAGCTGAGCTCTCTCAGACACTGTACAATTTGTTTGTAGTAACCAACATGGCTCTCACCATCTGATCTATTGCAGCTTTGTTTAAATATTTACCCAAGGTCCAGTATTGTTCATGTTTGTTTTCTCCATTCATCTGAGGACTTTACTGCCGTACCTCAGTGATGTATTACAGCAGCATGTCCACGGCCACAGTGTTTGCAGCCATAAAGATAAAGACATGGAAAAATATCTGATATTTGTTGGTGGAACTTGCATCAAACAAATGTCTGTATGTAATGATGAAGCTTAGTAGATAATTGTCTTTCTTAGACAGATAGATCTATGTAAAGCTCCAGTCAAGTTTTTGATCAGTGCACTGGTTTTGTGTGCCGTTGTCTGATGTGTGTAGCTCCACACAGTCCCACCACAAGGTCCACAATGTGCACGGACATTTGATCAGGTCAAAGAAATACAGCAGTGTGACAGCAATGGGTGGAGAGGAAGAATTGGACTGGAAGCTCTCAAACAATGGCAGGTGTCAGAATGCTACAAAAACAAATATGGATTTTATCTGTGCAGCTCCTATGAAACATATATTCATGTTTCATTGTCAGCTCTCACAAATCTTATAAGTGAAGCACAAACAACAGGCAGACACATTCAGAGAGCAGCTGGTCAACAAAGTGGAGCGTTTAGCAGCTGAAGAGCCAGATGTTTCCCTGAGGAGCTGGAGGAGACCAAACACAGAGCTAAAAGAGAGGGTGGTGAGTCCTCATGTTTAAGATTGCAGTGAGACAGATTAGACTGGACTTACACTTCAGGAAGCCAATGAACAAGTAAGAGTTGTTTTTCATAGTCAGATCTATGTAAAAGGTGTCATGTGAATGAAGCATGTTACACAAGCTCACCTTCTGTTTTAAGGTTTAAGGGTTTAAGGTGTGCTTGAGAACAACTGAGAAGGTGTGTGTGTGTGTGTGTAATCTCTCAGGTTAGTATCATATTGCTTCTTCCTTGTTGAGCTCACTCCCCCCTCTTTGTCCCTGCAGGTACCACAGTGGTGTGTGGAGTACGCTCTGTCCTACGAGTTCTCCCAGGGCCTGGTCTGCTGCTCCCAGCCCTACTCTGTGGCAGCAGTGAGTCTGGCCCTGCGTGTGGCTGATGAGATGGACCTCAGTCTGGGTCTGGAGGTGGGCTACAGGGTGTCTCATGATGACAGCTGTACACCTGACACCCTGCTCAGGTGAGGATGAGAGGATGATGAGCACTGCATGATAACATTTAGGTAATGACTCTCATTTTCAGTTGTACCATCACAGCCACCAATAGCAGAATAGAAAACTGTCGCCATGGATCTACTTTATGACGAGAACTGAAACATGTCCAAACATCATACTGATGCAGTCGTTTCAACAAATATCTACAGTACAGACACTGATGTTTTCATACAGACACTTGTCAGTTACATGGAAATATTCAGTTACACATTATGGTCACCTACCTCTATCATGTTGCACAACAGGAAGGGTAAAGGCAGTAGACCCCACTTCATAGCAGAGGCCCTAGTGATACACAAACTGAGTCCCCAGCATTAACTCTTGAGAGCTGACATGTCAGGCTGTAAATATTAACACAAATGTTATTAATTATAATAGTGAATACAGTATTACTACTGTATATTTGACCTGGGTCTTTTTTCAATAAAAGGACAATATCAATCTCCTCCTGTAATTCAGGAGAATAGTTTCTTGAACTTCTACAGCAACATACGATACAGTATGCTTTTTTTTTTTTTTAACTCATGCTAAGAGCACTTTTCTGCCTCTAACATCCTGGAAGAAAAGACCTGGAAAGGTGCAACTTTGAGACCCTCAATGCTCCCGGGAGATTTTTTTTTATCCTTCAGTCGCCCCAGTTTCACAAAGAGGATCCCACTCATTAAAATGTACTGTGCCACATTAAATGACTTTGAGTTCCTGTTGATGTGGATCAGGTGTAATGGTGTCCTCCTCAGGGCCACGAAGATGTCTTCACTGTGGTGTCTGATGTTACCTGGTTTTTGTTTAGCTACAGCCACACCTCAACTCTGTTCTGTATCCAAAGAGACAGTAAAAAGTTTCCGGCTGTATTCACTGAAAACTGATCCCCGATGAAATCAATCAGTGCTCACCCAGAGTGTCACATCCCTGGGTGTCTGCCATTCAGCAGAGTTTGTTTCCATGGAGCATTCAACATCTCCAAGAGCAAACATAAATGGCAAACTGTTTAAGTAGAGACAGACACAAACCAGGCACAGCTCAGCTCAGCCAAAAACAACTTGGAGGAGAGGATGAATACATTATGAGTAGGAGGAATGCACAATCAGCAGGTAACGGCATGCTGAAGTGAACCACCCCAGTCTGAAAACATTCATGTTCACTTCTAGTTCTTCTGAATCTTTCCCATATAAGATGTGTATCAGTACACTCTGATGAGCACCCTGACCCACAGGCGTACAGAGAAGTCCAGTAAAGAGACAGTTAGACCCATTTACTCTGGAGTAGTGGTGGACTTCAGTGTCTTGTGGCTGAAATGAGTATTACAAAAACAGACATGACAGAAAAAACTCCTCTGTCTTTCATCTGTACAAAGTAAAATAAACAGGCGACCGATTGGCAAAATAATCGAAGGTCCATGGACCTTTGTCTCCTCTGCATATGAGACAACACTTCATAACAGATGACGGTGAAATACAATAT
This sequence comes from Caranx ignobilis, assembly GCA_021432705.1. NCBI lineage: Eukaryota > Metazoa > Chordata > Actinopteri > Carangiformes > Carangidae > Caranx > Caranx ignobilis. Next base: position 3,654,916 of record MU269987.1, read on the forward strand.
AGGGTTTAGACAGTGACTAGTTTGTATTTAGAGAAACTCAGTTAACATAATATTGAGACGCCTCATTAAAGGTCTGAATAATTGCTGTGGGTATCTTTGCTGTCTGAAGTAAACAAGGATGTTTAGAAGTTGGAGTCTGCTGTGTAACCAGAAGTGAATCAAAGCTCTCTAGTCTGATCTGTGTTCGGTGTTGACAGATGTAGTCACTGTGTCTACAGACTTTAATTAATGTGCCTGGGGATAAAGAATCTATAAAATCCATTTGTTTAAATGCTTTTGTTCCTCCCTCAGTATTTCTTTTGTCACTCTCCTCAGGTTTGTGTCTGACTCTCTGCTGTTGGAGGAGATGATGTCAGACCCTCTGCTGCATCAGTACGGTGTGGTGGTGCTGGACGAGCTCCAGGAGCGCACTGTGCCCACCGACGTGCTGCTGGGCCTGCTCTGTGACGTCTGCCGCCAGAGGCCTGACAATTTTCGGGTGGTTCTCCTCGCTCACCCAACGCTGGCTCCTCGCCTCTCGGCCTTCCTGGGACCCTCTGTCCCTCACCTCTCCCTGGATGGCCCCCTGGCTCACCCCACTGTCGGACATCAGGAGGAGGAGGAGGAGGGAGGGGTGGAGGAGGACAGGAAGACTGTGGAAACGAACAGGGTAGAGACGCTGTACAGGGAGCTTTCATCTGGGAAGGAGCCCGTCGCTGCTGCCTGTCACATGGTGCTGGACCTTCACAGGAGAGGAGAGGAAGGAGACGTGATGGTGTTTTTGGCCAGTGCACAGGTACAAGTCTTAAGTTACAGATACCTCTGACAGGATGGAAAATAAACCCACACTTCTTAAAACTCTCTTAAGTATAATGAAAAAGCTGTTAGCTAGAATATGAGGTGATGTTTCTGATTTCAGTCCAGGTTGATGTGGTTGTAGGTGATTACAGCACCAGACATCTCAGAGAACTCTGAGGAATGGATTAGTTATCAGAAGATGAACCACTAACTCTTCTCATAAATGGTTAATTTCCACATCTTTCCACATATAGAACTTCACTTCACCTGTTGCAGGTTCTTCAGGCTTTACTGAACTTTCAGAAAGAGCATGTTTTGTGCTTGTTGTGCCTGTTTCTATTGGCATGCAGGTGTTGTGACACTGTGTTTGGAGGTGCAGTAATAAGAAAAAGATATAAGTGATACTATCCATTTGTATGAGCCTGGTCAGTGGCTCCTCCCACAGCTGAACAGTATCTGTCACAGTGTAGCCAAACAAACAGGCTGAGAGGATTCATCACCCCAGCTGTAAATCTGCTCTGTTCCAATGTGTGATTCATGTTTGTGTATATGCACCATTTCTTGTTGATCCTGTATGAATGGATACACAGTCTGAATTAATGAGAATGGTGGCCAGGAACAATAATCACTACAAAACACCTGGTGCACAAATACAGTGAATAGCTCACTGAGGGAGCAAAGTTAGATAAACCAAGTTTTACTTTTATCAAGTGAATCAGAAACTAAAAACAAAACAAATAAGGAAGATGTTTAGAGGACTTTTTGTAAGTGGATCAGCTGCTGATTGGTCCAGAGCTGTCTGAAACAATGAAATCAGAATAAATACTGGAAACAAACTGGACTTAAAAGTGGTGGAAGTATTGTTGAATTATTAATATGAACAACAGAGCAGTTTCATTGGTCAAATGGTGCAACAAGAGTTGAACAGTGATTCTGTTGAAGAATTCGTCGAAATACAAAAAGCAAAATTGGACCGATGAAGTAAAAGTAATTAATAAAACACAATAAGGGTCGAAGTTGTAGTAGATTTAGTTGTCATGTGGTAGAAACTTCATCATTGCCCATCAACACCTGGTTTTGTAGTTTTTAGCAAAAAGAAAGTGGATAAAGTTTCTCTGTGGTGAACTGTAGTTTCACCACCTTTGTCTCAGAGTGGAGTGAAACCAGGACACAACAACCTGAGAGGCCTCTGAGGTGTCTGGTGTCCTGGCACACACACACACACACACACACACACACACACACATGCTTAGTGTGGATGAAGTAGATGACAGTATACAACAAACCAGAGCAGTATGTCTGTCAGTAGTTCTCCTTTCAAGCCCAAAGCTTCTGTATCTTCACATGTTGACCTTCAGTGTCAGAGTCTCTTATGAAGGTGAACTCCCACTGAGTCAACATCACCACACCTGCTGGTCGTTGACTCTCTGTCAGTCCTGGTTCCCTGTGTCAGCTGAAATCAACCTGCACAGTATCTGTAGAGTCTGTATTTGAACAAGTGGATTCAGACTCTCTCCCTGTCCATGTAGGAGATCGAAGAGTGTGTGTCCCTGCTGGAGAAGGAGTGTGTAGCTCTCAGTCCTCAGCTTGGTTCTCTCAGGATCCTCCCCCTCCACGCTGGACTAGGTGGGCACGCACAAAGGGTCTACGACTCTGACCCTGAGTCTTCTTCACTGAGGGACAACGACAGCTCTCAGGGGGCAGACGATGGCTCAGTGCTGGGAGCCAGAGGTACGGGGGTCAAGAGGAAGGTTATCGTCACGGATACGCTATCAGAAGCTTCGTTCTCCCTGCCAGACATCCGCTACGTCATTGACACAGGCCTTCAGCTCAAAAATGTAAGTTCATGATGAGTGCTGACAAACTGATTTAATTACAGCCCGTCACAGTCCTGTTTTCCTATGTCTCCGTATTTGTTCATTATAATAGAAGATAAATGCTAAATACAGGATTTAACAGTGAGAGACAAACACTGTCCATATTTCTTTGATGGTCAGGTTTACAATCCACAAATCAGAGCCAACTCACAGGCCCTGAGGATGATCAGCAAACACCAGGCTGACATGCGGACTCAGAGGATCAACAGCCACCTCCCAGGTAGGTCAAAGGTCACTGCTGCTGGTCTGGTAACTCCAAGGGCAGACTTTTCTTAAACCAGAGCTGTGTTCCAATTGTGGTTTGAGTTGCCCTCATTGACTTGCCCTCAGCCCTTGGTAAGATGGTACATCACACGGAGACCACAACTTGTTGGTGTAGCTCCATACTGTCTCTAATAATAAGAAATGCCTGCAGACAGTGATGGACCCGCCATAGGGCAATATGGGCAAATGCCATGTAATGATGCGGCTGCAAAAGAAAAAAAAACAGGGGCCAGTGTTTGACTGCAATGCATCGTGGGTGATATACAGATCTGGAGAGACCATCGATGTTGGCTCAATCCCTCAGCCGTCCAAGGGTCGATCTCATCAAGTTCACTTCAGCTCAGAGAAATGGAATGACACTTATGATGCCAGTGGGGATTCCTCCAAGGGCAAGTGCTGCGGGGCAAGTCAGCAAAGGTGACTTGACCACTATTGGAACGCAGCATGGTCCAATTTGAAAATGTGTGACTTTGGTGACTCCTGGTGGCAAAATAAAAGAAGACACTCTGTCAGCCTCTGTATCAGATTCACAGTTTTAGTGTTTACTGATATTTTAGAAACTCCATTATGGATGATAGAAGCTCTATATACAGTAGCTGATAAACAGTGTCCTGACCAGTCAACACTTGTCCGTCCTCTCCTGGTTGGTCTGCAGGGCTGTGTCTGCGCCTGTACCCCCAGTCTCTTTATGATGGCAAGATGGGTGAAGCTCATTGTCCAGGGGTAGTAGAGGAAAACCTCAGTCACTTGGTGCTCATGCTGAAGAGGCTGGACATCGCCGACATGGGACAGTGCAAGTTCCTGGACAGACCAGGTATCTGTATGAGCTAATGAATAACAAGAGTCATGGGGAGAGTCAGAGAAAGATAAAGAGATTACTGCCACTGTCGTGTGTGTACTGAAGATTTAAGGGTACAGCCTGTTAGCTTAGCTAGCCTTGTTCGTCACAGCTGACATCTGTTGTTCCACCAACTATCAAAACACCACACACTGTCGCACTTACGATAATCACTAGGCAACTGAAACAGTAACTCTCACAGAAAAACAGTACTCTATTTGAGAAATGTTTAGGAAGTCTTTTTAAAAACTGGACCAATGAGCCACAGAGAGGTGGGAATCAGGAAGACAAGATGAAACATTTTTGGATTTGTTGACAGAAAAAAGCTGGCTTTATAAATCCATTAAAGGTGACTATTTGATTTCCCTGTCTCTAATTCCCATAATGCTCTCTCTGTCTCCCCTCCCTATCAGCCCCTGAGGCCCTGATGCAGGCCTTGGAGGACCTGGACTACCTGGCAGCTCTAGACGATGATGGAAACCTGTCGGAGGTTGGGATCATCATGTCAGAGCTGCCTCTGGAGCCGTCGCTGGCTAAAGCTCTGATCGCCGCCTGCGAGTACGACTGCGTGGATGAGCTGCTCACTATAGCTGCCATGCTCACAGGTGACTGGAGAGGAGGGGATCAGTTCACTGTGACGCACTCGCACACACTGACACATGCAATCTAGAGTCAACAAGATATGATCTGATTATACTGATCATATTGATCCATAGCAGGCATCACATTTTCATATCATTCCATTTAATGTACTTTCTGAAACAAGTGATCTGATCTTTGTCCCGTCAGCACCTTCCTGTTTCATGATGACAGACCCCAGCAGAGAGGAAGCTGCCATCTCTCACTGGAGACCCCTGATGCACATGGAGGGAGATCACATGACCCTCATCAACATCTATAAGGCCTTCTTAGAACGTACGTGCACTTCAGCCTCCATCACACACATTCATGCCAGTGACAGTGATTTGGTTTGTGAATGAAACATAATGAAGAGTCAGCATCAGTGTGAAACCTGCAGCACTCAGAGGTGTGTGTGGTGATTTCAGATAACCAGGATGAGGCGTGGTGCACAACAAACTTCCTCAGTCACACCTCCTTACGTTTGGCTACGGTGATCAGGGCGGAACTGCTGGAGGTGATGCAGAGAATAGAGCTTCCCGTTTCCCCTCCTGCCTTTGGTTGCCAGGACAACTGCACAAATATAAAGCGTGCTCTCATCTCAGGCTTCTTCCTCAAAGTAAACAACAGGTTTTGTTTCATGTCACCATGTCTGTCCCATCTCCTCACCTTCTTCTCTGAGGTCATGACATGGCTTTCCCCTCTCCTCAGGTGGCTCATGATGTGGACGGCTCAGGTAACTACCTCCTGCTAACTCACCGCCACGTGGCTCACCTGCATCCCTTCTCTTCATACCTGTGTCGCCAACCGTGCCCCGACCCCCCCAGCTGGGTCCTCTACCACGAATTCACCATCTCCCGTGACAACTGCATTCGTATCGCTTCAGAGGTCCACCCCCAGATGTGAGTCCAGCTGTGAGACTACAGTTCAGATTCTAAACAGCCACAGTGGTTTCACAGGGTTTACAGTGGACAGTGTTTGACATGCTATTCCACCATCTCTAGTCTTTATGCTTACCTAGGCAACCTGCTCTGACTGCAGGGGTTAGACCCCAGTTATCTTCAGGTGTGGACAGAGACTATTTCTGTGAACGCAGAGAGGGACAGATTCAAGCAGAACCTGAGCGAAGACTGATGCGCAGAACAGGGAGAGTGTGTGGACGTCATGATGATGTCACATCACATCTTGATTTTAAACAGATACAGTTGTGCTCAGAAGTTTACATACCATGGCAGAACTTGTGAAATACTGGTCATTTTCAGAAAATATAATTGTTGATGCAAAAAAAAAATCTTTCATTCAGAGTTAGGGGTGGGCGGAGCCATTTATCACACAGTTGTGAAATGTTTTCATGCCCTCAAAGTTTTGGCCTGATAATATCCACACGAACTGACACAGACAGGTTTAAATGGGCACTGAGGGTAACTGTCCACACCTGGGACTTGTTTGCTTCTAATTTGTGTTTGTGTATAAAATGTCTGTGACATTCTGGGCTCGTGACAAAAGCCCGCACATTTCATCCATTGCTGCATGACTTTGCTGGATTCTGGGCCAAGGGGAAAGCAAAAGAACTGTCAAAGGACCTGAGGGAGAAGATTGTTCAACTTTATAAAACAGGAAAAGGATATAAAAGATGTCTAAAGATTTGAGAATGCCAATCAGCAGTGTTGAAACTCTCATAAAGAAGTGAAAGTTGAGGGGTTCTGCTGATATCAAGCCACGGTCAGGTAGACTAACAAAAATCTCAGCCACATCTGTCAGGAAAATTGTCCAGGATGCAAAAAAAAAAAACCCACAAATAACTTCAGCTGATGTTCAGGCACTGTCTCTAAAGGGGGCGATGCAATGTAGTGCAGGTTTTTGTTCCAACCAAGCAGCAGTGCACCAGACTTGACTCAGTTAATCAACTGATCTCAGTCTTCAGACAGCTGATTGTCAAACTGTGGGCTCTTGATTGGTGGGAACAAAAACCTGCAGCCAACAGCCCTTTGTGGAAGAGATTGGACATGTCTGCCTTGAAGGATGGTAGACATTTTAGAAAATCTGCCAGGGTATGTCAACGTATGAGCACAACTCTGTCAGCAATGCTCTGATCAGAACCTTGAAAACACAGAGGGAAACAGGGGTCCAGCAGACAGACTGCTCTGCACGGTCACAGAATCAACATTAACATTATCCACTAACAGCAAACTGATGATATAAACTGGCAGCTATGGTAATTGTTTCCTCTGAGGGGAAAAGCCAACAACAATCATTGTCCCACATGATCATGTTCTGACTCAGAGTGCAGGAGGAGGGGCTGTTCACAGACAGATAGCTCTGTCTTCGTCCCCATAACCCCCCTAAAATAGAGAAACAATATTACGGAGGTTGATATTGTGGCAACCCTCCCACTCACTCCCCCACACACCCCAGGATGCTCTGGGGTGAGTCAAACAGAGGGTTAAAGAGGGTGTGTGTCAGCAGCTTTGTGAACAGAGGAATCTCAAACACCTTTCAGATCAGATAAGCTCCTTTAACGTAACTGAAGCGGTGCAGATAACAGACTGAGACTGATCATGTCATCTGATAGAGAGAGAGTACAAGTGAACTATTCCTTGAATGAACACCATGTCTTCTAACAACATGCAGGAGATCCAGTCCTACATGTCCCCCACATAACAACAGTCCTCCACTGTGTCTCTGCTGCAGGCTGGTGGAGCTGGCCCCTCAGTACTACCTGGGGAACCTGCCGTCAAGTGACGGCAAGGAGCTGCTGATGGAGCTGAGGCAGAGTCTGCAGCCACACGGCTCCGAGCAGGATGGGGGGTCTGACGAGTTCGGCAGGACCCACAGAGACTCTGAGGGAACGGGAGATGCCCACAATCAATCCAGCACTGAGCTCTGTGTTGTCCAATGAGATGCAGCCGCTCAGGAGGCGACGCCACACACAGCTGTCACTTTATAGTTTTGTCTGAGATTTGGTTCTTTATATGAGTTTAGTCTCTTGTGTAATTTGAAATGACTGAAAACACTAATGTACAGTAATACATCCTCCACTCAGTGGCTCTGGAAAATATTCAAACCTCCGTGTTCTCCATGTTTTCATGTGTCTTAACTTTAATTTTTTTTTTAAATTTTATTTTAATTTTTTTTGTATTTAATGAGGGATTTCTATGTTTCTAAATTATTCTATAAAATAAAAACTGTTGTCTTGGTGTCACTGTGAGTCTACAGGACACAAAACTATTTTTAAATTGAAAACTGGAAATGCTGACGAGGTTAGAATATATCGACCCGCTGAAACACTTGAGATTCCCTTTAGAAGCAATACATACTCCTGCAGTGAGCTGAGACACTGTTATTGCGCAACCTTTGACCTTTATCCAGATGCCGTTCACAGCTGTGGACTGATGAACAGCTGCTCAGGGCTGTAATCTGTAGCAGTGATGCACAGAGCTTCTATTTTCTGCTTTTCATACTCTTTGTATAATGGGGTCCTCTCTGACAACAGGTGGACTCACGTCTATTTAACAGGATGTATCTGTTGATACAGACTGAGCTTTAAATAAAAGTGTGTTTTCATGTTTGACACATTTCACCTGAGTGGTTTTTAACCTCCTTTCACTCCTGCTCTCTGTAACACTGATAACCCTGTGCTGTATTAAAGACCATGTGCAGATTGATTCCTCAGTATTCCTCTGTTTGTCCACGTGAGCTCAGATCCTCAGGTGATGGATCAAGTGATCGGTCCAGTGTCTTCAGTGGGGACAGAAACACGTCTGTGTCTGAGGCTGAGCCAGAGGTCTAATCCCACCAGTGTGTTGTAAGTAAAGTTTTATTTATAAAGTGCAGCTCTTTATAAATGTTCTCAGACATTCCAGTGGCAGCTACTGGAGTCATGTGCTCCCTGCTCTGTGTCTGCAGGGTTTTAACCATCTATTTAAAGAATGACAGCGCTACAGTCCTGAGGATGCAAAGGCGTGGACTTTGTCATCTATGGAAGATAACATAGCCTGTGGTGGTGCAGTGGATTGTTCTGTTCTTACAGCAAGAAGGAGTTCAGCTGTTTCCTTTGCTCTAAACACTCGAGCCTCCTCCGCATGTCATTACGTCATTAGTGACTAAATTGTTCACAGGTATGAACTGGAGTGTGAAGAGTTGTTTGTCATTAAGTGTCAGCTCTGTGTTGACAGGTGACCTGTCCAGATGATACAAGAATGGGACAGATTTTTTTTTTATTTACCAGTGTTGAGGCATAATTCTGTGTTTGTGACTGACTGATATGTTAAACATTATACAGTAGTTCTTAAAGAGGAATGATACCTTAATTAAACAGCTTCAGTAATTGTGATGGTTAAATAAATGACTTGTACCTTGTTACAGGGAGAATGGAGGCTCTCTGTCTTCCACCCAGAGTCTCCTGGCTGAAAACCAACCTTGCAAGATCAGAGCCTCCCCCCAGTGTCCCAGCGCTCGTCTCTGCGATTACACGAATGCAGCCCGTAACCTGTAATCTCTTGTTTATGACAGATTAAGACTACACAGATATACACGTCATAGCATCGTATATGATACATAATGTTACCCACAGCTCCATGGACTGCTTTTTTGCTGGCTTCGTTGAAAGCAAATGCACATGGCTGGGATTAAGGATAGCAAAACAGTGGAAAAGTGACCAGACTTGCATAGTTCCTCTTTAATATATGTGTTGATATAAAATACTTAGTGGGAAGTGTCAGTCAGCTGCTGTGGTGTATTTCCTCTTTGGTTTGATATGGTCACAACTCAGCTGCAGTTTTTCTAATGTTTAGACTTATAAGAGACAAAGTCAGTGACTCCACTTTTATTGTAGATACTGTACAAGCAACATGTTGTGTTCCAGCTCCAGGTGGTGGTTCATAGTGAGCAGGGTGTCTTCAGGTGTGGTGGTGATACAGAGACTGTGTGCAGTGCTTCATGGGACATGCAAGAACATGTACATGTATTAGTGCTCAGATTGACAGGTCTGATTGACAGGATCATGGGCGACATCATCAGGAGGAGCCGCTGGTTACGGGTTTCTTCAGAGCGGCCTCCCTCATGGTGTGGTACTCGTCCTTGTTCTTCTTGAACATCTTCAGCTCCAGCTCGGTCTGTGCGCGCATGGTCTGAAGGTACAAACACATAATGTTACTGACAGTATCACACTTACATTATGAAATGATGCTGAGATGTTAAGGCTTTATCAGCAAACATAAAGGACTGCGTGAGGCACCTCCAGGTCTTTGGTGATGGCATGGTTGGGTCCGTGGGTGACAATGAGGATGCCATAGGCCTTGCAGATCAGACCATGGCCCACCTCGATCTGCCCGGCGTGCCAGTGGGTGACACCTGCCCGCATGATGGCCATGCCCAGCTGGGCGTTGTTGGGGTGGTACAACTTCCTGTTCAAGAAAAGAGGCTCAGTTTGTACACGGTAATAATGTAACTGGATAATGTGGATTTTTAAGAGGCTCTCCTCTGATTGGCTGACTGTTCTTTGATTGAGCCAAAAAAAAAAAAAATAGAGCAGATTTCAGATAAAACACTAAGAGAAAATAAATCCTGCAAGGATAGTGGGTCCAGATGGGTGGGGCTTGGTGACTGCTTTGTCATGACATCACAAAGTTGAAGACAACCAGACAGCTCATTTTAAGGCTCTGAATGCAGGCTGTGCATTTCTCTGTGGACTGAGCCGTTGATATTTTCACTGTATCAATATAGAACCTAAACCTGATTTATAATCACACTACACATGCACATCTACGTTTGGACTGTAGGAGTCCTTTAAATAGAAATGTGTGTTTTTTTTTTGTTTGGTTTTGTTTTTACTGTGTAAATAATTGTCATGAATGGGATTTTATTATACGAAAAATAATTTCATAATAGGTAATTATTGCAAATTGAAAAAGAAATAGCTTTTCTTTATGTTTACAATAGGAAGAAGAGCTGTTGTGTAACTTAATAAATGTAGGGAGTTGCTATGGTTATTTTGCTATGGTCAGGGACATGAGGAGTTTTAACTCTGTGCTGGTCTGATCTCTGTCCTGGTGTCTTCAGTGATGGTGAGACTCACATCAGGGGCAGCAGCAGTGCTCTGTATAGTCTCTATAGGAGGTTTGACAAAGTTTATGATTGGCATTGCATAATGTGCCAATACATATTCTTGGTTTGCTTCTCCTGACAGTTCACCTGTGACCTTCACTTTAAGCATCACCACTCACATGTATCCCTCCACCATCTTATGGGCGTAGCCTGCAGCCTCACTGAAGGAGTGCATGTATGACAGCACCTCACTGGCCACGCTGAGCACACGCAGCCTGTACAGATGAGTGTCAGCCAGGACGTTCTCCTGCTTCGCCAGACACTCGTGACACAGCTTTACCACCTGAGGGAGGACAGACAGAGGTTTGTTTGACACACGAGACCAATGTTGTTCAGAGAAAGACCCTGAGAGAGAAGGAGATGAAAAGCTGGCAGCAGAGTGGTGTACCTGATGGAAATTCCCCTCAATACGGAACTTCTCAATCTTCTCCAAGCACTCTTTACTGAAGGCAGTCACCTCTTTGACTTTATCAGCAGAGGGCTGAGAGGAAAACACAGCAACAAGGAAAACCTCAGAGTTTAGTGTGACTGTTCTTGTATCTGTGTTCCTCTGTTGGAGTGAAAGCTCCCCTGTGTCCCTTCACTCACTTTGCTGTCTGCAGCCGCCATCATCAGGTCGTCTTGATGTGCTGGCTGCAGTGATTACAGGTGCACTCAAAGTGGAAATGCTCCTTGAGCTTCTTCTGGCGGTCGGCAGACAGGTTGAGGAAGTCCACATAGCTGACTGTCAGCTCGGCGCCCTCAGGGATCTTCTCCAGAGCCCGCAGCTCGATCCTGGGGAGAGAAGGAGGAGGGTGAGGCTGAGGGAGCATGAGGACAGGATAAGTTGTGCCTTTACAGAGGTTTATGTGTTGGACTCCAGGACGTCTCTGAGGACAAAACCTCAGACCGTGATCTGTGGTTTTAACGGTTCAGGCATTAAATGAAGCAAAAAGAACAATGTTACTATTAGTGAGCCTCAGAGCTGTTGAGCAGATCTATGTTTTTATTTAATTGACGCAGATTTAGCCATATGGCCAGTTTTCTTCTGGGACTCTTAAAAAAAATCAAAAACATTACATCATATTTATTGATTAATGTAAATATGTCATATTGATTAATGCTAATGATTGAATTTATTTCTCATTATAACCAATAGGATGATTATGAGATTTGCAGAGGATATAGTCATCTCTGCAGCCGGCCTGAATCCTGACTCTGGTGGCCCTTTGCTGCAGGTCATTCTCCCTTGTGTTCAATGTGTGTGTCGGGTAGGTGCAGTTAAAGCCACATCATGCGACGGGCGAGAGGTGAGCAGCTGTGGTACATACCTCCTCTTGGAGTGCAGAGCAGAGCTGAGCGCTGATTGGCTGCGACAGAGAGTGACAGTAAGTGAATTGCATTAATGTGTGACAGTGGATGATGTCAGTCATTAATCTAAAGCAGCATTTACTGTTGTTCTTTATGTTGTGCTCACATGATAGATAAATGATGTGTTTAATGACATGACTAAACAAACTCCATGTGACATTAGCATTAGCCCGTTTGTCAGTGGGCAGGCAAGTGCTCTGAGGTGTTTCACACTTCCACAATAATGGCACTATGAGGCTAAGAGGAAATATTAACCAATGAAAAATATTTCAGAGAGGAGAAATGGGCTGAGGTGTCCTCAGACAGCTGTGTCTTCAGACAGGAAGCAGCAGTAATGTAATCTGGTTATATAATCAAACCCTCCAGTTACCGTCACAGCAACAGCAGCTCAGACACGTACTTGCCGTGGTTGAGGATGACGGTGCAGTTGGGCCAGCAGTCATGGTTGACCAGACACAGGTTAGGGAACAGACCCACACCCACAGCCTGCAGGCCTCTCTGATCACTCATAGTGAATCCATTACACTTGATCTACAGACACACAGAGGTCAGGGAGACAGGGTCAGGGAGAGAACTGAGGTGATGTAATGATGAAGCACACAGGAATAATAATACAGTGAGAGAAAATGAACATCCAGACTCACGATGCCAAAGATGTGTGAGATGTATTCCACAGAGTGCTGCTTCCTCCCATAAGACCAGTACTCCTGGAACTTGTGCACATCACTCTGGAGCTTCTTGAGCTCTTCCTCGGACAGGTCGGAGACGTGGTCCTCCAGCTGGTCCACTGAGATCAGCTGAGAGTCTGACACGATGCCGGTGGCCTTGTGAATACGCCACAGTACACGAGCTGCCAGACTGACATAGATTTTAGTCTGTAACTTCATGTGATTCATTGTGATAACAAAATATACAGGATCTTAGACTTTTTATCCTCAACACAGCACATATTCTGTATATGTAAGTTTATTAAAGCACCATTAAGCTTAACATGCCATCCTAGGATGACTGTCTCAGACTTTTGGACCCCACTGTGTAGTTTCATCAACATATATTAGCTTTCATCTGATAGATTTGATTTCCTGTGGAGGTTAACCTGCTCATGATGTCACACCACTGAAACACAGTGTCAGTGGTGACATGTTATTCCTGGCAGTGAAACCGTTCAGCAGTGACAGTGACAGTGACAGTGTCATGTCATGAGTGTTACATAATTTCTTACCGTACATGCTCGCTGGGAGCAATCACCATCTTTTTGATGGCTGCACACTCCTGCTTATGTTCGTCCCAGCATGCAGTCTGGCAGGTGCGGTCACAGTAGTGGGCAAACTTGCACTGGGCACAGCGGTGCAGGTTAGGCCGTTGGCGGAAACAGCTGTGGCACACCTGGGTGGCCAGACTGAGGAGCAGACAGACAAAACAAGGCATCACAGCTCCTCTGTCTGTCTATCTATCTATCTATCTATCTATCTTAGTCTGGCTGCTGTGAAAAGAAAAATCTATTTTTCATAGTTCAGAATGTGGTTTTGATGGAGGTGTTCAAGGGTCAGTAGAGTCATTAAATAGAGGACTTACAAAGAAAACTGTAACTCAGTCCACTTCTCTTTCATCCTCACATCTTCAACTACAAAACTCCAACATGTTCACGCGGTACTAGGATAGACCAGTGTCTACAAACTCAGACTGACCTCTGGCTGATCTCAGATCATCCTAGCCCCGTGTCTGCAGATTCCAATCCTGATACTGAGCTCAGGACTGGATCAGATTCAGTATAATTATATGACCCCTCCCCCTCCACCTCTAGTTCCTATCAGTTCCTACCAACATTAATCAGCTAAAAGCCAAAAGTAAATTCAGATGTTTCTGAATAATTCACTGAGCATTTTGCTAACACTGCTCTGCCAACATACTTGGGAACATGATACTGCTGCTCTCACCCTGATCACTGCAGTGCTGCACACTCTGACTATATATGACATCACCAGCTCAAAGATCACAGCTCTGGTATCAGTAGTTTGTATCGGCTACATTTTGATCATGTGGTCTTGGTTGTGGACCCGTCAGAGACAAAGCTGGCCCCAGAAGGTTTCTTGGCATGAATTGACCTTGGATAAGATAATGTAATAATAATTTACACTTTCACAGCACTCTGCTGCAGTGTGTGAGTGAACACACGTGTCTCTATGGACAGCTGTGTGTGTCTGCAGTGTGTAAACAGTTTACTCAGCAACACATTTGCCAACAACTCTACCTCTCCACAGGGACACAGAGCAGACCTGTGTGTTTGTAACTGTAATGATTGTTGGGCCTTGTCCTTAAAAAGGAGGAGCATTCCTCAGCCCTTTGTTCAAACAAAACCTCACCTCACCTCACCTCACTTCACCCTAGCCTAGCCTAGCGTAGCCTAACCTAACCTAACCTAGCCTAACCTAGCCTAACCTAGCCTAGCCTAGCCTAACCTAACCTAACCCTAACCTAACCTAACCTAGCATAACCTAGCCTAACCTGACCTAACCTAGCCCTAGCCTAACCTGACCTAGCATAACCTAGCCTAACCTAAACCTAACCTAACCTAACCTAACCTAACCTAACCTAACCTAGCATAACCTAGGCTCCCCTAACCTAACCTAACCTAACCTAGCATAACCTAGCCTAGCCTAGCCTAGCCTAACCTAACCTAACCTAACCTAAACCACAGTGTCTCCTGCAGGGAACCAAATGTTTGTGCCCACAGTGACATTAGACCCAGTAGCCTGGTGAGCAGTCTCCATTAGGATTTTAAAAACAAGCCCACCCCCTACAAACACACACACACACACACACACACACACACACACTCCAGGATAGCACACCAGGCAGATGGTCTAGGTGTATTCCTGATATGTTGGACACCGTCACACTGTGACTGAGCCGGCGTGCTGTAACTACTGGCTCTTATATGGCTCTAACACCGTGCTACCAGATCTGTTTTGGCATTCCAGCACATAGACAAACCAGACTACACTCTGTGTCAATACACATACAACTATTTTCAGATCGGGCAAAACATTAAACCGTGCATTATGATGTTATGATGACTACTGCAGCTTTGAAAAAAAGGAAGGACAACCTGTAAGACAGAAGCCTGGATGAGATGTTACACAGACTGAATGAGTGCCCAACAACTTATATCTTACAGAGCTATAAGGCACATGTTGGTTAACATAGTCAGTTATTAGATAATATAGTCTCATTCATAAAAATGTACTATGGCAAACTAATGCCATCACTATAGTGAAGTAAGGAGGCTCTAGATGGCCTCTGTGTTCACTGATAATCACACATCTAAGCTCTCAGCCGCCTTCAGTTCAATACGTTGTCACACAATGAAACAATACAAAATACAACATTTATTATTATTGCTGTTGTTATATTATCAGATACTTTATGTAGAGAGCTGTTCATGTTGTGAATTGCTGCTGAAAGTGCTTTACATAAACATTTTTTTTAAAAGTCCAGTACATAAACACATGAATACATCACCATCTGGTCCCATGGAAATACAAGTACACACAAACTGCTGGATGAGCCATATTTTTCCTTGGCTACAGGGCAAGTGAATGACTTTTGGAAATGCACTTGTCACCTGTTTGGACAGTTAGCTGAGAAGATCAGAAACACCTCGCTGATTTTTGAGGTGTGTTTTGTTAATCAGTGCAGAAACTGGGACAGGACTAGACTGGCAATTAATAAGTTAATAACTTGATGAATCCAGTCCATATTTAAAAGGCGGAAAATAAGATATTTGTGTTTCTTTTCACAGCTGGTGTATGTAATGACAGGTAAACTCTCAAAGAGCTCCTCTAATGTACAGACATGAGAGTTATTACCGTTATCATTCGATCGGTTCACTGTCTGTCCTCAAAAACTAAAGACAGACAAGCAGCATACAGATCCACACACTGTATCTGAAACAAACTGCTTCAATAACTATTATTATTATTATGGTTGTTGTTGTTGTTGCTGCTGCTGCAAGTTGTCCAGCCTCCTTGCTCCTAAAAACTGCTGAAAACTAAAGTCACGCTCAAGTTCACATCAGGTCCCGACTGCACTCTCAGCACTGGTGTCACCATAACCTGGGGATCTATGAGGTCATAGGCAGTTGTGTTACTGTCCATAACACACCTGCGGTATGTCAGCCCTCTACCTGTCCAATTTGACTAATAACTACGACAACCAAGATACTCATACCTGTCGAAGACCACGGCGGAAAAACTGGGCTCGGCGAAGACCACCTCCCCAGCTTTGATGTCTCTGTTGGCCCTCAGGCCTCGACCTTTCTTCCCTGCATCAAAGAGCGCAGCAGCCTCCATGTTCCCCACAGTCATTGTACTGGCCAAACAAAAACACAGAGGAGACAGAGGAAGGAGAAAGCAGCAGAGGGTGGGACGGGCTGAGGGGCAATGCTGCACAGAGAATTCTCAGTAAATTCTCACCCACGTTCAGGAGCGCTTGCCCCCTCTGCCCTCAGCCAAAAATAAATTTGCCCCCTCGTGGGGTTGTACCACCTCCCCAGAGTGGGACTGAGGGTGAGCAGTGGGGCTGGTGGAGAGCAGGAGGGGAGGCAGCAGAGGTAGAGGTGCAGTGTGGGTGTCGTCCCCTTCTTTGGGTCGGTTCCTCCTGTGATATTTTGGTCCGGAGCAGCTGTGACTGTCTGTCAGAGGCACATGACAGGAAGCAGAGCTGCTCAGACACATTCAGCATCTCTGCTCTGTGACTTTTTTATTTATTTCCACAGTGGCTGTGGTTCCATCCTGCCAGGAGGAATGTTTGTGTCACAGGGTGACAGAAAGTAAATACACTGATGACATAACAAAATGAAAAGCTCTACACAGTGTAAAGGTAGATGAGCACATGTAGTGTGCTTCTAGATCCAGTCTGGGGTCTGTATTAATAATGTAAATGGATCAAAGCCTCAGTCCACAGAGAAATACAGTGTTTGGTCTATTTGAGTGTTTACTTGAAATCTGCTGTTTGTCTTTGTTCAGTAAGAAAATGTGAGCCAATCAGAGGAGAGAGTCAGAGCCTCTTCAGATCCAACATCTCTCTACAACAAGCTGAGCATTATCACTGTCATGGAGGAGGATTTACTGCACGACTCTTGTATTAGACAACATGAGTTTTGGCTCTGTGATGAATTATAAGCTGAGTGTATATTAGTCTGTCTCCGTCTGTCCTGGTCAGGGTGGTGCCTGTGTTGGCACCCCTTGTGTCTGTGGATCTGCAAAACATCCTGGCGTGGATGGCTCCCCAGTAATGCTTTCCTCGCCTGGATCCTCAGTGCCCTGCTGTATCTTAACGAGTGTTTGTGTGCTGCGTGTGCATGCCTGAGTGAGTGAGTGAGCGAGTGAGTGGATGCATGTCTGTGTTTGTGGGAAGGGTCGGATCTTTTTCAACTTGTAAGCACTTTGTGTTGCATTTTATATATATGGGAGGCGCTATATAAATAAATAAAGGTTGAGTCTGACTGTCAGTCATGCACAGGCTGCAAAGTATGCATAGTTTATAGACTAACTCTTAAGTCTTGGATTGGTTATATAGAGTCATGTGTTATATTATCACAATATAATGTGTTTAAAGAACATTTGACCAGACTCCTGTATGATTTATTACATCATAACAAACACTGTTATCACAAAGATATCATCCATTACGATCATAAAAAATGATAAAAAAAAAAAAAAGATCAGCGACCGATACACCGGGCTCACACAGACGCACCAAATCGACACACATACACACACTGATTATGTTAAAAATGAAAAGCTGAATGAAAATCGTTCAATCTCACGGATACATTAGAGCTCATGTCACCCAGTGTGCGGTACAGTTAACTCCCCGTGTTAACCACAGACATGTTATGTTTAAACACTCGGACATAAAAGACAGACATGACACAGACAGAGATGCTACAACCAGTCTCCCCTGATATTAAGATTTCTGCAGTAGCCTCAGCCGCTTTAAAAGCCTGGTCCGAAAGGAGGGAGGGAATATTATATTATTATCTTATATACAATATTAGTGCATGATTGTACAGAAAGCTAATGAGCCTTTTTTGTCTTGTATCTCAAAGCTTTTGTGGCCTGTGTCTCCTCTGACCCTATCTAGTTCAGGCAAAATGCTAAAAGAATAAAATCACTGAAGCAGCAGTAAATGGCTTCATCCTTTGCTGAGATCTCAGTGTACACACTGAGTGTATTCTATAGTCTGACACGTCTCACTCAGATCATGTGTGTGTGTGTGTTTGCTGAGGTCCGTCTGGTCTGTCTAGGAATGAACGCCCTCATACCTAAATCTATTTTCTGTCATTACACGACCGTCTCATCTGGAATGTAAATCTGATTAACTTTCGTTCGACCCTTCAAATTAAAAGTCAAGGAGCTTCATTTAAAAGCAAGGCACAGAAGTGACGTGGTCCCGGTGCTGCTGCGTCTACACGTCGTAGATGTCGATGTGGTCTCCTGAGGTGTACTTGTCGTCCAGCAGCAGCTTCATCATTTTGCCACAGGACTCCTCACAGGTGAGCAGTTGGCCCTGAGCAAACATGTCTGTAAAAGACTTCTTGATAGTGGGATCAGCTGTTGTGGTTCTGGCCACCATTTGCATGTCTGTGTCCAGAGGCCCTGAGTCAGCACAGAGGACAGAAGACAATGTTCAGCTTTGTGCCACTTCATTTTACAAAGACAAACCAAAAGTGGTCAAAACTCAGTCAGTCAGACAGCAATGTATATGTTTGTTCATATTTCTATTATTTTATTGCTTATTTCCATTTATTGCCAGTTTGGATTTTGTGATTAAACACAAAGAAGTAGTAGTTTCATTTAGTAATGGGTAAGTGTTTTATTAGAACTTCATTTCTGTTCAGCCAAGTCAAACTAATAATGGCTCTTATTCATACTTTCTCAGTCTCAATGCATTTTTCAAGTCTGTATGATTGGCTTCATAAGAAATTGGGGATAAATTAAGCAGAAGAAGAGGAAGCATAAAACATAAAAATGCGGTGCACCTGATCCAGTACCACCACATCACTAACCTGGGGAGTAGCTGAGCACCCGCAGCTCCGGCTCCTCTGCTGCCAGCACCTTGAACATCATGTCCCTGGCGGCCTTACCGGTGCAGTACAGCACCCAGGAAGGGAAAGGCTGCAGGGCGCACAAGGAGGAGATGTTGACCACGGTGCGTCGCAGGCCTGCACGCTTTGGAATCGCCTGCAGGATGCTGGCAGTGAGGCACAGGGAGGAGGTGATGTTCAGAGACAGGTAGGAGTCCACCTCAGCCATGTTGGTGAAGGTTTGGGCGTAACGGGACACATCACCCAGAGAGGCTGGGAGACAGGGAGAGAGGGAGAGAGGGAGGGAGGGAGGTGTCACTGGTGTGTTTCCATCAACTGTTGTGTAATTATCCTCGAGAGGAGGCAACATTTTATAATTAAGATTTTATAATTAAAGTTGTGTATGACTCATTTCCTGCTTTGGCCCTGCTCACCACAACAATTTAGGCAGGTACCTGTGTGAATAAGCAGTCGGGAGCTTTCAAGGGTTCATTAACACAAACAGTCTGACTCTGTTTGAACTGTTTCTCAGTGATTTCAGGCTCAAACTCAGAGCTGAATGGAGTTGGATTTGTAGTGCACGGCTTTTAAAAGTCACATTTAATTAACCACAAATGAGGCTCCATTCATCCTCTTTATATTATCAAATCAATTCATATTATGTAAAAGGTCTGAATATATGTTTCCATCCTGCATTTAAAACCACGGAGGCCTATAACATGAAGCTGTATTTTCAAACTTTTTAAATTATCAATGAGCAACAACTGCAACATCACAATGACATGGCCCTTCAGACCCTGAACTGGTACAGCCTGTTCAGTCTGACGTCACAGCCTTAACACATCTGGAATTATTGTGAAAATGCGCGCACACATGCACGCACGCACTCACACACATAATATGGTAAAGTGAAAAACACACACTCTGGTGTGAGTGATGTCTCCTCCGGGATCGTACCTGCTCTGTATGTGTGCACACTGTTCACCTACAGATTCACTGCAGCCTGCGCTACACTGTTGCGTAATGAAAACCGTGTCTTCTTACCAGCGTTGTTGACCAGTATGATGTGATCCATGTCCTCAGAGAAACTCTCTTTAGAGACTCTGACCACGCTCTCCAGTCCCTCAGTCTGACCCAGGTCCGCCACCACGCACTCAGCCGTGACGCCCGCTCTGCCCTCCTGGGACTCGGCCAGCTCCGTCTTCAAAGCGTGCAGGTCGTCTCCGCTGCGGGCCACCAGGACCAGCACCGACCGGGGCTTCACCAGCCGAGACATCTCTTTTGCTACAGCACGGCCGAAGCCTCTGGAGGCCCCGGTGATGATGCACAGCGCCCGGCCCAGGTCTCTGCTTTTGGCGGACATGGTGCAGAGATGAGCAGGAAGGTGGAGCACCTATAAGACCCAGAGAGAAGTGATTGTCTCCGGTGGCAACAGCGGCTCTTCTTCTACTATTTCAGCAGCAGTGTGAAACCACTTGTTGCCCTGTCGCCATCTCCCGGTTACTCACCAATTCACACGCATTAACACACTGTTTTGTTACAATATGTCTAGAATTGGATACAATGTGGGTTTCGTGCTATTTTATTATTATTGTTTATGGAAAAGACAAATTTGTGATTTTATGTTCAAGGCTCAAACAGTTTTAATGGGCTTCATTTCTGTCCTGAAGGTCCTGGGTGTAACTACTGTGTGTTCATAATGTAGCTATTATAGATTTAGGACAGGAGCCATGTTCACTGACACAACCACAGTTATCAAAACATAATGAGCTCTAACATTTCAGTGAAGCACAGTCAGGCAGGGAAAAGGCTGTTTTTTCCTTTTTATTTCACAGGAGTTATAATAAACAAAAACTAACAACTATTTTCACAAAAAGCTTCTGCAGTTCAGTCAAGTCTTGAATATCTGCCTCACACCTTTAGAATGAATCAGACGCTTAACATTTAATAATCAGCCAACATATTCTCACTACAGTAAATTAACAGTCGGTAAAAAGTTCACACACACGCACACACACACACACACACAGACATAAACTCACATGTACACACATGCATTTGTAATTCTATGTGTGTAAAAGAGTCTGAAAGCTAAAAATCATAAAATGTCTAGCACACTTGTAATAAGCACAATATTACGCAGCTATTGTTGGGAAAATAGAGTTAAAATCTGAATGTAAATCCTGGTGACCATGAGTCTGAATATATATTTTCTTCACATAATATCTTCAGATGTCTCTACAATCTTCATCCACCCTGCACTGACACCCACTTTGACCCCAGTCTCTAAACAAGGGAAACATGAAGTTATATTTTAAAACATTAATAAAAGTAGTAAACAGAGCAAAAGGAACCTACCATTCCTATCTGAAACACGACAGAAGCATAAATCAACAGACTTGATCTTTTGGGTGAGAGAGGAATGTAAGAAATTCATTGCTTCTGGGAGATGACCAAAAAGAGCAATGTAAACAAACCTGAAATGTTACTGAAGCAGCTGTAAGTGTTTGTATGTGTGGACAGATGTGACAGATGTGACAGATGTTGACGGCTATGTTACATGTTGGATTCGCTGTGAGCACGTTTATCATTTTCAAAATCACTATCCTGGGAGATGAGCTTGTAAGGTTTCTTCCTCTCCTTCTCCTCCAGCACCGAGTTCCCCATCTCTACGTCTTTGCTGCGGAGCTCGTGTCGAGACAGGAACTCCACGATGCCGGCGCCGATTGAATCCCCCAACACGTTGGTGGTGGTGCGCAGACGGTCCCTGTACAGCAGGAAACAGAGAGGGCAAAGGTTAAAGAAGAATGTCTGATAGAGCCTGTGGTGTCAGGTGTTGGTGGCAGCAGGTGAAACAGGGAAGTCCAGACGCCAGCTCCTCCTGGAGGACCCTGAGGTGCTCCCAGATCTCATTAAGTATATTGTTCAAACCTGAGGCATGTTACCAGTTGGACCAGAAAATCTTGTCCAGGTGCCCAGTGAAGGATTTTAACTCATGTCCCTTGGCTGAATTAAAAGAAAACAGTTCTTCTGAAGCCTCTGATCTACAGCTACAGTTTACAGATGTACACCGAGCACGTGGCAGGTTCTACTGTGGTGGAAATTTCATTGATGTTAGCTTATTTGTAATGATGAGTGAATTATTCTTTGAAGTAGTCTTAGTCTCTGTAGTTGTAGCCTTGTAGTAACCTGAAAGCCCATTAGAGGTAACCTTCTGAACCCTGACTGCAATAAACCTTGGGGTGAGGAAGGTGAGCAGGAAGAACTCTGTATAACCTTTTCTTAAACTAATCTGTGTTGTAATTTCTTATAGCTAAAGCCACAACATCACCTATGGGACAAACTCTGTTGATCTTTGCACCCTGATTGTGCCTAGGAGAGCTCATCTTATGACTGTGAATGAGTAAGCAAAGGCACAGTATGGAGTGTAAGAAGGGGCTGCAGTTTCTGGTCAGGGGGCACAACTCTGAACTGCTGTCTGCTGTGTAGTTCTATGTTCTGTCCCCTCTCTTGGTCTCTTGGTGCATGCTACCTCTGCAGTCTTGTTTTATGACTCCCAACAGGCAGACCTGAAAATTTCCATGACACTACAGTTTACCAATGATGCTAGGATTCCTCCTCCTGAAAAATGATCAACCCATCAACCCACAGGTGAGAGTTGGTTCATAGTTCATAGTTCATAGTTCAATGTGTAAATCACAAGCTTCGCCCTCAGCCTCAGTAATCGAGTCCAGCGCCTGGACTCACTTATGCAGCACCAGTTTGCAAAACAACTCTATCTTCAGCCTTATCTTCACTTTTGTGATTTTACTGTTGGTATTAATGGAGAGGTGAGAAGAAAGCTAAGTGCAAATACAAAGTTGTGTAGAGGTTCAATCAATTGAGGCCAGTGAAGGTCTATTGACAAAGTAAGGTTGGTCATGAGGTTGTTGGAACAAGAAGGAAGCGACCGCAACTTACACCATGCTCCTTTAAACCTTCAACAACTTTAACTCTAAGATAATAACAAAGGAGTGGTGTGTGATTGTGGGGAACTGAGATACTCTCACAGCAGTGTTAGCATCACTCAGCTTATCTAAGGCTACAGATGGGGACGAACAGGCAGCCTACCACTGTCTGAGGGTAATAAAATCTGCCTACTAGCACCAATAAAGCTCAGTTAACATATCACACCTCATTTTTACAGTGATCTTTACAAAAACAAAGCACTGAATTGTGTTTCCATGGGTGGGGCTATATGTGATGTGTTTCTGTGTATGTTTTTAACAGTTAGATGTAGATGTATTTAGACCTCTGTGAACATGTATGAATGCTCATGAAGGTCCAAACAATGAGCTTGACTTGCTGATGTAAACCTGCGTTTACTGCTACTCCTGCGTTATGAAACATTCCTTACAGGAACATATGCACTCAGAGACTGCACTTTGCTCCATTCAGTGTGAGAGGCCCTGGGTTAGTGAGGCTTCATGAAGACAGGCCATTCATATTTGGTCCATCCTAGTTAAAGGAGAGAAGGGTTTCTTCTTATTACCCCAGTTAGCTGAGTAATTTCTGGGAAGGGTATTCTAATTGAAATGATTAATTTGGGAAACCTAATTATGTTTCTATGTTAAAACTCATTGCAGAAAATATTCAATACAAAAGGGAAGATGTGGAGCAAGGCTCCGGGGAGGCAGGAGAAGTGTGTCACTAGGTGGTAGTAGATCCAGAGCTGTTCTTGACCTTTAAAGTGACAGAGATGATTCATGGAGGGATGTGAGGTGCAGTTACAGCACTTCAGCCTGTCACACTACTGGTTCTTATACTGTAGTGTTGTTCACAGGTTCGTGATACAGCAAGCTACTCACAGAAACCAATCAACTGCAATGATGAGAGTGATGTCATCAGTAGGAAGTCCGACTGAGGTTAGCACAATCACCATGGTCACCAGGCCTGCCTGAGGGATGCCAGCAGCTCCAATACTGGCTGCAGTTGCTGTGATACTTGAAGAGAAACACACAGACAGATTAAACTCTGACTTTAATCACAGAAACGTGTGCTTTTTTTTTTTTTTTTTGAAAGCTTCTTACCTTATAGTGATGATCTGACCAAAGTTCATCTCCATGTTGTTGACCTGAGCGATGAAGATAGCTGCCAGCGCCTCATACAGAGCTGTTCCGTCCATGTTGATGGTGGCGCCCACAGGCAGCACAAAGCGTGTGATCCGCTTATCGATTTTATTGTTTTCCTCCAGACATTTAAAGGTGACAGGGAGGGTGGCAGAGCTGGGGAGGGCAAAGGGCAGAGAGACTTAAGGGTGCAGTCACATCACTGTTCTCAAAGCTGCAGAGCTTCTGCACCAACCGCTGCCTGCATCATCTCCTTTCCTTTGCTCCTAAACCAGCCTGCCCTCCATCCCTGCTTATGAACCATCAGTATTCCCACCGAGCTGGCCTGTATCTGACCCAGCCTGCCCACCAGAAGCTGCCTTCATCAGCTGAACTATCCCATTTTCCATGTTTTTCCCATCTTCCATGTTGTGAACTGTTTTCTTGTCTGTACACAACATCTACTGCATGTCTGCCCATCCTGAGTGAGAGATTCCTCTTCTGTCTTTCACCCTGATGTTTCTCCTGTTTTTCCCTGTTAAGGGTTTTCTTGGGAGTTTTTCCTTATTTGATGTGAGGTTCTAAGGGCAGAGGATGTTGTTGAGACAAACTGTCTTTAAAAATGGGCTATAACTTGCCTTTGCCTTGCTCTGCAATGTTTGGTACAGATTCTTATGCTATAGTTCAGCGAGTGAGTTCAGCCTGTAGCTGAGTCAAGCAGTTACATTCAGTTCAGTACTGGTCTAGGCCTGTGAAAGTTTGTCAGATTAACAGCTCAAGAACAAACCCTTTGTGAAAGTCATCAGCTCATGACTCAATAAGCTTTAATGGCTCTCCAATGAGGAGCTCCACTGCTGAAAACCACTGATTTAGACAGTGAGAGGGCGTGTTGATGTTTAATTTAACTTAGCTTAGATTGGAAACAATAGAGAACACGTCCCAACACCTCCAATGTTGTCTTTAGCAACCTGGTCATTGCCAGGTCTGGAAAAAACCCTGGTGTGATGTGGGCAGGGATGTAAAGCTAAGCCAATACATATCCGACAACTAAAACAACAATGACATAGGAAAGTTATGCTATATCATTGGGCCCAGTATAGCATGTTCCTCACACCATGAAATACATTTTTGATGTTAAACGGCTGCAGATGTGGCATTTGACAATCCAAAAAAAATATATATATTGAGACTGTGACCAAACAAGTAAAGTTTAAGTCTGTTTTTGCCCATTGACAGTTTGTTTCACCTGCCTCTTGTCTTAAGGTTAAAAACTAGGCTAGATATTTGTCTAAATGTGAGTTAAACAACAAACACGTAAAGTTTCCAAAATGCTAGCATGGTTGTCTTAACTGTGAATAACTGTGATTTATTTGTGTGTGGTAGTGATGGACAGGACTCACCTGGAAGAGGTCCCCAGGGCTGTGACCAGAGCCTGCAGGAGACCAGCTATAAAGATAAAGGGGTTCTGCCGAGTGATGACAAAATAAAGAGTGGGAAGAATAAGAACTGCATGAATCAGTAAGCCAATGATGACTGTGATGGTGTACATGCCCAGCTGGCCACCCATCTGTGTCAGATCATCCATCTCCACAATCTTTCCTGCTATGAGGAAAAGGATACCAATGGGCGCGTACCTGAGTGGAAGGGAGGAACACTGGGTTACTGAACTGATGGTAACTTTTGTTCATCAGGAAACATCTTCCCTAACAGTGAGGTCTTACCACATGATGATGGCAACCAGGCGCATGATGGCTTCATTGAGGCCGTCGAAGAAATCCCTCAGGAGCTGGCCCTGCTCCTTCATATTGCCAATTATCAAACCAAAGAACATGGAGAAGACCACCAGCCCGAGGGCATTGACCCCGTTCACCTGACCCGGCACTGGGATCACTTCCTCCCGGGTGATCTCCATGACCTCCTGGGTGCCATTCGTTGAGTTGAAGAGGGTGTCGTTCACTGTAATCGTCACATGGACTGCCCGCTTTCCATATTTGGTTTTGAACTGTAGGATGACAGAACGGAGTTTGGTGAAGCTGAAACACAATCTCAACCTTCAGAATCAGGTAGTACTGTGTGTTAAATTACTGTTCCATAAATGTTATGCTGGACATGTGAGGAAAACAGACATGAGATATTTGGTATCATCAGGTCAGGTTTCCAACATCATGTGACCTAATGACCTTTCCTCTAGCACCACTCCCAGGTCAGCTTCTTCTTTGTCAGAGACCAAATTTGACCTTAGCTTGTATACTTGACCTTTAGGAACTTCATTCTCTGGTGATCATAAATTAGAGCCCACTGACCAACAAGGGATGTTGACATATTCATGCAGGGTTTGTGCTAACGTTCAAAGCTTCCATTTGTGTTTACATTGTCTTCTGTCTGAATCTCTTGATTGGGCTGCATGACTTAGCGATGGGTCAACATTCAGACCCAGTGACCCCATGACCTTTCTCTAGCACTCTATGGGCTAAAATTTTAAAAGTCAAACGTAAATGGACACAGTGTTGCAACAATTCAGACTCTTAATAGGATGAACTCAATGTCAACTCTGATTATTAGGTATGACACAATCTACCAGGTAGATCAGCTGAGTTATGTACAGTCAGGTTCCAAGAGGCTCTGAAGAATAGCAGAGAGTTGTTAGATATGTGATGTTAAGGGGTCTAATGAACACTGAAGAGGATATGAGCTCTTGTAAGATATAATGGATATAAAGTACTGTAGTAAATGATAAATAGCATAGCATATAGCACAGCTCACCTGCTGAGTGCAAGCTTGGACCAAGTTGGGTGGAAACATATTTCTGAAATGAGAAATCAGTGATTAAGAGTTGGTGTAGACCACTTACTGTCACACTTAGTGAATGTCATTGCTGTTGTTGCTTCCTTATTGATGTGCAGGCTACCTGATCAGATCTAAGAAGGCGTCTGCAGGACTGACTTGCTCTATCTTCTGCTGCTTCCCAAACTCATCTTTAGACCCCTTTCCAGGGTGGATGATGAGGACGATGATGATACCTATGAAGACTGCGATGAAGGTCGTGGTCATGTAGTAAATCACAGCTCTCATGCCCATCTTTCCTGAGGCTTTGCTGTCCAGAGCTGCCATTCCTGATGGACAGAGGGTAGAAACACATTTGATCTGTGTATTAAGACATGAAAATATGTTACAAATAAGGAAGTAGATGACCGACAATGTGTTTTTCTGTCAGTTTGCTAAGGTTTGATAACAGTGTGTCTGGAAGATATTTTCCAGCAGTAGTCCACTGATATGCAAAAGTATGGACATCCTGTGCTGCTGGCTTTGTGACTGGCAACTATCAGTTTTCCAACTCAGTTTAGAGTAATTTACGATCATCATGTTCATGTCTTCATGATGCCAGACGTGCTCTGGGGGTTTGTAGAGTCCATGAACCTGTCTCTGCAGTTGTGTCCCCTTCCAGCAGGAGTTCATACTGTCACACTGATGATTCCTAAAAGAGGCCATGCCCTCAACTATATGGAGCTTTGAGATGTAAACAGGTGAGTTTTATAAACAGTGGCCATAAAGGAGGACATTAGGTGCAGAGACATAAACTGGTTTTGTACCAGGCTGTGAAGCATGTTTATTTCTACTGTACATTTTTACATGGGAGTCTATGGGGACTGACTCACTATTGGAGACTCACTCTAGTGGTCAGTAGAGGAACTAAAGGAAACCAGAACTGGCTGTTCAGCTACGAGACAGCCCAATTTTTTTTTTTTAAATATCTTATTGTGTCTATTTAAAAAATACAGTTGATCTTTCCTCAGTCATCAGCTACCACAGTTCCCCTGTGTTATTACAGAGCACTCATAGATTTTCTAATCTAGCTAGCTGCATCTACATATGTTCTTACTCTTTGTAAGATGCAGGATAATGGTTTGGAAAATGGAAATGCTACAGGTGCAGAAACATCAGATGTTCTGGTGGATAACAAACAAGTCCTCATTGAACACTTTTACTGATCAGTGTTTCTGTGGCTGGAAACATTTTGTTGTTACATTGATAGAAAACACATTTTGGATGTGATTCTGTTTCCTTAACATATTTGCTGTTACACTTGAATTCCATATAAGGAAGATTACCCACTTTTCATTTAGAAAGTTGTCAACACAGCTTCACTCTGTATCTGATCATTATTCATGTTTGACTTGTGTTGTGTCAATGCAGCATGTGGCTCTAAATACGACACTCAAGAGTCTAAGAGTGTCTTTTACATCACATTCATAACAATGCTATGATGGTCACGAATGGTGGTAGCTATTCAACCTGGGGCACCACCTCTCTAAGGGATTTCAAAATAAAACTGTGATGACAACATACATGGTGACTAATTTGCAACATTCAAAAGGAAACATAATGCAGGCCGGATTTCTTTTTATATTAAGGTAATGAGGATTATGTATTTGGTGAACTGGCAAAACTGTGAAGAGGGCCAGATGACAAGTCACTAAAAGGCTTATTCTAAAGTAATTATCATTTCTGTGGACAGTGACACCAAACATCATAGAGTCCAAGAGTCCAGCATTAGTCCAAGCAACCTGCACCTCATTGGTTTCCTCTCTGCTCATGGCTGAGGTTGGTTTTGTATACTTGTCACAAAAAAATGTTAGCAAACTAAAAAAAGATCAGATCTCATAGATATGTCACCAGGACGATTGTGACATTTTCCTCTTAAACCTTAGATCATGTGTGAAATTATTGTACCTGTTATCAGACTGGAGATGAGTAAAGGCAGAACAAGCATCTGTAGCATCCTCATCAGCATCTCCCCAGGGAAGGAGAAGTACTTCACCTCCCGATAGGTCATCTTATAGGGGCGCAGTGCAAAGCCCAGAACGATGCCTGCAGAAGGAGACATGGGGTGGGCCTGTACATTATGTGTATATGTGTGTCTCTGACAAGGCTGACCGAACAAGGTCTGACACATTTACATTTAGCTCACAGAGGCATACACACCTATAACAACTGACCCGACTGTGAAGAGCACAAAGGCGTTCTTCTTGAGGAAAGCCTGGACGTCTTCTTTGGAGATCTCCTCCACTTTCCTCTTGGCCTTCATGGTGCGTATGTGAATGCCTTCCCTGATACGCTGCATCCTGCTGCAGAAAACAAACATGACCAAGGCTGAACATGGGAGTGTGTTGACTCACCAGCAGGCTGATAAATGCATGCAGTATCAAAAAACCTCAATAAGCCTCGTGCTTTTTGGTTTAGCTTATCTTAGCTGCATTTACTACAATGTCATAACTGCAGTGATAGAGACAAGAGTTAACATAGGTGCCTCTCACATTAAGTGAACAGCTGCTAATGCTCCATGTACCGAAAATAAGATGGAAAAACAGGATGTCAGTCAAAATAATCGACACATGAAGGTTTAGGCTAAAACACCAAATAGTGCGCTATGATACTAGAAGAAGGGCAGACATGTTTTTTTTGTCTCTATGTGTCAGCCCCATAGTAGACTGGTGACCTGCCCTGCCCTTCCTCTGTGTCAGCTGAGATTGGCCCCGGCCCCGGCCCCAGCCCCTGACCCTGCACACGTGAATGGTAATGGAAGGAGAGATGTCTCAATGTAATCGACCACTTGCATGCGCTGTCACATCCCTCTCTGGTGAAATTTTAACCAGGTTCATCTTTTTTTGTGTAACTCTGTGTTTTTATGGCAGAGCCCCCTGAGATGGCCCCTCTGTCAACTCTATAGTTCAGAGGAGTCAGTGGGCTCTGTTATTCTGCTGGACCGTTTTTGATGATGCATTTCCCTCCTCGTGGAGCAGCACGCCAGACAGATGTGGATGGTACCACCAAAGTAACACTGTAATGGTTATCCTGACAATATGAAACTGATTTGCATGAGTACTTCATCGATCAACACTGTGTGTAATCATCAGTACCAAAACTTCAATAACAATACATTAACTAGGGGAATAGTATTTGTTGGTGACCTTTTATGGGAGCAGCTGGGAGCTAACACGGTAGTTCACATGCCATCAAGGTTCAGTTTCAACCACAGTGACCACAGTTTGAACCTGACCCATGCCCCTCTGTTGCATGTTGTCTTCTCTCTCACTGTATTTGAAATCATGGACAGTTTGCTATACTGGGTGACAGGTTTACAAGTTCACAGTTACATGTTGTGTTTACAAATTAAGTCCAACCTACCAACATCCGATGGCATGTATTGAAATGCAAGGTTTGTGAACCATTACACCCCCAAAAGTATTGAAATTTGATGTGATACAGGGCTGTTTGTACGTTTTTTCTGGTAATGCTTTTTGTCAGGGGCAGGTGGTGGTGACTGTCACTTGACATGAGCTTCAGCCATCATTATCTGCATAATACAAGGGGTTATGTCATCTGAGCAGCTACGGCTACAGAACTGACTGTAAGTGACAGTGGGTGAGGAGACTATAGCCTAGCTGGTTGGCATACTGAATTAAGAGCAGTAAAACAGTTAAAGCCAGTTTTTGTTTTCAGATAGATGTTGATGAGTAAATGAAGAAGGTTTGAACTCACAGTGTTTCCTCTGGACTGGTCAGTAAACTGCTGTTAATGCTAAATATGTGATAGAAAACCCACAAACAGCTCCTTTAAACTTTTTGCTGTTTAAACTTTAAATAGTTTACATTCATTTCAATAAACACAAGACATTTTGTTCATGGTGGAACTCAGTGTTTCTTTATGGCTCCACTATAAACTCCATGGATCTGTGACCTGATGGTCACCAGAGGGCACCAGTCCATCACTGCCGTCACTCTCCACTGGTGTGTCGGACTTCTGGACTTCACTGACCCAACAATGACACTGTAATGTTGGACCAGCTGATATTCTTTTCTTTTGGATGAGACATGTAGCCTGGGTGTCCACGCACTCAGCCTGCCTGACACATCCACACACAGAGGCTCAGTGTGCACGGAGCCTGCTGTATCATCCCTCCACTGCTGCTCAGTGAGGAAGCAATAAGAGGAGTATGGATTCTAGCTTCAGCTGAACTTTAGGACGGTGGAGTTCACTCTGGTGAACTTACACTCAACATTAACTCTTTAAACCAAAGTCTGCACAGGTGAGTTTTTTTTTATGAATTATCAATATATATCAATATTAATAGCTGGTATTGTCATTATAATATTATTAACTGGTGGTTTAAAATCAGGCGCTCAGAAAACAACTGCTTGATTTTAAAGAGATTTAAAGAGTCCATTCACCTCAGTTACAACAATATTTTCTCACTTACCTCTAGAGGCGTCCAGTCCTGATGATAGTTTGGGTTTTATTTTATACACAGTTTGAAATACACCTCAGAGATTTTCAGTTTGTTTTTCTTTCTTTCTTTCTTTTTGAAAAGTTTCTTTGCAGAGTTTTTTCGCCTCGTGTGGACGTAGATTTCTGGACCAACAAAATCAAAATAATCAGAATGTTTCATTAGGTGAACTGATCCATATCACATATTTCTATATCATTTAATCCAGGTCTTTGCTAAAACTTTTGAAATCATCACCCGGTGCAGTTCGACAAGCAGACCTGTTACTACAGAGCTAAGAGAGGCTGTTGATCACGTACCTCTGTGGGCTGGTGTTTGCTCTTCAGGTGACACTGGTGACCTGGCCGGCCTGGGAAGCAGCAGTGGAGCAGGGTAAGAAGAAGTGGAGCTTTCTTGGAGCGTCTGGGATTCAGGACAGAGTGGTGGGGAGATGAAGCTCTGAAGTGAAGCACAGGAAAGAGAGCTCTCCTGCTCCTACTGTAATTGGCAAAGAAGGGAGGGGAGACACCAGAAGAGAGACAGAGGGGGGGAGGGGCGAGACTAAGAGGAGAAATTAGAAAATGGTCGTCCCATAATAACACTGTTAGCCCTGTGACACAGTTTCAGCTAAAACCCAGATGTATGAGAAACTTTGTTCAGAGTTATGATGAAAATCATCATGAGTTAGTTCTGCATCCTCCTCACCTCTCCTCTCATCCTCTTCCTCACTTCCCTTTGTGTATTTACCACATTCATCACTTTGCCTCACTAATGGAGTCTGTGGAGACAGAGAATCGATTCTAGCGTGGAACAATATCCGAGCTGAACTGATACGCATCATCTCACTCGGGAAGTGTTATAGTTTAAGGTAATTCCACAGAGTCAAAGTCACACCACAATTAGCTGAAAAAAGTAGAACTTGTAATAAGTGACCTCACTGTATGGAAACATATTCCCTTGTGATGTTGAATATAATTAGTGAAGAATACCCCTCAAATCAGGTCACAGCCTTTTACAAACACTACTCCCCAGTCACTGCAGCGCTAATGAATGAAACATCCCTGAAGACATCCATCAATACTCAAAACAATTTACCAACAA
Organism: Caranx ignobilis; assembly: GCA_021432705.1. NCBI lineage: Eukaryota > Metazoa > Chordata > Actinopteri > Carangiformes > Carangidae > Caranx > Caranx ignobilis. Next base: position 3,687,287 of record MU269987.1, read on the forward strand.
ATCCGAATGATCTCATTCTTTATGTCCACACAGCCGCAGCAGTGTGCTCTGTTTCAGATGACACTGTTTGTCAGCGATAACCAGAGTTGTATGAAGTGTTCTGACACTCTCCTTTTGGAAATGTAGCTATCAAATATTATTGTAGTAAGAGCGGATGAAACGACCATGTGTGATGTGTGGTGAGGCGTTTTTGTGCATTTTAGCTGTGGCTTTAGTTTGGTTTTACACTATAAGATCTGTTTCCACTGTCTTTGTGGAAAAAGCTGTAAAACCAACAGTCCACTAAATGTGCTCAGAGGGTTGGACTGAGGTCACATGACTTGACTCAAGTCAGACTTCGCTGTCAAATTTGACCCAAATTTATATGCTTGACCACCTCATCACATAGATTCTGATGACTTGAAAGGACTTCAATATTCAAATGTTTCTGAATATTGATAAGCGATGGCTGTAAATCTGGTTACTGACTAAAACACAGAGAACCAGCAGAGGACAACGCAGAGGCGGCTTTTTGTGGAGAGGTAAGACTGAATATTGTTATATTTGTGTTACAGGAGGAAAAAGGAAGGCAGGTTTCACATATAGATGTATATTCATGCATCTTCTGAGCAGCTTATCCTCATTAGGGTTATGGGGGAGCTGGAGCCTCACTGATTTATGGACAGGCAGGTACACCCTGGACAGGGCTGACATATACAGACAGACAACCATTCACACTTTGAGTCAATTTAGAGAAGCCGATTAGCCTAAGCATGCAAGGGGACATGCAAACTCCACACAGAAGGGCCCCAGTCAGCTGCTGGGTTCAAGCCCAGAGCCCTCTTGTTTTGAGGCGACAGTGGTAATCATAGTGCTAACCACCACCCATATAGGTGTATAGTGTAATAATGAACAGAATGACACTCAAGACCAATCCATCCTACAAATTAAAGAAAGTGACATAAAAATGACTGGATCCAGCTCTTACTATCTCAACCACCCATCCATCAAGTCTGATGCAAATCTGTCCAGCAGAAATGAGCTAGGAGGGTGGAGACCAAACACAGAGGTAAAAGAAAGGGAGAGAAACTTGACTCAAAATGAATCCTGTGTCTCTGTATTTCCAAGATGTACAAATAAGACACTCTTTAGTAACATAACTAATATCACCATCAGATAAAAATATATACCACGTGAGGCAGGTGTCCTGACAGACATATAAACAGTTCCATAACCCAAAATAAACTGTAAATAAATGCAAATAAAGAATAGAATACCATTTCCAATAGAGAATATAATTTCTACAAATATAGCAATGTATACAAGTAAAAATGCATTTGCTTTATTTTTATACTTCTATACACTGTAGGTCTACATTCCAGTGTGTTTCTATGTACCAGCCCAGGACCTGCTCCTCTGCCTCTGTGCTGTCAGAAATATCATAACAGTCTGGTACAACAGTTCACTAAGTCAGTATTATGTCATCCAAAATCACTGTCTTTCACTGATCAAACTAAAACCCTCTTACCAAAAAGAAGAGGTAACCGTTGAACTACTGCCCCCTAGTGGATCTGTATGTAACTGTATGTCAAGAGTGCACAGTACTTAGTGTTACCTGATGAGTTGTGAGTTTGTGATTCTTGACTTTGTAATGAAGTTGTTGGAGGTGTGGTGCCATACACTGTACCTCAGTCAGACTCCATCAGCTGTGTGGGGTAGGATTCATAATCCCAGAGATCAGGATAAAGTCTGTTGTGTGTGGTGATGATGTGCTCCATATCATACAGAGAACTAACTCCCTGTTCAGTCCTGTAGGAAATCAAAATGTTACTGACATTCTCAAAACCTGACTTGGGGTGAAATTTTCCTGAACACATCCATGCCAATAACAATGCAGAACATTTTGGGTTTAATGACTACACTGTCTCAACTGTGACTGTAAAGCTTTAGCAGTGCAGATACATAAATGGTACAAACAGTGGGCATAGGGCTTTTGGGGATCACAGGGTAAACTAAAGTGTGTACCAATATTACAACAGGTTGTTCAGATTCAGGTCCTTGTGTGGTGTGAGTTGCTGTTGTCAATTTGTGCTCCATCAATATGAACAAAGTTAACAGCAGAAAATCAGTCAAACATAGAAGCAAAATCAGAGGTAGGAGCTGAAAATAAAAAGAAGCTTGTTCATCCAGCCACCCATCCTTCTGAGCTCATTTCCAACCTTTCTCCTCTCCTGTATAACACGGGGGCTCGTGGCCTCATTTCATCCTATCACACTTCATGCTACGGGCAAATTCTGACACCCCAGAGAAATTAACAGATACCAGTGCTGTTTCCTACCAAGGTCTAATGTGTCTGATACTCAGGATCTTCTGACCTCTGCTGGCTTCACACTCATGTATCAATGATGTAGTTCAATAGTAGTAGTAGTAGTTTGCAGCCAATTTAGTCCCATGGCACAACAGATGCAACAATAATTATTCAGTTGAATACATAAAAGTATAAAAAGAACTATTTTAGTCTCTCTTTGCCTGTCCTGTTTAAAAAGAAATATTTACAGGACATCAATAGATAGGTAGGCTATGTCTATATCCAATGCAAAACAAGACTCAGTCTTTGATAAATGCCACAATATCAAAAATAATGTACATTTCCAGAACACCATGGTTGGTGCAATTTACTGCATAAAAACATGTCACAACCATCTCTGATCTATGATGCAATTGTCCCAAGGTTTGGGTCAGATGAACCATGGGCCTGGTTGGTTTAGTTCAAACAGTCCATGTGAAACTGGGAGAGACGCAAAAAGTGTTGCAACCGTTTCCAGTCTCGTTTGTGCGGCACGTTGGGAAATGAAATTTAAAGAAAATACAGACGGAAGTTATTTGAATAATAAAATATTTGTTATATGCGTCTCCTCCAACTGGGACGTTGTTGTATTATAGAACTTCCCATTCTTCCGCCTGCCTCTGAACGCATCTGGGTGACAGTCTATGGTCACGAGCGGCAGAGCAGCAGCCACAACAAAACGTCACCGTGAACGTATCCAATCACGTTCGATTCAACGTAACGTGCTAACGGACGGCTACGTGCCAAGTTGCATGGTACGTGCGTGCAGTGTAGCCAGTGTGTTCAGTACTGTCGTTTATTTTCCACTTGCCCATGTGTGCTACCTGCCGCGTGAAGAGCCTTCGGAGCAGAGGTGTGTGTCCCAGCCTCGTTGAGCTTTGTGGGGGGAGCAAACCCAGTTCGAGTGCGTGGTAGGCAGGGCTCCGCGCGGGCGACTTCTGCGCCAACTGCTAGCTGCTTTTAGCTCTTTATGCCCAGCTGGTAATGTAATGTAACGGTACCATACAACCGTACCAACCACGGTTAGTTAGACAACTAGTTAGACCGACGAGTTGCTGCTGTTCACTTCATTGACCAAGGAAACATTCTGAAACTAAGTCCACTACCGGGTCAGCTACCAGCCGGGGCAGAGCCTGGTGCACCCAGTGACTGTCCTTGTCAGCGGGGTGTGTGCCTGCTGGACTGGCCGGCCGTGAGTGGACGGTAACTGAGGACTGACATGAGTCCGCATGTGTAGCTGGAAGTTCAGTTGTGTTCATGGTCGTGTGTTCACTGGTAAGAATGAGTCGCGGCTCCGTGGTGAACCTGGTGTGGCTCGGGGGCAGGGCTGTCAGTCTGCTGTATGGACACTCACCTCGGCCCCTCCACACCTCGTCGCAGCCGAGAGCCGGATTCAAACCGGAAAAAGTCGCAGTGGTTACAAAGACTACGAGATATGAGTTTGAGCAGCAGAGGTATCGCTTCGCAGGGCTGTCAGAGGAGGACTTAAAACAGCTGGTAAGACTGCATTTCACCTAGAGCACCCCAGACCTCAACCTCCAGACCTAAGACACATCTTTATTTCACCTGCACTAAGGCAGCTTCAGTTATTCTGTGCCTGTGTTTTGCAGCTCGCCATGAAGGGCTCCAGCTACAGCGGCCTGCTGGAGAGACACAACATCCACACCAACAATGTGGAACATGTGGTGAAGTGCCTGAGGTAAGACGTGGACACACACACAGACACATGTCCCTCAGAGGCAGACAGACAGACTGGGACTGTTGCTCCACAGCTGGGCCTCTGTAAAAGTCTAACAGTTGTGTATTTGCAGGAGAGAAGGTATCGATGTACGAGTGGTGAAGAGAGGAGAGTATAATGAAGAGGTGGTGCGATGGGCAGATGCCATTATCTCTGCTGGAGGTGGGAACTTGGCATGATTCAGTCATTTGTGTTTGTGGTTTTTTGTCCAGTTGAATTCCAGGGAAGTCAGATGTTGTTATGTAGGATTTTATAGTCTATGCTGCTGTCATTTGCTAGAATAAATGAGGAGTGGATGAAGCTCTGTTGCTTGGACGCCTTGTTTTGTGCCCAGTCATGATGTAGAGAATGGGCAGGACTCTGACTTATTCAGCTCAGGGGGGGCAAAGAGTCACATGAACAAAGGCTTCAGACAACGGATGCAAATACACAATACAAGTTCTCTAACTGCAGTTTGTTTTGTTAGGGGATGGGACAATGCTACTAGTTGCCAGTAAGGTTTTAAGCAAGGACAAACCAGTTATTGGAGTAAACACTGACCCTGAGAGGTAAAGCACTGAACTGAACACTGCTTGAGAACACACACATTATTTCGTGGTCACAGAACAAATGGATCACTTGCTGTGTTGTAGTTGTTTAAAAGTAAATGAAGTGATCCATGAGCTTGATCCACGCTAGCAGCTGAGCTCACTCCCTTTCTCTGTCACCTGAAGGTCAGAAGGTCATCTGTGTCTGCCTGTTCGCTACACTCGAGCCTTCCCAGAGGCGCTGGAGAAACTGTGCCGCGGTGAGTTCAGGTGCGTATTTACCCACCAGTTATCTGAGCCACCTGTTGTGCCGTGTCACTTCACCTCCATTAAACTAAACTAAAAAGTGAAAGTGAGTAGCTTCATCAGCTGCTGCCAAAACAACTCATACAGTATTGTTGTGAAGAGTCATGTCGAGCTGTCTGTGGGTAGGTGAGTTCAAGACGAGTTTAACCCTGTGTGGTCTGGAATAGCACCAGCTGTGTCCTCAGACTAAATCCAGCTCCTGTGTCCAGTGTAAAGCACATAGCTGCTGCTAGAGGCCACTGTACCTCAGGTTTACACTGAGGGTCATTTCACTGACACAGAGGTCACATGTTAAAAGGAGAGTTAATGTGGGTCAGTCAGAGCATGTCCTGATGTTTGGGTCGGTATCTACTCCACAGACTGAGAGATTCAGATCCTTTTCCAGCTGATATTTATATTCATATGATTCACTGTCTCAGTGTATTTGACATTCAAGGTAAAAAATCTTGTTAAGATCAAATCTGAAAGAAGCCAGAGTGATGTTCAAAAGAAAATCATCTTGTGATTATTTTGGCAGCAGCAACACATACAATAAATGATGTGTTTTTTGTTGGGTCTATTTGCAGAAAGGTTTCTTTTATGTTGGGGCATGTCACCATGCATTTATATTACATTTAATTAAAGTATTCTGTTTTTTACCTTTTAGAAAATCAGCAGGTCCTGTTTGAATATTGTATTGTTTGAATATAATATTTGAACATTGTTGTTTTGACAACATTGTTTTATTGTTCAAACCCTAATTGTACAAACTCAGACTCAGACTTCTTTATTGTCCATTGAACTTAAATGAAAAGGAAAATTATCTTTGGCACAGTTGCACACGGCGCCTGTTATTACAATAACACAATCAGCCTCAGAATTGTTTAAAAGCAGGGAGGGTGGTTATTGATTGTCTGATAATCAGGTCAGGTCACTGGTCACTGATAACTGATAATCCATCAGTCCTGTAAAGCAAAAAGGACACTGAGCCCATAGATAGCCTTCACAAAAGAGAAAACTAATAATCTCTACTGAGCTTTTTTTTTTTTTTTTTTAATCTCTGTCAGTTTATTTTTTGGCATCTTCTGCTTCTCACCCAGCAGGCAGCTGTTAGAGGGTCCCTGTCAGTATGTCTGACCTCATTCAGTGCCACACAGCTCTTATTCACTTAGCAAAGGCTCTGTCTTATTCTACAGTGCAACATGACACCATCCAGGAAGTGGCTGCATTGGTCAGGCAGGTGTAGGAAAGTTCACATTCCTGGTAGATTACATTGTAATGTGAACACATTGGTTCTGCTGTTGACCTCAAGATCATCATGACACAGATTTAAAATCCTTTCTGAAGTGTTTTGATGTAGCCTCCTCTCTTCTGATTGGCTCACTGACCTCCAGAGAGTAGTAAAACTACACTGAGATGTTTTGTAATCTTCAGCTCTTCAGATCAGACACAGCAGAAGAAACTACTGAGATTTAAACTGCACTCAGCTCCAGTAACAGCTTTAGAAGACAATATCAACACTGTGACCATGTGTCTGCATGTACAGTGCAGGTCCACTGCCTTGAAACAGACAGCGTCTCACTCTGTGTGATTGCTTCCTGGAGACAGCAGGTCTTGTCCCTCACCTGTGCCGTGCTGTGTTCAGGTGGCTTTGGCGTCAGAGGATCCGGCTGCACTTGGAGGGCACAGGGATCAACCCCACGCCGGTGGACCTGCACGAGCAGCAGCTGAGCCTGGAGCAGCACAGCCAGGCCCACCGCATCACCACCATGGACAGACAGCGGAGTACGACCCACTGCCGTGTACCTGCACTCATGTTTCTGTCTGTCCATGCTTCCTGTCTGTTCCCCTGTGTTGTGTTTGAACATGTGGATCCAGGAACATATTGATTATAGATCAGAGTATTTGATCCGTGTCTTTAGAAGTTGTTTTGCTTCTCTACTAAATGAATTGATTGCTCAGGTCCTGGGACTCTACACGAGAGCTTCTCCAAGACCAGTCTGCTCCCCATCAGGAGTCTGAATGAGATCTTCATCGGAGAGTCTCTGTCCTCCAGGTACCTGTGTCCTCTAACCACTGTATGTAACCCTGTGTATCCGAGTCTGTGTGCATGTCATAACCCTCATTAATTTCCAGTCTACTCACCACCATCCTGCCCCTCCCTCTATACTCATCAGGGGAATCTCTCTCCACCACAGGGTGAAGTTAAACCCCTTCAAAAACCATGTTAACCTCTTGCTCCATAGGGCCTCTTACTATGAGATCTCTGTGGACGACGGACCCTGGGAAAAACAGAAGAGTTCAGGCCTCAGCATCTGCACGGGAACTGGATCCAAAGCCTGGTAGGCATGAGTGGAATCTCCTTGAAGCTTCTTGTGGAGCTGGAGCACTACTGATCAGCACCAGAGACAGAATATGAACTCATTTTAACAGCAGCAGAACCAGATCAAACATGATCCACAAGCCTGATGCTCATGTTGCTGTTGTATTTCAACAGCAACATGAGCATGTAAGTCAGAGGTGGACAGAGGAGGTCCACAGCTCAGCATTATCAGAGCCACAGCACAGATCCTCTGCTGACTAAAAGCTCTGTTCCTCTCCTCCCCTGCTCTTAGTTCGACCAGTGACGCTCAAACATTTAGCCAAACTGAGTTTATGTCCTTAGGAGCACGAGTGTGACGCAGCAGTTTTCTCTGTAGAGAGGTGTGTTGTTTGTTAGGGATGATGCTCCACTCTCAGACCTCAGTGTTCATCCGTCAGAGCCGTTGTCTGCAGATACAGCTTCCTGTTTGTTCCTCTCGCACCAGCCAGAAACATCAGGCTGCTGAGGTGACTGGACAGAGAGAGGAGACGTGAGTCAGGCGACTGCAGCAGACTCTGGATGTTTTATCAGCACCAGTTTGTCTGTGTCCTTTGTCTGTAAATTGTAATATAGATGATCTCTCTCCGTCCTACACCGTTCTCAGCTGTTCAGTAGTTTCACACTGACACAGTGCTCACATTGTTTGAATAGCAAATACACTTATGTCTATCTGAGTGTTGGACTGACTCTTACTGTGTGTTGTGGGTTGCTGCTGGTGTTGTTAGATAAAACCACAGTGTGTCTGAGGCTATGTTGTCATGTTCCACTGGACATAAATAAGGCTCTGCAAGAAGGTTTCTCTCTTTCTACCTGGTGCGTGTATTTTATGTTTTACTACATGTTAGACCAGACCAGCTACCACCCCTGTGAACCATGCAGCTGGAGCATGTCTGCCAGAGTACTGTTGTCAGTTTTTTATCCCATCCTTTTATACTCATGGGTGTGATGTCTCAGTAACACACAGACTTCGGCACAAACGTTCACCAGCACTCAAATTAGATTTAGGTGTCCAAAGGTCAAAGTTAAAGGTCATGAAAACCTTACAAACTGTGGGTGTGGCTTTGTGAAAGCAATATCTCAGTAACAGCCTCGAGGAGATTCCTTTAAACTAAGGAATGAACAGGTTAGATTTAATAATTATGACAGAGACAGACAGAGGTGAGAGCAGACGACCACGAGGTAGAGTTTCTGGTTTCTGCTGTTAAAATGGTTAAAGTAACGTGGACCCTGAGTGAGCTGTAGCCTCTTCTAATTACTGTTAAGTTCATTTGAATTGCAACAGAAGTTCTCGAGTCGTTTGGACAGTGGAGCAGATGGAGCTGACGGCAGGGCTCCAGACTGCCCCTGAATGGGGGCATTTTGCCTCTAAAACTTGAGACAGCACAAGTACATTTTTCATCTACTTGCACATGTGTAACCACTAAATTTGGCTCTTTTTTTCATCACTTGTGAAACATTGAAGGAGCGACTCAAAGAATCTGTCATTACAGGTGACAGGCCAATATGTGTGAGGATCATGAATGAAAAGGAAATGTGAATACTTGATTTGCAAGTCGATTTGCAGTGTGTGCCCCTTAATTTTCTGCTTGTGCTCCTAAAATTTGAAGTTAAGGGCCTCTATGTCTGGAGCCCTGAGCTGACGCCTCTGGGCTCATGTGCATTATTCCAGTTTTCCAACAGTGATGAAACAGTTTTTCTGTGTGAGCCACAGTGAAGCTCTCATTTAGAAAATATATTCATAATGTGATGAGGTGATGATGTCACTCTTGGATTGCTTCACATTACAGCTCGTGACTTTGTGTCTCTGAATCCACAGGTCGTACAACATCAACAAACTGGCTGAGCAGTCTGTGGAGGAGGTTTTAAAAATCGGTACGAGTGTGTGCAGAGTTTGTATGTTTCCCTGACCGTGAGACGACATCACTGACATCACTTCCTGTCTCTGTTCTCAGGGAAATCTATGACGGGTCTTGAAATCCCACTTCATCCTGACTTTATACAAAAGGGTGAGTTGATAATCATCCTGAGTTTATTGTTGACTTGTGTGTTTTTAAGCTCTTCATGTTGTGTGATGATGCCACCTGTGTGCGCGTGTCTTCAGTTACTGATGAGTACAACGAATCCCTGGTGTTCGGACCAGACGACCGGCGCCTGTTCTACAGCATCAGGGAGCCCATCGTCAACAGGGTGTTCTCCAGCAGCCGCCAGAGAGGCTTCGCAAGCAAGTCAGTACTCCTCCTCCTCCTCTCACCATCACTCCTCAGGGTTTCAGCTTCTCAACCTTCTCACCTCTCCGCTCCTCCAGGGTGTGTGTCCGCTCTCGGTGCTGGGACGCCTGCATGGTGGTGGACGGTGGGACGTCCTTTGAGTTCAACGACGGTGCCATTGCTACAATCAGCATGAGCGAGGAGGACCAGCTCCGGACGGTGGATCTGGAGGACTGAGACGAGTCCACAGCACCCGACCAGTTTCTCTCTGCCAACATTCAAAGAGATGGGGTCAAAGGGAAGATTCAGCTTTTAGCTTTTAGCCACTACAACTGTTGAATACTTTCATACCTGACTGAAGGTATCAACGTTATTATCGTTCTATTATGTGTGAATTTTTCAGATCGGATATTTTGAAAAGAAGGATTTCTTTGGTTTTTATCTTCTCACTCTGCCCCCACACTCTGACAGGCTGTTACACAGACTCTGATCCACTTTAGAGATATGACCTGACCAAGATCAGTCTCTGAGCTGAGCAGGAGGTGAAGGGTCAGAGCAGCACGGTGACTCTTCAACATGTCTCTGTCTCAGAGGCGTCACGTCTGAGCAGCAGCTTCAGTCGTTCATGATGATGATGATACTGCATTAACATCTGATTATTGATGTTTTAAAGGATAAACTCAAAGTTATGTTATACAGTGATTTTTTTTTTTTTATTGTCAGACAGTCCCACTCAGTCCTGGTGTTTTTGCTCTGCCCCTGAGTCTGAGCACAAAAACCCACTGATTCCCACTGAAGAAGTAAGTCAGAATGAACAACAGTGTGTTCATGTGTGGAATCACACACAATAACACAATAATAAATAGTTGTGATCAGGAAACAGAGTTGGTTTGGATCTGTGGGTGGGATTTAATGACAGTAATAAATACATAGCAGATCATCATCATCATTTTGAGACGGTCAAACTTCACTGTAGGAAAGGATTCAGTGTCTCTTCAGCTGAAGCGCAGGGGCTGTTTGTTCTGTTGTTTACTGATAAAAATATTTTTGGATCATAGGTTATATTTTTGTAACCAACATGTGAGAGAAGAGTAAGAATGAAGTGCACTACAAACTGAATTTTACTCCTTATTATAGGTCAAACTCTGTAACTGTCTCAGAGTGAGTTTTCCTGAGGCAGCGTCATGTGCCTGGAGCAGACGTGTCTGATCTCCACAGCACAGAGAGGTTTAAGCTCCATCTGATATAAATGTGTTTTACTCAATGAACTCGTCACTATAGGCTTTAAGAAAAGGTCGGAGGAGGCACACACAGGTGTGTTGATGAACGAGGACGAGCTCACAAACTGATGATGAAGGTGAATCTTCAGCGTGCCAAAGGCCTCAGTTCCTCGTGGACATGATGTGTCACTGTTTTGATGTCTCTGTTTTCACCAGATAAAGTGATGTGAAAAAGAAACGTCTGGGTTTTTATTTCAGCTCCTCACTGCCTCTGCCACACACACTAGACTGAAGACCATGTTACAGGCGCAGCTCAATCAGTATAATATGATGGAGGTCAGCAGTCTTCTCCAAGGAAACCTCCGCAGGTTTTGGGAGTTAATCGGCTGATCAGAGTGTGACATCGTTAGGTTACAGCAGTGAACTTTTACACTATATTCTGATTGTTTGAGATACTGAATTTGGGGTTTTCATTAAATGTAAGACATAATCATTACAATTAAAAGATGTGAAATAGATGAAATATTTCAGTCTGTGTTTAATGAATCTATATAAATGTATGAGTTTCACTGTTTGAACTGAGCTACTGAAATAAATGAACTTTTCTATGATATTCTCATGATGATGCAGCTGTCACAACACGCTCAGTTCACCCACAACACAGGAAATATCCTCTGTGGCTCCTGGTGAGAGCTCTGCCCTCTGACCACATGTGAGGGTAGTTCCAGTGTTGACAGCGAGATGTGTTCATTATTCAGAATGAAGATATTACAGTTGAGATATTGTGTAATCCTGTCAATCTAAGGCCACTGTGTGAAAGAGTCATGGTGTTCTGCTGAGTTAAGCTGCCCACACACCGCTGAGTTTGTTCAATAAGTCAAGTATAAGCTGTCTCCAACAGTGCCACATCAAAAATCAAAAATGGTAGATGAGCTTCTTAAACCAATCACTGATCAATCACCACTGAGTAAAAACTGAGGACTTGTGGTTGAGAACAGGCTTCAGTAATATTCTGCGTTGAAGATATGAAGACTTTTGTGAATGAGAGATTTAGTTTTTGCTCTTTAGTAACTTCTAGAAACTCTGATGAAGGCCATGAAATATATGGAAAACCTGCAGAATGAAAATGAATAAAATAAAGACTAAGGCAGAATAAAAACTACAGAATAAAAATGTTCGGTCGAATATTTTTTTTTAAACTCTGAATGAAGATAAGATGTGCCCTGACATGATTTATTTTCATGTTGAATATTGATTTTACAGTATGTGTTTAGCTTATTTGCACTGTCAACCTGCAAAAAAAAAAAAACAGAAATGAGGAAGTGGAGTGAAAACAAATATTCTCCCTGATAAGAGCCTGTTGGAGATAAACTCCAGTTAATCTTAAAGGTGCAGACCAGTGAAACGCCTCATCAAACTGGAATAAATTCCAGCGAGGCGTTAATGTTTCAGAGCATTAAATGATGAGAACAAAAGTGCACTTTTACTGATCTGAGAAATGTTTTCTCCCTTTGTTCTTTGGTAAGAATAAAGTGACAATAAAGTTTGATTTGATTTGAAAAGTTGAGCTCCTTGTCTCCCAGCAACGTCTGGGTGTTTGTGGAATTATTTAGCTGAATCTGGCTTTTTAGTTCTTCTGCAAATGGTAGATGAGCTGACAGACAAATGAATTTCCCTTTGGAGATTATTAAAGTAGTTCATATTCATATTTATACGGCTCTTTCCTGCATGCCTCTACTCGGTCTACGAACTGCTGTCGCCCATGGCAACCAATATCTTGTAAATTCAAAATGGCACAACCTCCCAAATAGGTCACGTGACACCGTGGTAACATGACGTGTGTCCTCACTCCTAATAGAAAAACCAAATCAAACCCATGAAGCCCAGTTTGTTATTCAGTGGTTTTACTCAAAGTAATTGAACAGTTTACAAAGTCAAACATGAAAGATTCATGTGAATGAAATCATCCAGAGCACGGTCACTGATCATTGTCAAACCAGCTGCTGTCCAGCTGGAGGTCAGGTTATTGATCAGCGGTGAACACTGACACAGTTCAGCTCCTGATTGTTTACAACAGTATCAACCAGCTCCTGTTCAACACTGTGGTGCATTAAAACATCATTCCACATAAAAAATCTACTGATTAAAATCAGCTGATCATATTAAAACATCAGGGATCAGCTGTCCCACATATTTACACACATTCTGTTCACATACTCCAACATGAACTGGAGCAACATTCAAAATCTGACTCTAAAAAATAAACAACACTTCTCTATGAGCATGTTCAGTACTTGAAGACCTGGTTCCTGGACGCAACTTCAGTACCGTCAATGCCAGCACCTCTAAAACTTCTTCAGTAGCAGCAGCAAACTGAAACATGGCTCCACCACTGCACCACAGGTGGCTCTCCCTGTGTGTGTGTGTGTTGGGACTCTGTGGCAACATTAACAGACTTGACTCGGAGGTAGGCGTGGTAGCTACAGCCTGAACCTCAGCCGACACCTCCTGTTCCACATGGTGCGGTCGCTGAGGCAGCCTATGAGCCTGCTGGCGGGCGTGGGCCGGGCCACGCCAGAGAACGGTCTGGAGTTGATGCTGACGTGAGGCATCTCCTTCTTCAGGGTGGGCAGGTGGTTGTCGGGCACGAGGCCGAAGACGTCCAGGAGGCTCAGCGTGGGGAACGTCGACCCCAGGTCCCTGCAGGTGAGACACAAGTTAGGACCAGACTGACTCAGTGTTTCGGGACACAAAGCTAGTTATTTACAAAAAGGCATATTCGCCCCTTTAATAACAGTGTTCACACCAGATTGTTTTCTAAAAACTCTTCGTTTACACAAACCTGCATACATATGCTGTTAAGAGCTACTATGAGCATGCTAAACCTATGGGCGGCAGTGTAATGAGAAGCATAAAGACATGCTAGCCAATCAGAATCCTGGAAAAACACAACAACAACGAATGATACGAGTTACTTCCCGTTCCTTCTGAGATGGCACAAGGTTTGTTTGTTTGTAAACAGAGGTCACACACATGATGCAGATGCATTTTATCACATACGGTGACATTCTGAAGTGCAACCTTTTTTCTAAATCACCACTTTGGCCGTAGTTTTCAGATACAAATCGACTTCAAGTTCTGTTTTCAAGTAAACAAAAGGCCAAAAGACGTGGAAATATCACAGGTTCAGAGGATCAGAGGCAGGTGAACTCACGTCAGAGCGGCCAGGTGAATGTGATAGCAGCGGCTCAGGGACAGGTGCACCAGATGCTTGAGTTGTGCGAGGACGGGGAAGCTGTCGGCCATCAGCAGGGTGCTGTCACTGAAAAACACGGTAACCATGGTGATGTAGGAGAGACATGGAGACGTTGGAGGATGAGGTCATGATTATTTCAGAGAGAAAAACTCCCACAGTAACACAGGTCAGTAAACGTTGCATATGTCCAGGAGAGTTCAGCTGTCACAGTCACACGGTGCCAAGTGTGAAGCAGGTGTGTCCACCTGTATCTGTGATGACGCAAACTGCTGATGAGGAATCAAACATACCTTAAATCTAGAGCTTGAATATGAGGACACCTCTCCACCAGCACCTTCACATCTGGAAACACACACACACTACACTGTCACATGTGTCTGCAGCTGCTCAGGACACTCAACATGTGGATCTGCTACTGTCACTTCACACAGTACAATTTCACACTAATGATGCAGATTATAACTCGATTTACTATATAAAACACCTTTAACAACAAGCACTTTGACAATTGAGGCAATGAAAACAATGGCATGAGGCTCAGACGAGACAAAAACAGAACAGATATCAGGAAAAGAGTGAAGACACAATACTGCACATGTCAATGTAAAAAGAACAATTACAAAGACTACACACTGTATCAAACCTCACTTTAACTGCAACTGTTCTGAAAATGTTCAAGAAGTCATTTAAAAGACTTAGACTATAAGAATTCAGCCCACCTCACTGTAATACATTACCATATCAACATGTGTGACACCCCACAGTGTTTTTTCCCTTATTTCCATTAAAAAATATAAAATCGAAGATGTCGTTTCTGTTGGGTATTGTATCAAACAAATACTGCACTGTGGCGCCCCCTGGGGGTCAAACTCCATCACAACATGATCAGTGCTCTGTATTAAGATTGATGACATGAGGTGTTGATGAAAAGCACTGAAGCCCAGAGACTCTACACTCTGTTTCAACAACAGCAGTGAGTCTTCTCAATCATTAGGAGGGTGACATCTCCCACACAGCTCTTTATACTCGAGACTTGGCTTTAATTTGTTACAATCATGAAGATGTGTAACAGGTCGGGCCTGCCAACAGGCTGATCTATGGACCAGTGATGATGTCACTCACCGTCTAATGTCAGGCTCTCTCTGTAGCCGCTGAAGTTGAGGTGAGTAACACCTGAGCTCAGGTTGTTGACGACACTCTTCACATGATCGTTGTTGAATTCACACCATGATATGTTCAGCTGCTCTATACTGCACAGAAGAAGAAGAAGAAACACAGTATTAGTATTAAAATGAGCTGCAGGTGTGTGGATGACATGTGTGGTTCTGACAGGTGAGGTGCTGAGCAGCAGCAGCAGACCTGGAGCAGGATCGGAGCATGTTGGCCAGAGCAGCAGCAGAGAAACCACTGCAGCCGCTCAGGTTGAGCTGGACCAGGCTCTGGTTGTTGGACAGAGAACTGCAAGAGAGAAACACACACAGTCATAAATACAGAAAAAATAATGAGAAATTCTTCAAACTGTGAAAAAACAGCCCCAAGTTTTAAATTTAACAGAGAAATGATCCGTCATTCTGAGGAAAAAGAGTATGTTCAATTATAGCTGCTAAATATGTCACTTCCTCTCATAACTGTAGAAAAACAAATGCATTCACACTACCATTTGTTATTTTAAAACTGCTTTCACTCATGTGTAAGCATGCATATATTTACATATACGTATGTGCATACATGTGTAGCTACGTATATATTTATAAAATTGTATTGGTTTTTCCTCCTTGTGTTTATTTCATTATCTGTTCATGCTACTCCAGCTTTAAACATCCACCTGACTGAGCCCGAACCTGCTCCTGAACTTTTAATGGTTTATATTGTGGAGATCTGGTCTTTGTGGTTAAAAGTGACAGACACACACACATCCTGCTCACACCGTCTTTAAATGACATTTCTGCCTCTGCACAGACAATATACCTTTGTTATAACCAGGCAGAGCACATCAATATAGAGGAAAACCAAAGTCAGGTTCTGAAGTGGCTGAGCTCACTCAGTAGATGTGGAGCTGCAGAGTGAAGCACTCACTTGATGATGGCGTCTGAGAGCTGCAGACCCTCCAGGCTCAGGTGCTCCAGCAGCCTGCACTGACAGATGATGCTCTCCAGGGCTGAGGTGGGGATGATGGAGCTGGACAGATCCAGCTGGCTCATCTGCAGTGAGCTGAAAGGAACATGAGTATCTTTAACATACTTGGGGAAAATGTTTCATTTTTGTAAAGAAAGAAGTCAACATTAACTCTGATCCTGTAGAACTGAACCCAGATCTGTAGAAAAACCTTGAATAAAGCCTTGACTAGAACCACAGAAACTGCTGGACTCACCCTGAGCCTGTGAGGTGCAGCTCCTCCACAAAGGAACGGGGGCAGCGCAGCCGCGGACCCCAGTTTTCAGAACTTGCTGCAGAGCTGCGCCCATGTGGGTCAACCCCTCCAGATCCACACTGTGCCACAGAGACTCATCAAACCTGCGACAGAGACGTGCTGTTAAAGTCTGTGCATAATAGGATGGAAAGCTCCATCTGGTAGGACTGGAGAAACTGCTGCCTGCTGTCTGAGGAGTCATGGATCTGACTTCATCTCTGTGCAGAGTTACTGTGTAATTACTCATCAGGGATCAGTGAAGGATTCCCAAATTAAAACGTAGTGTGTCCCATGAGCCTCTTTATGAAACCATCAGTAAATGACAAAAAACATAGACCTTTTTTGGAGCAAAGGCCACATGAATGTGAGAATATTTCACTGATCAGAGACTCACGCTAAACGATGCCAGCGCTTGCAGACCATGGACGTCCTGAGCAGGTCCTGCAGAGGGAGGCAGAGGAGGATCTTCAGAAGCAGCTCGTCTGGCAGGTGGTCCCATGAGATACCTGTAAAGGAACACAGTAAACACAATGACAGTTAATCACAGGTACAGACACTGCAGAGTTTATGCGAGGAGGTCAGAGAGGTCTCCTGCCTGATGTGGAGTCCTTCTTCCTCCTGGACCTCCTGGCCAGGACAAACTGGTTGGCATCATTCTCCTTGCCCTTGCTGATGAGCCGCTGGTGCTTGTGTCGGGGTGACCACTGCTGGATGAGCTCTGTGGGGGTGCACTCTGTGTCCAGGCCCTCGGTCAGGCAGCCCCTGGACTTGCGTTTGTTGGTCCTGTTGGACTGAGACAACATGGAGCCCTGGAGGCTGAGGCAGGGCAGGTCCTGCAGGGGCATGCTGGAGGAGGGAGAACCCATCAAAAACTCATCTTATACACACATCTTATGACTCAACACAGCCATCGGTGCTTTTGTAGGATCGGTTCAGACAGAGACTGGTTAGAGAGACAGACTCCACAGACAACAACCTCTCTGCCCGCCATATTGATGCAGCTAGCGGCGGAGTAACCGCGCAAACTCTCCCTGCTAAAGACAATGAAAACACTCTGTCACCTGGATTCCAGGTTATACACGAGTCCACAGCTTCACTGACCTGTTATTCTCTTAATTAGTGACTTGTTTAGTCTCTAAAACAGCGGGAAAGGAGCTCAGATGGACGGAGGCCTGGTCTAGCTCAAAGCGCGGTATCGATTATTAATAGCTTCGGTCTCGAGCTAAAGCTGATAAAATGAAGATTTATAGACACACAACTAACGATACAGACTCACAAATCAACCAGCATTTACTGTGACAGATCAGAGATATTTCTATGGCTACGGCGCCGAGATAACTGACTATAGTCTGGTTAGCATCGCTTCTTTTACACATGGACTTATCGCTCAGACTTAACGTTCCCGCTGCTGGGGCTGCTCTACATGCACCGGAGCAACCCTCAGAGACTGTACCTGTCTGTGGGCCTCTCCTCCGCGTCAGGGCTCACGGTTCGGTCGCTACGGGACGTGGACAACATGGACATGAGGGAGCTCCCTGGTTCTCCTGAGCCCTCCAACCGGGATGCTTTAAACTCAGCGCCAGCAGCAGGGCGCCCTACGTCCATACGTCACCGACGCGTATGCACGTCGTACGGGTTACGTCACATTTCTGGGTGAGGGGCGCATGTGGCGTTCCGGTCTTGCTCGTTTTTTCCGCCTTTTTTTTTTTTTTTTTTTAACATTTAAATTTCACTCTTTGCATAAAACACGTTTCCGTGTTATGTCTTTTTTTGAAGAGACACAACAAGGTGGGCGCATTTTTGTCAGATTATGTTTTCGGAAATTGATTAATAACATTTAATTAATTACTACACAGTGCAACTGTTTTGTTTTATTCTTTTTAATTTTATGGTTGATCTACAGGTCAAACTTTAGAACC
Source organism: Caranx ignobilis (assembly GCA_021432705.1). NCBI lineage: Eukaryota > Metazoa > Chordata > Actinopteri > Carangiformes > Carangidae > Caranx > Caranx ignobilis. The sequence goes on from MU269987.1 coordinate 3,705,537, forward strand.
TCAGGAGGGTCTATGTTTCCCTCCATCTTACAGACACATGATCACTGGAAATGTGTACTGTTTTCATTCACTCACTTTAAACAGCAGTAGGATAATGCTGTTGAGCACTTGTTCATCATGCTGCTCTCTTTCTGGGCTGTCTTCATCTTATATGCCACCTGATGACCCTGACACTTATCATTCTCCACCCAGTCTTCATCCAACAGTTTCTTTAATGACTGATTACAGGATGGAGAAACAGTACAACATCATCATCACGCATTATCACCAACACCGGAGACCCTCAGTACTGGTTTGTAGTGTACATCCTCTGTTAGGTGTAAATGTGTTGTCATCAATAACAACCACAGTAATGATAGTAGCAACAATTGTTTGACTGTAAACTGTTGAGTTGGGCCTTAGCTGGTATCTTCTTTGATCAGCAGTGTCACACCTGTGATACCTGTGTTAAACAGCAGATGTAGATTAGAGCAGTGTGTGTTTGTTTTTGGTTTTTTCAAATGCTTTTGGTAATTATTCACAACATTTTCAGTTTCATCTTGTTAAAAATATGAAACTCTGAAAATGGATGAAACAATAATAATATAAAGAGATAGATTAGATAAGATAAAGGAAATCAATGCAACAAGGAAGACGAAACAAAAATAGTGAAAAAAACTGTACAGGGCTAGTTTCTACCATGCTTTAGTCTCCTGTAGTCACTGTAATGAGTCTAAATATTTATTATATGCCCAGTTATCATTTGTATTCCTGATTTTACTCAGTTGGCATTGGTGGATGTAGGCCTACCTTGTATTCGCCACATTATTTATTTTTATTAACGAAATTTCAGTTCTTATCATATATATCTTTTTTTCTGAATGTACAGTTGAACCAGTCAGCATCTTAAAGAAATATTCCATATCAACCTTACACAATAAATTAATGGCTGTCATTCATAACATACATGACAAATACACATTTTCTGTTATTGTGGTGTCTGAATCCTGTAATAAAATAAGAGTATGATTTCAAATGCAACGTGCGTGTTTTTGCCCATGACACAGTTTGTGAGTGTGTGTGCTGCTCATGACCGCGGTGAGCTCGTCCTCCCCTCAGACCGGAAGTGTTCCTGCGCCGCTGTTGACGGAACACGGAGACGGAGGCTGGAGAGTCACAGAGGAGGAGCTGAGCACCGGATCGTCCGCAGTCAAACAGGTTTGTTCTGGTTTCTACAGCCGCTTTCCTTGCAGCAGATGAGCAATAACTGATTGATATGTGATGGGGATCAGACCGCGGGGTGATCATCCTCCTCCAGCCGATCACCCGGCCGCTGATCGCCCGTCACTTGATCTTGTCATCAGGTGTGAGTCGCTGTTTAAATGATGGTGCGTCGCCGTAGAAACCAGGGTGGTACGACAGGCGAGGACACAGGGTGAGGACACTTGTCCTCTCTCCTGGTGCAGGCAGGGACACACACGGGGCTTCTCCTCCGTTAGAGGACAGGGTGAACCGTCCTGTCGTCTGTTGCTCAGCCATCTTTACTCTGTCATCCCAGCCCTCGGTCAGCTCTCAGCGGCGGCTCCCGGAGCTCAGAGAGCTCTGAGGCCTGCTGCTGAAGCACGGCTGATGAGGGGGGGGTTCAGTCTTTGGCTCGGTACGGCACGATTTAACCGCGCCATGGCGACCACAGGCCTCTACTGCGGCTTCAACCTCTCTCTCTCTCTCTCTCTCTCTCTCTCTCTCTGTGCTGGTTCATCAGTGTTTGATTTCTCCATCATCATTAGAGCAGGTGCAACAAAGGCAGCAGCTCAGTCTTTATACACTGATTTTCTATCATGCCATGAGAACAGGAAGTCAGCCCACACCCTCCCTCTGTACTCTATCATCATTTCATTCAGTGTGGTGCTCATGCATACAGCAGCTACACACTGAGCTTGTTTCCATCAGCCACAGCCCTGTCAGCAGTTTCCCTTGGTAAAGGTGTTTCTAAAGGAAAATGTTGACAGGACATCTGAGTCATCCAGATCCACCTGTGATGGCCTCTATAATGTTGATATCACGTGTGCATAGCAACACACTTTGAATTTATAAATGACTGTAATCTAGGTTTCATGTGTTTGCGTGTTGGGTCGGGAATACAGTACGGTAAAGATAGTACAGTGGTGAATTATCCACAGGCAGTGGGTTCAGGTTCTTTAGGTGTTGAGTGCACATGCATTCACTGAGTGAGGATACACACAGCTGTGCATGATATTAATGCCTGTTATCAGTTATGTGAGGACATGAAGCAGCATCATTGCTCCACAGGGATTTGTGGCGTAGAGGTTAAAGGTAGGTAACTGTCATTCAAAAGCACCTGTTATGTTCATTTGTATTCTGCACTCCACTAGAGCAGCTGGATCTGATCCACAGTTTGGTTAAAACCCCTATTCATCTCAAACTGCCTGTTATGCAGCTGCTCAGTTCAGGAACCGGTTAAGACCTCCTTAAATGGCTGCTTTCCTCTGATTGGCCAAACACCTGGACACCTGAATGCCATGTTCTTATTGGTGTGGATATATTGAAAGTAACGAGGAACTAAAACTATGAAACAGAACAGAACTGATGGAGTGATGATTGTATGGTATTACTTTCTTTCTGTGCTGAACATTTCCAGTAGAAATCCCTGTGCATGGTGAGTTCTCATGTACAGATACAGCTCCTAGTGAGGTGTGGTTTGAGTCTGTCACCTCGGTGGGGGGGGACAGGTCTGACCCACAGTGAACGGCAGCATCACTGTCTGAGTGGTTTGCATCAGTATGTATTAGCTGTTAGCTGGGTGCGTGCAGCAGCTTCAGATGCAGGACTGGAACATCTGTGTGACATTAGCAGCCATTTGCTGCGAGCTGCATCAAGACTTCATGTGTTTTCTGAGAACAGGAAAAAGAGACTTGATGTTTCCTTCCAGAATTTAGCTCGATCTGTCTGCAACAATATCACAGTTGACCACACAACCATGGCCCGCCTCTCCCAGTGATGTTGACAAATCACATTCAAGTAAAAGTCTTCAGCTTGACTCACTACTTCAGCCATCACATGAATACATGCAGTTGTCCATTAATGTGTGTTCAGATCTTGACAAGAGCAGAACTTTACACATCATCATGGTCAACCGTCTGATGGTCCGGTCTCATCCACCAGCTACAGTGTAGAGTGTATGAGCTCAGTCCTGGCACATTCACACCTGTATACCTTAATGGACCTGTATGAGGAGCAGGGATCAGTGGGAGTTATCCTAGTGTCCTCAATAGCAGTTTCATGTCAGTGTTTGTTATTTAGAGTTTTGTATTAGGCTTTCTTCTCTGACAGCTGTGAATGATTGTGTCTTTAGGCCAAAGCTTGAATTAGACTGAAGACATTTAAAATAACTGTGTTTATTGTGCAGAAAGTGGTTGTTTTTTTCACAGTATAAACTTGGAGGAGAAGATTTATCCAGTCGTTATGTCCAGGGTTCAATAGTTTTTACTGCAGTAGTTAAAGCTGGGGCAGGCAAGAGTTGTTTTGAAAAGAAACGATAGCTCCTGGTATCTTTGACCCGCCAAAGCTGTTCTGGTCTGGGGGTTCCTAATTGGTTGAAGGGTCGGCCCTACTCTGTCCTAACAAATTGGGAGGACAGAGTAGGGCCTCCCAACAGAGTAGGGCCAGCCCCTCAGCCAATCAGGAACCCCCAGACCAAAATAGATTTGACTGGTCAAAGATACTGGGAGCTGTAGGCTTTTCAGGCTGCTGCATAAAGAGACATAGAGACTAAGTGATCACTCTAAACACACAGACCTGAATACTGATAGCTGAATGGGAAAACACTATTTTCTGCCTATCTTCTGCCTAATCCTGCCTACCCCAGCTTTAAAGAGATGAGAAAACTTGGCTTAAATATTATAAAAGGTACAAACATGTAATGGACGGGGTGGGGGTGGAGTAACATCTGGGGGACTGACAGTGATGCTGCTGAGTTAAATCTTCATGATAGAGAGAAAAAACCCAGTTTCCATTTAAATTTTCATCTCATGTAGAATATTCCAGCAGCACTTTCCCCATTTGCTGAACAGCTGAACTTCCGTCTTCTGTGAACCAGCACATAGAGCTCTCTGTACTACACTGAGCTGTGGCTCATAGCTGTGGCCTAATGTATATTGTATAGCAACTCTCTGTTTAGAGATGAACAAGTTGTGCGGTCCAAACATTGTGGAGGTTTTCATCAGTTCTGCACCAGAAAACAATCCTGTGTAAAGTCTTGTCCAGGTTTCTGAAAGAAGGATTTGAGTTGCAAAACAGATCCAGAACATAATCCAGGTTTCTGAGTCTCAGCAGACAGAGAAAGTCCAGAAAGCAGAATAACATGGAACATGCCACAGTTTTGGGTACAAGCAGTGTGGTTTCTCTAAAGCAGGCGAAGTTCAGGTCTCTGAAATTATGATTTGAGTTGCAGAAGAAGACTGTAGAGCCACTACAATGCAAGAACCGCACCCAGCATACTGGTATCATATCCAATCAGGAAATTTTAGTTGGTGATTAATTGCTATTTAAATAATTGTGATTAATGATTTAATTGTGTTTTTTGTTTATTAATTCATGCCACTAAACAGTATAAGCCATACATATGTAACATAGTTTAATAATACACATAAACCTTATGAAGAAGAAGAAGAGCCATTTATTGGCATTAAACACTGGAACATAGAAATAAAAACTGCATTTCTGTTTGCCTTGAGGCTTTGCAACTAAATCCATGATAGATGCTCACTGAAATGCGATTGTCGAATATTAGAAATGAAGCGCCTCGAGATAAACAGTTTGTGGCTCTGCTCATGTTTCATTAAACCATAGAAGAAGAACGGGGCACAGCATGATGATGTTATTAAAAGAGCAGCAGCCAAACCTCAAACGATGGAAAATGACGGGGAAATAGTCAGCTCAAATAATTGTGATCAGGCGATTATGAAATAATTGTGACAGGCCTAATATCCATATTCTTAAAAGCAGAACACGGTGTTAGATCAGTGTTAGGTTCCTGGATGCAGCCCAGGGGATGAGGGACGCATTAGAATAAAAGAACCAGGTTGAAAAGCCGTAACAATCAGACAGTGAGGGATTGACCAGGATCACTGGGTCTGGTGCCTTAAAGTTTGTTGGTGCTTGTTGTATCTGTTCCTCAGACACAAGTCTGACTCAGTGATGATGTCTCTCTGTCTTTCAGTGAGGATATGTCTGTCAGGATGGAGATGGATATCAGTGGAGTGTCCCGGACACATGTCTCCATCCTCCCTTCAGCTGAGATCAAGGCCACGCTGAAACCAGAAGCGGAGAGACCTCGCTGTGCAAGCACCCCGTGCTCCCCCATCAGAGGCACCGTCGCAGGATACCAGATCCTGCACATGGACTCTAACTATCTGGTGGGCTTCACCACTGGTGAGGAGCTGCTCAAACTGGCCCACAAGTGGTCAGAAGGAGCCCCAGAGAAGAGCTCTGTATCAGAGCCTGTATCCAGCCCCATCCAGAGTCCTGTCCCCAAGTCTGTGGACTTGGGGATCCACCGGTCTTCACGAATCTTCAAAGGCAAAAATCGCTACTACCAACCCTACGACATCCCTGCTGCCAACGGACGGAGGCGGAGGCGTATGCCCAGCTCCAGCGACACCTTCCTCAGGTCCCTGGCGCATGGGGAGCCTGGGAGGAGTCTGCATGCTCCACTACCCCTATGTCTGCTTAAAGGAAAGGGGGCCCAGTCCAAGTCTCTGGACTACCTTAACCTGGACAAAATAAGCATCAAAGAGTCGTCAGACACTGAGGTGTTACAGTACCAGCTGCAGCACCTCACCCTGCGGGGGGAGCGTGTGTTTACCAGGAACAAGACATGAGCACAGTGGATGGCCCGTTGAGGCGTCAGTCACCCTCCGGGGTTTAGGTGCTATTTCCAGCCTGGTCTCTTTCTACTCAGATTATAAAGGGTTCTTTAAGAAGGAAGTCTGATAATCCTGTTATATTATTACCTGGGGTTCCACCTTGTACTGTTCACATAATGTGGTGAAGAAAATCCTTAATTAATCCTCACATCATATTGAGGTGTTGAGGTAAAAAAAATGTGAAATGCAGTGCATTCAGAAAGTATTCAGACCCCTACACTTGTTTGATATTTTGCTATGTTGCAGCTTCATGATAAATGGTTTGAATGAGATATATTTCAAGTGCAAAAAGTCTCAAATTCATTTTCTTTTTGTCATTATGGGTAAAAGTGAATGTAATGTCTTAGCATGAAGCTGCAACATTACAGTGGAACCAGTGAAGGGGGTCTGAAGACTTTCTGAGTGCACTGTATATAAACTTAGCAATAACTAGTGAACCTATTTATTGACAGTGTTGTGTGTTTGTACTGGTCAAAGACGCACTAATATATCAGCTGACAGCTGAGAGAAGCACATATCACATACTTTATCAGCTTTAAATGCACCGTTGCTACCAGGCCAATAATAGATTTACTGCTTGTCTGTGAGGAGTTGTGTTCATGGACGTTTTGCATATGACTGTCAAATCGGCGACATGATACTTTTAGTACATTGCTCATTTATTTATTGCTGTCAGTGTTTTGAACTTCTTATTTACCATGAGGTGGACATGTGGAAAAACTCATTGATGCTCCATTCAATCTGTTTAGTAACAGGAGGTAAGGGTGAGCTGATTGATTGTCCCATATTTTACACATTCTCTGTGTTGAGCCACTTGAAATGATCCAATCAGAGGAGAGCAGGATCTGAGTCTCTCTACAGATTGGCCAGCTGTTTTCGAAGTGAGCTAATCAAAATAGAAAAAACAGTGAGAGAGACCAAATCCTGCAAGTGTGGGATGGTGGCTTCAGGTGGGCAGGGCTTAGTGACTGCTTTCTTATGACATCACTAAGTTACAGGAGTCCTGATGGTTGATTTTCAGGCTCAGTTTCTGAATAGTGGCTGTGTGCATTTCTCTGTGGACTGAGGCTTTGATGCTTTCACAGTATTAATATAGAACCTAGAGCTGCTTTATAATCACACTACACATGGACATCTACCTTTACACTACCTGTGAGACCTTGAAAGGATCTTACTCATAGTGATATTTGATCTGTGATCTAGGTATGGGTATTGAACTCTACTTTTATTGACAGACTGAGCTTGTTTGATTCCACCACAGATTGAAAAATGTCTCATCATTAGACACAGGAGTAAGTGAGTAAATCTAATCAATGTCAGTGGATCAGTTAACATGCATCATGCCTCAACCAGAATCTAATAATGCTGCTGACTGGCTGTTTTTACTTGTATTGCTTGATCAATTCCTCTGTCCACACTGTGAATAAAGAGGCATCAGAGAGGGAGGCATAGGTCCTTAGTATAGCATAGGTCCTTCAGTCAGAATCTAACCAGGGACAGATTCATGGTCGGCTCTCTATATCACTCTGTGGTGATCTGCCACCATGACCCCCTCTCTGTGCTGCAGAAGGGAAGAGAATCCATCCTCCGGTCTGTCTAACTGCGGAGGCTTTATTTAGCTCCAGCTCAACTTCAGAATGTATTTTTATACAGGGTGAGGATGTGGATGTTTCCCTCCATCTCAGTCAGTCACACAGATAGCAGGATCAAGGGCAGCGAGTAATTATGGGAACTAATAAAAAACACTCACCCACTGGAGTTTGGTTGTTGTCGCTCGATCCTTCAGCGGTGACCTTTGACCTGGTGGGAGATCAGAAAACACCTGACAGATGAGTGGAGCATCACTTCAGTCTTTGTTAGATCTGTTGAGTGGTAACTGTGGGCAGAAATAGTTGGGATTATGTTGGCTTTAGAAAATCATATTGGTGCATCTCTAGTTTTGTACATTGGTTATGGGTGCACAACAACAGTATGTACAGGTGTGTCTTTATAATGAGTGTGTGTGTGTGTGTTCCCCTTACAGCTGGTAACGGACGTGTTTCCAATGCCTCTCCTGCAGAAACAGTGTTTTCTGCACCTGATTGCACTGTTGGACGTCGACTACAGACTGTCTCTGGAAACAGCAGTGCACCTTTGACATTGTCACCACCATGACACCAGTGAGGTGTTCACACTAAACGCTGCAATATTGTACATAAGCAAGCCATGTGAACACTTACAGTTCTGCAGAAACATGTGTACACCCCCTGAGTTTTTGCACTGTATGTTGTGTTGCTTTTTATCATAACTTCAGTGTTTTGACACTAAAATATTAGACATTTTCATTGACTTTATCATCTCGTAAGATCTGAAGCCTCTGTGTTAAATTTCACGTGATGTTGACACCTTTTAAACTGTTCTGTTGTAGAAAAAGAGTCATATTGATGCAATGTATGTTACTTTGAGCCCATTAATCTTAGATCCTGCAAGTCACCAATCAGAGAGCTCCAAATCCCTGCAAATAGAGGCTTCTAATATTTATTAATATGTTAAAACTTAGATTATGTAGATGTTTTTGAAAATGATGCAGAACAGTGGCCACGTGTTCTTCATGTTTGAATCCAAGTCAAGACTGGATGATTTAGTTGTTCTGAAAAAAAAGTTTAATAACATATGTTCACATGACACAAATGTTCTATTCTGATGATCAAAATAAGGCTTTTATCCACAGTGTTGGATCAGTAGGTGGAGCATGATGGATGCTGCACCTTCATTCACCAGTTTTTATGCTTTATGATTTTTTGTTTGCTCCAACAAAAATCTGAAAAACAAAATGTCTTAAAGGAGTTTTCCCACTCAGCCTGGATGAGAATGCTTGTGTATTGATAAAGGTAAAAATAGACCAAGTGCTTTGACATCAAAAAAGCAAGGACTACATGGAGCTACTTTAAGGTTTACTATTGCTACATTGCTAGAGTTGTTAGCATTAGCAGCTGTTTACTTGCTAGTCTTGTCAAGAGCTCCAGCCATCATTGCCTTTACAGCAAAAGAGGTTTTGGCTAGCATGCTAACTTCAGTAGAAGAAAAGACGTGTCAGAGAGTAGAATGAACCTATTTTTGGAAACCGCTGTGGAGTAAAGGAATAAAGACTGATGCTGAGATGCGAATGCAAACGTTAGCTCTGTAGCAATGGAAAAAAACGTACATGTAGCACCTTTAAACGTGCACATGGCTCAGGTGTGAGCCATGTAAATCAGGTTCATCATCAGGTCCATCATGTTTCCACCTGCTTTAAAAAGCAGCACTAATGACTTCATCTTTAGTGGCACTAACAGCTCGTTTTGATGTGACAGAAAGGACAATTACACAAATTCCTATTAGGTTTTGTTGATTTTCTCAACATTACATCCAGTTTAATTTGCACCACATCTGGATTGAACATGTGTATTCAGTGGAGCTGAGATCTTCTCTCAGAAAAGTCTGAATCAGGATCTGTATCTGAGCCGCTACGTGAAGCTGAGTCAGTTACAGTGTTCACTGTATCTTCTGACTGGAAACCTTGTTGGATGGACATGTATTTTTCTTTCACTTCTATTGTGCTCACTTTAATTAATCTGTTTGTTTTAGTACATCATTTAGTTATTCAATAAATTAATGAAAGTAACAACAATTTCCTGTGTGTTTAACCTTGTCCTGGAAACTGCTGTGATTCCCTGATCTGGTCCTGTTATTAGTGTTAATGATGAGGTGAGTTAATGAGTTACCTTCTATTGTTACTGAGTGTTGGAGACATTTCTCAGTAGCACACACATGAACACACACTCTCCCTCACTCACACCTACATGTAGTTGAAGCATTTGGCAGTTGCAGCTATATATGACATTGAATTCATATAAAAAAGTTAATATGAATAAATCAACAGTGGCTTTGAATGGCCAGAAAGTCATTTAAAAAGATGACAACATTGATTTTATTTTGAGACACTTTGACCAGGGGGTGTACAAACTGTTTCACTATAAACTGTATGTAAAGTCACTCTTATGCACTTCTATTGATTCCTGAAGCCAAACAGAAAATGCTTGATGTTAACAATGACTGTTAGATCATTAAAGGTTATTTCAAACAGCAAACCAAGAGGGGGCTGAGACTTAATATATCCGTCTGATAAGAAAATCTGCTGCTCAATTAAAACCTGTGAGCGGTTTTAATCCAGTGTTCAGGAAAGGTTTTCCTGATATTGCCAGTTTCAAATACTTTGTGATCAGGTGTCAAAATCAACCAGATCCACATCTTCTACACAGACACCACAGAAGAGAGTCCCTGACATAACTGACATCATGAGATCAATTAATCCCTAAATTTTTAAAGGTTTGATGAAATCAGACAGGAATTGAACCACTGACCTTGGATGAGTCACAGCGGCTCCCTGTGGTCTCTGTGCTTGTATGTCCATCCATAAATGTACCTTTTCAGTAGGCTGAAGTGACAGTGAGTACAGGGCTGGGCTCTACCTGTACAGATCTGGTCCCTCTCTGTTACCACCAGAGACCAGCAGAGTCCCCCTCCACCAGTCCATCAGTCCACAGGGACACTGTCTCCCCATGGGGGGCACATTTGTGCTGCTTTAAATCAACCTCAACAAAATCTGACCTTTCACTTGACTTTTTTTATTCAGTGTTACTTTGCTCATAAACGCCTCTGAGGTATTTTTGTGTTTATTTGCTCTGTTCACATTTCCAGGAAACAAAGAGTCATTACAGAGGAGAATGGATTTGGCTAAAACCTTGATTACGATGTGTATTACAGGGCATTGAAGCAGTATCAAAAGCACAAGAGTACAATTATCCTCTAATTACTTTTCATAGTGAAGCAGAAAAACACATCAGTCATGCAGAGTCAGTGTAAAACTCCTGACTCGGCGTGTTCGAGGCGCTTTAATATGACATCACAAACAGTCTATAACCTTCTGACTGCTGAAATAAAGAGCTATAGGTGCTGCTGACAGAGAGTATGAAGGATAATGTCAGTGAGAAAAACAACAGTGTAAATGAAGAAGACACAATGGTTACATCATTCCTATTCTATTGGGTCAAAGATAAATGTGCAGCTGGACATAATATGAAATCTGAGAATACAGATCAAACTGAAAAAACAATGAGAAGACTAACAGAGAACTGAAAGAAGAGCTTAGATTAAAAAAAGAAGAGAAACTGAAGTGCAAAATATGATGAGTGTTTCTCTTAGATATGTTTATTTGCATAGATGCTGGAGTCTGAGTTGTGTGTAGGTGCAGAGTGACTGACTCCTATCAAAGTGCAGTGATACAGGTGGTTCCTGGTCCACAGACCGAGTCTCACATTCTGGTCTCTTCTGGGGGCCGGTTCATGTATTCCTGAAGAGCCTGATGCAGAGGCAGCCACTTCTTTATGGAGGCCTTGATGGCCACAATCCATCTGTGAAGAACATCACATACATTAACATTTGTTCTGAAGGTCCTCAGCTCATGAGCAGAACCAGAACCAGTACTGCAATCAATCAGCTGTAACAGAACCATCACCAAGGGGAGAGCTTTGTCTCTGGCCAAGGCTGCTATGGTAACACAAACAAAGCTGGCAAAGTTAAACTATTGTAGCAAAAAACAACACATGCACAGGTGCGGAGGAGGAGTGAAACACTACTCATATAATAACTTCATGATCTTGTGTACTCCATGAGATCATCTCCCAGGTCCACTGTCTTCACTGGACTGATGTCAAGAAACCAAATCTGCTGCTGCTAAAATCTGTGCTGTGATTTCAGCTTGATTCACTCCCTCCTCCGCCCTGTTTTTTGGGGGATATAAACTCAGCTTGTGTTGTAAAAGCTGTATGAGAGTCAGAGTCAGCTCCTCACCGTTTGTTCTCATTGGGATTTTCAGAGCAGAGGTAGAAGGTCTTGAACTCGTCAGACAGAGGTTTCAGCTCGATGGTGGACTTCTTGAATCCGTAGGGCTGCTCTCGAACTGTGTAGCCCTGAAGGTAGATCCCACCTGAGGACACAAATCATGACGTGAACTGATCAATACACAATTCACACACCTGACCACAGTCACTTCATTAACCTCATCAAGTCATTACTAAAGGAAAATAATAGTGTGATGCACTTGGCCTTTTTATGTAGAACACACCACAGATAAACAACATGAAGATGCTGATGCTCTGCAGGAGAACTCACACTTGGGTTAACTCATTTCAGCAAGCTGATAGTTCACCTTTACATCTCCAGTGTCTCCAGTGAGACAATAGATTTATACAATAGATCAGTTCTTGTGGAGATGCCTTTTTACATCCATATACCATCCATCATTTCATTGTGGTGTGGTGGTGTAGTCTTTGATTTTGAACATTAGTTTTTATAACAGTCACCACCTTTGTTTTCACTCAGGAGTTGTATGTGAAAAAAATCTTAAAATACATGTGAGCCCAACACCTCACTGAAGCAATGGCCCTGTGCTGGATGACCTTTGACCCTGGAGAAAAAGTCAACTGACTATGATTCAGGAAATCGAGAGAATATATCTGATTGACAGGGTAGTAAAGTGATGTGAGTGAAGCAGGTTGTCATCTCAGAAAATCAGCTTCAGTTTCTTTATATCCTCTGCAACATGTCTTTTAATTTGCCATTACTTACTTTGTGTGTGTTTTGTATTTCATGTTTAATATTTGTGTTTTATAAAGCACTTTGGTCCACTGTGTTTTTAAAGTGCTTTATAAATAAAGTTGGTATGGTATGTGTCCATACCATGAGCATGAGTGGCCCGGATCCCACTGTACAGGTAGAGGCAGCCGTCCTTCAGGATGCAGTAGTGCTGAACCCATATGTCCTTGCTCCTGTCTAATTTGTGAAGCAGTCCAAGACACTCTGGGCTCTTCACAGCCAGCGGGGGCAGGTTGGAGTTGTGTCTGGTGACATCCACCCACACATGGTTCTATAACATGGGTAGAGATTAGCGTTAGCGTGAGAGCTAAGTGTGAGCTGCAGCCTAATCCACCTGTGATGAAAAACAGAGGCACAACAACACACAGACGTTTCACCACACAGAGCCCATCTGATTTATGACAGATGTACATGTTACCTGCGCAACAGGATGAATGGCTGTCTCCATGGCCTCCAGCCACCTGCAATCACAAACAAGGAGCTGAAACATGATGTGACACTTGGGTACAGACATGCACCTGTGGCTGTGAGCTCCTGAACACCACAGTATGAATGCACCTTCAGGTTTGTGACCACTCTAAATTAAAAAACAACAGGTTTGACATTTGTGACCAACAGAACATACTGTAATATTTGTATAAGATTTACAGTTGCACAACATTTTATTCAGATTATTTTGAAGATTTGTGATACACATCAAAACAGAGCTTAATTAACACTTACTTTTATTATTGACAGTTGAGCAAGAATTTGATTATTTCTAAAGATGCTGATTAATCAGTCAATCATGTGATCAAATTACCAACTAATAGTTGCTGCTGTGGTTACAGCACTCAGACAACTCTTGAAATGAGAACAAATAATTTATTGAGATCATAAGCATGGCAAGCTGAAGCACAGCAAGCTGAAGCACAGCACAGGTATTCTTGAGCATGGCTGCAGCAGGTTTGGCGTCAGGCTCCGTCCCAGTTATTCATTCCCTGAATAATGATCTGCTTGACAGACCTAACAGGGAATGAAAGCAGACCCCCACAGGGGATCATAGAGACAGAGCCCACAGGTGGATGCTGGGGAGGTGGTGGGTTTGCAAAACCTCATGGCAGCAGGAGCAGCAGCAACAACGTGATGGTAAGCAGCAGCAGCAAAGCAGCAGCAGAGCAGCAATCACAGCAGCAGGAAATAGCAGCAGCAGCGGCAGCATTGTCAGGATGGGTGGGTAATCTAGGGGGTTTAAATAGCCCATCCTATTTGGAGAGGCGAGCATGTGACTGATCAGCTGATCAGGATGGGTGGAGCTTGAATTGTCTGCCTGAACTAGCTTTGCAGGCTTCGCCTCATTCAGTGTAGAGGGGTCTTATCTGGACCTTACCTCTTCATCTCCTGGTTGGATGTGGCACAGAAGAAATAGACTCGACTTCCAGACTGAGGCCGGCACTTGAACACAAACGGTTTCCCCAGGGACACGTCTTGTCCCACCTCGGCCCCCTCCAGCTTCACTACAGACAGAGCCTGTCTCTTCCCCTCATCCTGTGATGGACATGAGGTAAAAAAGTCAGAACATCTGTGAGACGTCAGAAACCAGAGCACATGATAGAGGCGACAGCTGTCCACTCACCCGTTTGTGTCTGTAGTAGTTCAGACAACAGTCGTGTGTGAGCACAAACCACCTCTTCCTCCAGCCTTTAATCAGACCAGACTGGGTGCGCTTGTGCAGGTAACCTCGACACGCTGGACGGGGGGTGTTAGGACAACGGGCAATGTCTGAGCCGATGGTGAGCGTCAGAATATCTGGACCTGCAACATCAACATCACATGAATTATGGTCTGCTTGGCTGTTTGAGTATTCTGTAATGATTAATGGTCCAGGAGCTTCACCTCAGACTCTACTGTGTCTGTGTGAGTCAGAGCTCACAGTACATCATCTGCTCTGTGTGCAGCAGAACAGCTCCATCACTTCAGTGATCCAGATTAAATTTTTACAAAAAGTACATTTTTGCATTTTTGTCCTCACAAATAATATATAATATTATGAGTATATGGAACAATATACTCAAAATATTGTTCCACAGTGTATTTACAGAACCTACTGACTGTACAGTGACCGATTGTAGAAACTGTACAATAAAAACAATATAATACAAACCTCATAGAAACAGTCAAAAACAAACAAACTATATCATCAATAGGAGCCATTGTTGTTTTCAAATATCAGAATTCTTTCCTGGGCATTGATGAGTTGTGTTGATGAACACTTCTGACCATTACACACACAAATCATTTAAAAACAAGGAATCTTTCTTTATCTCTAAAGCTTCAGACATTGTAAGCCTGCCACTGATGCAGCAGCACAAAATGACTGACAGAGGAGGAGTTGGCTGTGATTGATTCTTCCTCTGTGATGAACTCAGTATGATTTGTCACATTTTCAAAACAAGACTATTCATCCCACAGATTAAAAGTTCTTCTTTTGTCCTAAGTATTGAGGAAAAAAGTCAGAAGTTTCTAAAAATACTCCTCAAGTGAGTAACAGGAACTCACAAGAGATACATAAGTAGTACAGTGCTTAACTAAAAGCACTTTGTTACAGTCCAGTGTCACCCTGATGAAACAACGTACCCTGTCTGGCCAGGTCAGCAGCTTCGGAGTGAGGGATGCTGGTGACGTCGGTCCCATTAACGGCGATGACGTAGTCTCCCACCAGAAGCCCCGCCTCCTCAGCAGCTCCATCTGAAAACACAGAGGAATTAAACTCACAGAGATAACACAGACGCCTGCACTTACAGCCACAGACGAGATCAGCTGGACAAACAGAAAGATTAGTGGACAGTGTGCTGGCTCCATGGCAACGTCACGGTGACGACACAGGGAGTCAAACTCACAGCAGAACACCAGTCGGCAGCTGAGACTTCTCTTCAGGAGTGTGAACCTGTTCTTAATGTGATCTGTGTGACTGTAACCTAAGTCTCACATGACTATTATAGATGTGTTACTGTATCTGTAAAGTCAGGCTGCTCTGTGTTGTTGGTCCAGTCTCTCATGCAAGTAAGAAAAAAATCCAAAATTCTAGACACCTTATTCACAGGCTACCTTGGCCCTGACACTAATGTTACCATGGCAACAATCAATGATGACCAGTAGCATCCAGCAGAAAAAACAGGACCACATGACTCATAACCTGCTGACGTTACAGAGAGCAGAAACGTTTCTTTTTAATGACAAATGTCCTTGAAATTGTTGAATTCTTCCTAAAGAGACATTTTCTGCTGAGAAAAACAGAGCTCAGTGGCTGAATACGGCTCTTTGGTCGGCCACAGTCAAGTATATAATTATCTGTGTGTGCAGCCATTAAACTGTCATTTGAGACTCATAAAACAGCATGTGCACTTCCAATATTTTGTTCCTCTTCAGCTTTCTTTTCTAAACTTTTGGAGAAGAAAGACAGTCTGGAAACAGAACTGACATTTTCCAGCAGGTTTGATTTCTTAAACAAAGGCTGAACAGTGGCATGTTTAAAATAATGGGAGACACATTCTGACAATTATGTGGGAGACTTTAAAACAAAGGGTGAGACAGGACCTCACCTCACTCAGCTGCAGGTTAATGGCACACAAACGGTTTTCAGTTGAGTAAAAAGACAACAGAACTGATGACAGTTTAAAACTGTGGAGTTTATATTTCAGATCAACGTTTCAGGATTTATTCCCATTTTATTTCATGAAAAACTGAAGAAGAAACTGATGATTTGTTGGTGGTGATGTGTCAGATCTAAACATCTGAAAATAACAGCTCTGCGTTCTCACTTTAGAACCAACACCAGATGAAACAGCAGGACTTCACTTACTGGTGTCGACCTCTGTGACCACGATGGGTTTGGAGAACTGTATCCTGAAGCCCCAGGGGTACTCTCCTGTCCCTTTGCTGATCCTCACTGTCCTCTCACGAACTGGAAGAAGAGATGGTGCAGAGCTGATCAGTAGGACAATGGGTCTCTGAGTCTTTTATATCAAAGATCCAAAACTGATACAAATGAGACCACAGCGCCCCATCAGCTGTTTTACTTCAGAGACTGTCTGAAACTCATCATCACAGTCAAATGTCCTGGAGTAGCCCAGGGTATCGTTAGTTCAGGATTCATCATTGAAGTACTGAATGGCTGAAATTTCAGTGTATATAATGTTTGCTTTTTTTTTTTTTGTCTTACTTGAGACGGCTCGTGTCCGGGTGTTGAGGCTGGGGGGAATGGCCCCTGACCCTCCATCATCTCCTTGGTAAATCCACGCTGACGAGTGGAAAGTTTCCATGTAAAAACCTCTGTCCTCGTTGTCTCGAATCGTCATGTCCATGGAGCGGGTGTCCTCTGACACTGGAACAGAGATACACACAAACACATGACGCAGTGCAGTAGATCAGACACTGGAGATCTGACTCACTCTGAACCTGTTTGTAACTATGGTATGAACAAACAGGTCAGAACCATTGTTAACAACTGCTGACAGTGGATCGTAGCTGGTCAGTGAGCCAATCAGAGGAGATGCTCACAGCCTCTCTTCTGATTGGCTTACTGTCCTGTTCTTAGTAGAGCTAAAAGAGAAGGATGTGGTGGAGTGCTAAATGAATGAAAATGCTCCTGTAGGAATAAATGAAGTAAGAAAATACTGAACCTGATTCCTCAGTGATGTCACTGGTGATGGAGCTTCCTCCAGCTGAGCTCCACTGTTTACTCTCTTTGAAGAGCTTCCGTCTCTTGGCCCAGTGATCGGCATTGCTTTCCTGGTCTTTGTGGGCCACCGGCTTCAGGTGCTCTTTGGTCTCTATGGAACCTGGGGGGGTGAATATTCACACCTGGTAAATTTTAGTAAGAAATCAGCTGATGTATTTGTGATGTATTTGAAAGCCTTGCTGTGACCCACCTCTGGAAACCACTCGTTTACTGAACTGATCTTTCATGTGGACTTCAGCGTCTCCTGGACTGGAAGCAGAGGCTGCAGGTTCCTCTGTCATGCTCCTCCCTGGCTCCATGTGCAGGTCACTGGACTCTGTGCTGGTGTTTACTGTTTGGTCACTGAATGGTTTGGACTCTGTCTCCTCTATCGTCTCATGGGTGTGTGTTGAGTCTGTGTCCTGAGCAAGGGACATGCAGGAGTTTCTCATAGATCCCTTTTCCAAACCACCACCCAGAGATGATCTGGAGTCCATCTGCAGGAACCTTTGCTCCAGTGCACCGACGGTGATTGTCATCACTGAAGACTTGCTGTGTTTGGGTGGGTTTGAATCGTCCACCTTGTTGTGCAGCTGCAGGACGGGACTGCTCTGCAGGACCTGCTCCTCTGACCCGCTGCAGGATGGAGGGATGACCTGGATAGCCAGAGCCCTTCGGCTGACTTCCTCTGTGAGGTGCTCTGAACTGTGGTACTCTAATTCTCCCATCTCCTGGTCGAAGCCACTGTCTGCAACTTCGCTCTGATCCACTTTATATTCACAGTCATCTGTGTCTAGACTCTCCCTGTCTCTGCCAACACTCAGCTTCAAGTCCTGCTGTCTGAGATCTTTACCATGCCTTCTGATGCTGCTCCGTTTCCGAGTCTGTTCAGCAACAGTGAACACATCATCAGGATTATCTTCAGAGCTGCTCATACAGAATGGACCAAGTGATGATGGCTTCCTGACAGGGCAGCTTTGGACATCAGGTTTTGAGCTTTCTTTGATCTGTGGAAGCTGGTCATTGCCCTGCTGGACATCCTCCGCCCTCTCAGCTTGGACAGGAAGTGAGCACATGACCATGGAGGAGAAAGACTCATTGTAGGGCAGCAGCAGATCTTCTTGCATCAGTCCAAGACCCTCTGCTGTCCCAGGAAACGTCTGGCGTCTCTTCTTTGGTAGTGGACACGGCCTGTGTTCCACAGTGGCGATGCTGTTGTTCCTGATCCAGGACTTTCTCTTTTGGCAGCTGATGAACTCCTTGGTGAAGCTGGACCTGTTGGTGGACAGGGAGCGTCTCATGCATATGGACTCATTGTTATCGGATTCTGATAACTGATCAAAAGCCGGAGCTTCTGCCTCTGCAGGGTAAGGTGCTTTTTTACAGGTGACGTTGTGTGCTGTGTGAAGTTCCCCTGATTGCCTGTGACCGGGACTACAGGAACCGATCCTGCAGGACGCCAGGCCAAAGGTCAGGTCCTCTAAAGTGTCATACTTCATGTCTGCAAACTCCTGTGGAGGAGGAACGTCCCAGAACTGATCAATGCTGAAGCTTTTGTGAAAATGTTTCCTCTTCTCCTGAGACCTGAAGTTGAACGTCTGTGGTGCGTTTGAGGGATGGTGGTGTATCAGGTGTCCGTGATCACTGCAGCACCGACAGCAGTTTGGATTCTGCCATGTTCTTGTCGGACTGACTGAAGCACACTGTCCTTCTGTGCTGCCAAAAGTAAAAGTGTAGTTAGTGGTGTGACCCTCACTGTGATTGGTCAGGAACGGAGGAGACTCATTGTTTGGGGTCCACGTCCTCTCACACTGGCTCTTGAAGACCGTCTCAGCGCTGTCTCCCTTCTCATTCACGAAGACAAACGTGGTCTTGAAGCCAGAGGAGTTCGGCTGCAGAACTTCCTGGATCTCCAGCTTCACGTTGGACCCAGAGCAGTTGATCTTCATGATGTTGGTGAGCGGTGCTGCTGCTGCTGGGCCCGTCTGGTTTTCAGATAAGGGCTCATGAAGCTGCTGGAACAGGACCTTTGGGGATGAATCCTCGAAGTCATTGACAGACACTGATGTCACTATCTTCACACCCTTCTCCTTGTCCTCTGTGGTTTTGGTGTAAATGTGTGTTTGGTTTGGGAATGAACCCAGGTGATAGTCCTGTTTGAATCTTTTCTCCTGGGGTGGAGAGCTGTTGTTTTTATCCTCATCTTCAGATCCTGACATGATGTTCTCCTTCCTCTGAGAGTCGGCTTCACCCTTCTCAATGGCCTCATCTTTGTAGCAGATGCTGTTGCTGTGGTTGTGCTTCTGAAAGATGAACGGTGATGCACTCTCTGAAAGAAATAGAGTGAGCTGCTGGTTAAATACATTAAAATCGTGACATCATAGCACTGTAGCCAACAAACGTTACACAACAGTTTGGTTTGACCAAATGATCTGATTGGATGAGAGGCTTTCAATGAGTGGAGAACAACAGCACAGGACTTTCAACTACATCACTCCACCTCACAGGTGTTCTACTGACATGTTCATCAGTGTTAATGGTTGTTATCTACTACTGTAACAAACTTTACAACCATAAAAATTACTTTTGAAGTAAATGATGTCAGGTTGTCAGAAAAGAACAAAGGGAGGGAAAGAAGCCTGGGTAGGTCAACACACACCTGAAAGTGTGGAGTCGCCGGCTAGTGTGTGGATTTGTATTGGTGTAGCCAGATGAATAATGACCTGCTGTTGCACTAATACGGCACTGGAAGAACTGTTAAAGCTGTTTAAAAGTAATATTTGCTGTGCTGAATATCAGGTCAAAGGCCAAATCAAATGAAGTGACAGAGAGGGTGAACGGCGGGCCCTGCTGTCAGTCAGTCTGCTCACATATAAAAGGCAACATACTGCACAACAGGTCTCTGTGATGTCTGAGGTCACCGTCAACTCAGCACAAAAGGGTTAAAACCTGCAAACTGCTGCTGAAGAACCGGAGACTGTGGAAGTGTTGGGGGTGCTGGAGAGCAGTGAATGAGGACAGCAGGGCCTGTATGATGTGGACAGGTCGGTCCTGGCTCTGTGAGCAGCAGGGACCAGCCTGGTTAAACCATCAGACAAATCCTGGACCATCTCTGTCCCTCTGCCGGTCTGAAGCAGAGGTCCAGGTCCCAGCAACCCGCGTGCAGGTGTGGGAAAAATGTGACTCAGCTAAGCACAGGATTAACCTTGCTACAGCTATCCCTCCCTCCACCCCCCCCCTCCACCCAAAGCTGCGACTCACGTTTGCTGCTGCTGGAGCTCTTCCTCCTGTTGCTGTTCCTCCTCCTCCCCCTCTTGCTCATTCTTAAATCCAGCACACACTCACATTAACTGCAGGAGACATGAAAACAAAGAGGTTTAAACACATCTTTTTTCACACCTTAACTTCAGATTCACACTGAACTATGGGAAACACCTCATATGGATGTAAACATGCAGCGACCTTTTCTCCATGCATTCTGGGATATCTTACAATTTACAATTTATTCCATCTTTACAACTTATTCATGGAAGGTAAAACATCCCAGATGTATCCATAGCAACATCAATTTTACCACCAACCACTAATAATGATCATAGTAATGTCTAAGAGCTGCATCATGTCCACAGCACTCATCTAATGGAATATCCCAGGTGTTTAAAGGTGAACACATGCATCAAACACCTGAACCTGTACATGCACATGCTGCTGCCAACAGCCTGAGGCGATCCCTGATTAACCTGCTGATAGAAGTAAAGGATTCATTCAACGTGAATGAACTCTGGTTATAAATAGATAAACCTGGGAAACCTGAGAACCTGAATGTCCACTAAACACAACACATATGAATATTGTATAAGAGGAAATACAGGAGGAAACAGGTGATTTCCACATGACAGGCACAGACGTTCACATCACAGACACAGAGGGTGTAG
Organism: Caranx ignobilis; assembly: GCA_021432705.1. Classification (NCBI taxonomy): domain Eukaryota; kingdom Metazoa; phylum Chordata; class Actinopteri; order Carangiformes; family Carangidae; genus Caranx; species Caranx ignobilis. The sequence goes on from MU269987.1 coordinate 3,726,770, forward strand.
AGACACTTGCACAGCAATGAAGTTATTGTTTCTAATTACATGTTGAAAATCTGGGATCTCTACGGGTCACAGGAGCTGGTGAATAAGTTTTACCTTCAGATACTCAAATCAACCGCTCACTCACCTTTAGCGTGAAGTCCTGATACCAACGCTGGAAGTGTCAGATCTGAGAGAGACCTGCCGACCGTCAGTCTGTTTATGCCTGTGTGTGTTTGAGAGCAGCTGCTGCTCCTCCACCACACCATCCAAATTGTCTGCTCCACTTCTTATTGTTTCTATTCTCAACGTAAAGCAGCTTATTACACCTAATCCCATGAGCCACTGGTGATGTCAGCGTGAAGCTTGTCACTGGTGAATGAGGACGACTCAGATAAAACCACCTCCAGCAGCCGTTCAGATGACTAAATGGGTGCACTTACACACATCTGTCATCTACAGCAGATGAATCAGGATCAGAATTAGGTTTATTGCAAAGTAGGGTTTCACATATGTAGAATTTGCCTTGATGTTTTGGTAAGAAGAGAGGGTGTGTCGATGACTGTCTCTCCCGCTCACCTCAGGGCACTGGAGGTGCACAGGTCCTGAAGGAGAGGCAGGTTGCAGCCAATCACCTTCTGCAGAGAACAAATGAGACACTGCAGCCTGGTCTTGGTCTGTAGTCTCCTTGGCAGTGGTGTAGCAGGTGGTGATGGAGGTGACAATGGTGGAGGTGTACAAGTGCAACATCATTGTTTTTCTTTCCCCAAGCTGAACTTCTTTAAAACAGCCTGTCACACACACACACACACACACACACACACACACACACACACACACACAGGTTCTGGCCTGGATGCAGTTTTGAGTTCAGTGTTTTGCCAAGGACACAGGGGAGAGGATCAGATCAGACCACTTCCCTCCTACTGAAACACTGCAGCTCTGCATTGACAGGTCACATCTATCAAACCCAGTCAGAACAAAGGTCTGTTCAGCTCCTGACAGTGATGATATTGACAGACCGATCACTGCAGTGTTTTTATCATTTGAAAATTTGTGACACTTAAGATCTTTGTGATGATGATTCCTCCTCTTATCTTTCCAAATATCATGAATGAACCATTTTATTACCACCTGAAGTGACATGGTTCTAATTCTCTGGCACTATTTATTCTCAGTAAATATTCAGATATTGCATTTTCAGATTTACCATAAGCTTCTTTGATTCCTTCTGTCAGTGGGTCAGGAAATCAAACAGACCCTGTAACTGAAATGGTAAAAAACACTGAATTAACCAGTGTCACAGTTTGAGTCAGAGTTTCACGCTGTTTGGAGGACAGAGATCTGAGGGAGTTTACTGCTAACCTTTGTTTGGATTGTTTCTCTGAGAACTTATGAAGCAGACGTTCAGCAGGTTTTTACCAGCAGCTGAATTCTTCACACAGGAGTCCTCCTCTCTATAACAAAGACACCTGGGGATTAAAACCAGGAGAAACACTGAATAAATCAACCTTTAGGATGCCTGAGCTGAGTTCTACAGGAAACAGGTTACATATAATGTGAAAAAGTTACAGATTCATAATTTAACTTTGGAAGATTTAAAATCTATAGAGCTGTCAGTCAGGTTGTCCATTAGTGTGGGCAGCTTGTTCAGGTTTTCCTGTGGCTCCGAGTTGACCATCAATAAAGCGTCATAGTAACAACTGATTTTAAACATGGAGCCCAGCTGTGCTAACACTGCTAACAGAAGACTGTGCTTTATTATTAATCTGGTGTTTAACACCTTGATGAAGTCTCAGCTCCACAGACACCCTGCCTCCTCACCATTTTTGGATTAGCAGAGAGTTAGGGGGTGGAGTCAAACACCACCCCAACCAGGTGTGAAGGGAGGGGTAGCTTCAACAGTGTTCTTCAGACAGTGACATCACAGAGGCGGAAGAAGAAGAAGAAGAAGAAGAAGAAGAAGAAGAAGAAGACAGCAGCAAACTGGCTGATGTCATCAGCTGTCTCAGTCATCCAACCTCTCCTCTGACACAACGACCTCTGGAGCACCATGATGCTTTGCAGACACTTTATTACACAAATAACATAGTTACTGAAAATAGTACTCTTGCAGCAAAACCAGTGTGTTACAATAAATATCAGATAGCCCACGAGTGACTGCAACATGAGGAATGCATTTCTCTGGCATGCTGTTAAGGAAATCATTCATTCAAACTTTATGGCAAACTGACGGATGAAAAGAGCTGGAAATGAAGGGATTAGCGGTGAAATGAAACCTGAGAATACAGACTGGAACTGAATGTTGGGAATGGACGAACGACACATCTGTGTTTCTCTGTGTGAAGGTTTGAGGTATGTGCTGGGGATTAGCTTCTGTAGATGGATATTAGCTGTAGCATTGATATTTGGGCTGTTGGAAACCAGATTTCACTGAATAACTCACTTTGATATTCTATCCTATCATATTCTCAGTTTTCCATTTATTCTAATCATCAATGAGTCATTTATACAATCACAAGTGATCAATTTATCATTCAAAGTTAAATCTGAAACAGTGCACAGAGGGAGTGAGCGTGAACTGAGAAATGTTAATGAGACCGAACTGAATATTGACAATACTGAGTCCAGTCCTACATCCATACTGTCCTGTGTGATACAGTCACAAATGATCCCACTGAAATGCTCTCAACACAAGGATTCTGCTGCTGATCCATTCAAAATGTCATGTGACACCTTAAGGACCACTCCAGCTGTTGGGCTCTGAGGAATAAATGTGAATATAGATAATCAAAACATCAGCTGCCAGATCAATCTCATAATTGGCAGGTGTAGATGTGGAATATATGGTGATGCAGTTCAGACCAAGCATCAACTGAAAAATCAATCCAACACTGAAGCACGAAAACCTGCAGTTCCTCTCCTGACCACTAGGGTGAGTCTCCAACAGTGAGTCAGTCCCATAGACTCTCATGTTAAAATGCCCAACTTTACAGCAGAAATAAACACCTCTGCATCTCCACTTGGATAAGCAGGAGGTTAGGGGCGGAGCCAGACACTGCCAAGGTCTGTTGTATGTTAAGTATCATTGCAGCATTGCATGAGGAGAGGCTGTAGTCCTCGCCACAGCAGCCCCGGCTCGGTATCATTTCAGCATATCTTGAAGATGGAGAGCAGGAATATGAAGCACAGTGTGTTCAGCAGCAGCTACAAGTGACACGCTGCCACTTTATGTTACATGTGATGTGTTTATTTCTTAGTTCACGCCGTTTCCTCTGCTGTAGCTTCATTATCAACAGTGTCAGTGCTGAGACTTGGCTGTTAATGTTTGATTGTTGGCACTCCATACATACACACACGCACGCACGCACAGACATACACACACATGAACACACTTGTACTTCTGTCTTTGTGAGGACACTCGTTATAGTGCACTTCATATCCTCTCTCCCTGACCTACACCTGATTCAGACCTGAAGAACAGACACGGTTTCCTCACTGAATCAGGTCTATGACTCCAGCCGGTCCTCACAGAGACAGAACCAAACACGTCCACATGCACAGACATAAATATAGATACATATCTATTAATATCTTGAATGGAAGAGAGATCAGTGTAGTAGAAGCTCTACTAGCAGCAGCTGTTTTCATCCCATGATACATGTAGTAATGGCAGGTGCTGAAGAAAGGCAGAATACACACATGAAAAGGCACAAAATTACAATGAAATGTCACTGATGTAAAACATGATCAGTTCAGCTTCAGTAATGCTGTGAGCAGCTGCACTACATGGAAGAGATTCATGCAGGGAGGGGTGCACTCCTCCAGGTTAACTACACTATGCTGTGTAGTTCATCAGTGCCTGTTACTAAAATCACCGCACAATTCAAACCGATGCTGCTCAACTGAGTCTGACTCACATGTCTAAATGGCAATAAAACACAGTTTAAGTTCAAACTAAAAAACAATGGACCACTAAACGAGTGACAACAGGAGTTCCCTGTTTTCCCTGTGGGCCCTGTTTTAATGGAGCGAACAGCGTGACCAGCACAGACCAGAACAGACCAGAACCAGCACCAGTCATCGGACCAGTCTGATGTAGGTAGAGGAGAGTGGGTTGTTGTGTAGCAGCCTGTAATCAAGGTAAACACAGTGAATGGCCTGGTGTGATGGCACTATGCTCTGGTTTGGCACAGTCACAGGCTGCAGGGTTTAATGATGCTGCTCTGAGATCAGATACTGTTGCAATAGACTCACTTGAATCACACCAGATGCCTTTATCAATATCATCAATGAAGAGACTCCCTCAAAGCTTTTAGTGGACCAAACCTACAGAGTGTTAGCAGTTTGACACTGCTCTACAGACCAGACCTCAGCTCTCAGGACCAAACTACTCCCAAAAATACCCAGAAGTCCCTGTGCTCCCACCTGTGAGTAGCAAACAGCTGGTGGAGGCGGTCGGTGTGCTGGTCACTGCTCCAGCATGAAAACAGAGCCCACAGTGTTTTCTAACAGGTCCCTGTCGGTGTGAGTGGATGGATGAAGATGTGAACTGACCATGAAACACTTGATCACATTTCTCTCATTTCAGTAGAAACTCTCCTTCTACAAAAGTCATTCAGTGAAGTTTGGTACATTTTCTTATGAGTTCAAATAAAAGTCCAGTAATGAGCTCAGACAGGTTTTCAGCCATTTCCACAAAAACCCCGTTCCAGGAATTCCATGGAAAAGTTCCTGAAACGAGGGAAACTGGACTGATCTGAGCCCATCAGCAGGTTCCTCTTGTTTTAAGGCTGAATCTTTGTCCCTGTGGATTGTGCTGATCACAATAATAATCATTTCACTAATGCTGTTTGATTTGGGGAAACAAATCTTCGACAGTCTTTCATGTGAACGTGTCACCGGGGCTGTATCAAGACCCACGGCTGAATTAAATTAAGATTAAATAAACTGTCTAATTTATGCCAAATTATTTTATATACAGTATATATTTAAATATATAAACAATAAAATTGGCAGCTAACACAACAGTTACACACTTTGATGAATAACATACATCTTGGCAATGTAAGCAGAAGGTGGCCGGGCCCAGGGAGTCTAGGAGGAGGTCTGAGGAGGGGGCAGGGCCGAGTACTCCTCGTTCTCAGAGTCACTGCTGTCCTCGTCGTTCCTCTCCTGGTCGCTGCCTTCGGTGCTCAGCTGGTCGAAGCCCTGACGACTGTAACCCTTATGGGACGCAAAGAAGTTCCCCAGGTTCAGAGTGCCCACCGCTTTACCTGAGCAGAGGAGGAGGCAGCGAGTCAGTGACAGGATGGTGTGCACAGAGGAATATTTACTTCTTAACAAGGACTCAATGATGCATACGATGACTTTTTTTAAGTGTAAGGCTCTTAAAAAGCTTTTAACTAAAAGGCCATATTATCATTGCATTATCAGGGAAATATGTTTGGAGTAATTAAAGTATTTCTCAATCTCACTCAATCTGCTAAATGACCTGAATAATATCATTACTGCTTATTTATGATGGTGTATTTGTCCCATGTGGAGTACAGGCAACGGCTGCTTTGGATGTTTTAATAAAAGTGACCTCTGAGTCTTTGAAGAGTGGGATTGGTGGAAAAACTTTAAGTGTTTGAGCTACAACAGTGAATCATATTATACAAACTTTACGTGCTGGTAAAGAAAAAGAATAAAAGATTTAAGTGATTCACCTCTTATCTTTCCTAAGATGCCTCCCACAGAGCTGGGTTCACTCTTCACCTCACATCGGTCTGAAAATGTACAACAATGTTCAGAATAGACTGAGCAGAGATTATAGAAATGACAAGAGAGCATGTGACTGGTTTTAGACTTCATTCTGTATTCAGGGCTTTCAGGGCTCACAGTGTTGTGTATAAAATATAAGGTCACCATGTTTACACTAATGTCTTCACTTCATTGGACACATATAGATGGACTGACCTGTCTCCACTGTCTCTGCTTCCTTTATGTTGTTGCTCTTAGTGTTGTGTCTATCCTCTCTTTATCCTTCCCTTTTGTTTCTCTGCTATTTTTTCCTTCTGAACAAAACCCACCGGCTCCCTCAATCACAGAACTAGACTTTAGAGACATTTGTCTTTAAGTCAAAAACTCCAGTGGTCAGTGGTTCTGAAGTGTGAATACCACTTTCGAGCAAAACTGAACTACGGCCAGCAAATACACACTCAAGGGCCCTATTTCAGTACTTGAGGGCAAAATCCACTGATCAGTCTAAAACCACTTTTTGTTTCCACCTCTCGATGACTGAGCTTCAGGAATAAATCTGCATTAAGTCCAGTGTGAGTAGGAGGAACCAGCCCAATGATGAATATCTCTCTGAATGCTCATCTGACCATGTGAGTAATGTTTTCTGTGGCCCTGGTTATTTATGGTCCTTCTTCAAACCAGGGTCAGACTGTCATACGTACTGTTCCTCCTCCAGCAGATGAAGACTCCTATGGAGATGACCAGCACCAGAGGGATGAGCAGCAGTGTGGTGATGATGGCTGGAAGTACTCCCTCCCCTTTGTTGGGCTTCGCTGCACTCTTCTTCTTTTCCTCCTCCTCATCCTTCTCCTCCTCCTTCCCCTTCTGCTGTGGTTGAGGCTGCTGAACTACAGTTTGTTTCTCTTGGACGGCGGCTGTTTTCGACATGTTGTGCTCAGGCCTCAGCTCTGTTTGGACGATCGTCTCCATTGCTACAGTGAGAAATGTTTCATTAGGGTTCTTCATCTGCATCACAGCTGCTTTACGATTTCTATTGCTGATAAAAAGAATCTTAATTTTTATATCAGATAAGATGTGTGTGTGTGTTTCTTTGTTACCTCCAGCAGCAGGAAGCACTTCTAACATAATAGAAACACTGAAACGAAAACACTCACCTTCAAGTTCTTGAACCTCGATTCCAGCTTTCTTTACAGAACGATGAAACTCTGGAAAACCAAGAATAAAAAAAAACATTAAATCATCTTATTTAAAAAGGTTTGAATTAAAAGTAGATTAACAGATAAATGTTTGGTCTAATCTTAACAATGTTCTCAGAGAGAGCAGTGGAGGGTTTTACTTCATACACACATACAAGTAAAGATGGAGAACAGTTAACCAGTCTGTTAACGGAAGTGATCTTACTCTCAGTGGAGAACTTGAAGACTGTTTTACTGCCTGCATCTCCAACAAACACAGTGCCGTCCCTGGTTTCCACGATGTCATGAGGCATTTTAAACTCCTGCAGCTGAAGAAAAATACATGTTAGAGAGCGGAGTAATCACAGTGGTCAGAGTCCAGGTCATGTAGAGGTCAGGAGCTACACAAACCTCTACTGACTGTAACCACCTTCATTCCCACCTCTGTAGCATCAGCAAACTCTAGTTCATACAGGAGAGTCACAAATGTTTCTGTCACGTCACCAGAGACTAAGAGGTAAAATCTGAATCTGTATCACATGTCCATGAAGGATGTTGAGAACTTGGACCAGTAACTATGTTAAAACTCATCATACACAGCCTACACCACAGAATACACAGGACCGAGTGAATGACAGAGAGGATGTGTGTGTTTACCTTTTTATCTGGGCTGAACGTATCCAAAATGTCCTTCGTTGAGTAATTTATGACAAACCCTCTGAGTGGAGCCGAGTGAAATGGAGATTCTCCATTTACTGCAAAGATCAAGCCACCTACACACGCACACACACACACACACACGTTTAACTTTCAGAATCAGTATTTTTCCAGTGCAGCAGTACAGTGCCAGGTGCCTTCAGTTTTCCAAGGCAGGGTCTCCTCTGCCTGCACCAGGCTGCACAACCTCTGACTACATCATTTTGTCCTGATTGGCTGAAGGCTTCACTGACACATGATGTTTTAATTCTAGGAGCTTCAGATCCTCATTTATGGTTCTAACTGTCAAAGTGGATACAGCTCCTACTGATATGAAGAATATCTATACGATGACTTTTTATATAATGTAATACATTCATACAGTATATGAGCATAGCCATGTTAACTATATGCGCTGAACTTATATATGGACATTTATTAAAATTAGATAATCATAAAATGTTTCCTATTCATTTTTATTCATTTTAGTGTAATTGTTCCATGAACTTCCACCTCAGTCTCACTCACCTCCAGCGGGGCTGTAGGTGATGGCAAACACCTCCCCTCCAAACTCCTCCTTCTTTATTTCTTTGACGAACTCTCCAGTCTCAGCGATGAAGCACTGAATACGTCCGTTCTCCCTGTCGGCCACACACACCTCCCGTCTGTCAGGGAGGAACACCAGGCTGTGGGGGATCTGGAACGGGACCCGCCTCCTCCTGTCTGACGAGCCTGCAGCCAGAGACGTGAGACCAGAGAGCTGAGAGTATGTCCAGTGGTGTGTGAACTCACTGAAATACACAACTATTCAGCATAGCACAACAAAAGGTGGACATGTGGAAACTCAGTATAAGTATCAGGAGTATCAACTCATATTATCCTACAGTACAGCAAGGGTTGGGTCAGGGCTCAGGCGTAGGTATTCAGTTGTCATGGGCAAGGGCTACAGATTAATCCCCACAAATACACAAAAAAAAAAGAGGTGTGTGTGTGAGCTCCGGTTCCTACCTGCTCCCCACTCAGACAGGTACTCGCCCTCAGCAGAGAACCTGAGGATCCTGGCATTGCAGTATCCGTCAGACACAAAGATGTCTCCGGTCTCTGGGTCCACAGCCACATCAGTGGGCTGACAGAAGTGTTTACTGTCACTTCCTGGTGTGAAGGGCTCTCCCAGAGCCAGCAGGGTCCTGTCTCTGCCGTCACTGCTCACCTTTAACACCTGGTGAGAGCACAGAGGGGGGGGGGTCTCGTCACCGGTCCTGTTGTATTAAACCTGACTGATCGTGTTGTTACTTTATCATTAACTCATCCTTGTTATGAACTGAAAATATACTTTTCTAAGTGATCACAATTTAGGCAAAGTAACCATGACACTGTCTAACACAGGTGTTGATCACCAGGTGATGACAGCTGATGTTAGACACCTTCGATTTTCATGGTGAGACATGAAGACACAGTTAAAGGCACAGTTACAAGATGTAACTGATATTGTATACACATACTACAGTGTAAATATGTATTCATAACTCATTGCTCACTTAAGTTTCCATGATAAATTGATAAATAGAGTGCTAAATGTGTGGATCGAGTCTCTTACCTGATGAAGAGCCACATCAGTGACCCAGTAATTATTGTCCTTGTCTGTGGTTATTCCATGGGGCAAATAAAACCTGAAACATCACAGACATGAGTTATTACATGGTGGTGTCCACTGTCCGTCCGTGGTACAACAAAGAAAACCCTCTATCACAATCTCACTGTCCCTCACATGTTTCTGCCTGAAGCCTTCAGGATGTTGCCTTTTGCTGGATCCACAACCAGGATGGTGGACTGCTGGATGGGACCCAGAGACCTCTGCTGGTACCGGGCCTGGTTGTTAAAGGAGCTGAAGAACAAAGAGGAGGATTTTACTTAAATCCACCGAATTACATTCATGGTTTTGTAAAAGCATACTGATATAAAACCTGTTGTTGAATCATGAAAAGTCTGTTAGCAATACAATAGTGAGATCTTATAACGATAACATTTTACTATTTACTATGAGCACCTCACATTCCATTTAGGTAATATACACTGTAATAACACTGTTGAGTGTGACAGACTAACAGACACCCTGAGGCCACACAGGGGTGGTGACACTCACTTGCTCCCCAGTGGTGATCTCCTCTGTGGAAAATGACCAGGTTAGAATCTGAGTCCAGAGCAAGTCCTGATACCTGACCCAGCTGCAGGGAGCTCTGTGGCCACCCTGAGACCGACTCCAGATGGTAGTCTGCAACACAGAAATGTACACAAGTACACACACACACACACACACACACACACACACATACACACCTGTTACATTAAGTGTAAGGCTTCACAGAGATGTGTCTTGTGTTGGTTACTGTGACAAACTGACAAATACACACATTGTTGAAATGAGTAAACATGCACACACGTGTCAGTCAGTGCAACACGGTGCATTACAGTGAAAATGTGACATGGTCTTTTTCAATGGCTGCTTCTTGCACACAGTGAACGGTCGACTTGGATTCTGCTCCGTTGTTTTCGTACTTGAAAACAACTCGCTCCTAAGACACGTACTTCCACCTCAGCACAAAGCTAAAGTATTCAGAGCAACATCCCATCATATTCGTGTGTGTGTTTCTGTGGCATTTATTTATTTTTATATATATTTATCTGAGACATATCACTGGCTCCTGTCATGATAAAGTCATGACATTTACCAACAGCTTCCTCTGTCAACACAGACTCATCTTCACCTCGAACATCAAACCAGACAGAGCCCAAACACAGAGACACAGTGTGAACACTGCTTTGCTGCAGCATCAGGACAACTGATAAAGATAATTAAAACCTCTCATTCAACAAAATGGAACCTCTTCTGGTCTCTGTCCTTTGTAGGAATACTGGTTAGCAGTTACATTTACAAAACAATCAAATTGATCTCAAATCAAACCACATCACATGAATAAGATTGTATAACCCAGAGTGATAACTCAGTCAGACTGACCACACAGACATGAGAAAACTGCTGAACATAAATGTCCAAACCTGATCAGAAACCAAAGAAGACAGAGACGCTGCTCTGGGCTAAAAAAAGAATCCTGTGCTCAAGCTGAAGCCATAGTTGAACTCTCTGTATCCTTGGCAACACATTTCCTGTTTGTTGAAAATTGAAGTTTACACCTGGTGTGTTAGCAGAAGAGTTTCTGTCACTGCAGGTCGTGTACAGCTGATCTGCTGCAAACAATCTTGACAGTGACTCATTTGACCGAGCAGATTTATTCAGTGAAGTTGTATTCACTGTGTGTGTGTGTGTGTGTGTTTGAATTATGCATCCATGTTTTGCATGGACTATATTCTCACAGAGCTACTAGCAAGCTACTGGGAGCTTGTGGTCTCCCTGTTGGAGACAACTGCTGTCCTGTTAATCTCAATGATATGATGTAATCTAATGATCTCATCAACCTGTAATAATCTTAATTTTTTTCAGACGTCACATCTGATCTCCATGGCAACAGCCATGTTGTCAGCCAACACCAACACTATGATGACTGCTGGCTAACCTGCAGAGTTTTGTTCTGTTGCCACTTCAGCTGCATTAAAACATGAAGTCTGACCTCGTGTTAAATGATGATGTAGTATGTGGTCCAGCTCAGGTAATTAAGATGTATTAATTTTGGTTTTATCAGGACAATGTCTGGACCATGAAAGAAAGATAAGATCAGAGATGGACTTTGGCCATCAGTCAGTGTCACTGTATTATCTGTGTCTATAGCAGGAGCACATACTGCAAAATCTATTGACAACCTTCAATACTGACACGGCTTTCAGCTGTTTCCATGAGGGAGATGTATGAGATATCAGTTTTACATCACCTCTCTCAGGCTTCCCAGGTGTGAGCCACTAAAAATACGAGAGATATCACATAAAACAGTCACAGAAACAAAATCCTGTAAGGCTGGATAGTGGGCCCAGGTGAGTGGGACTTGGTGACTGCCTTGTTGTGACATCACAAAGTCACAGAACTCCTGAACTCCTCCGGCTGGTTTTTAGACTCATTTTCTGAATACAGGCTGTGTGCATTTCTCTATGGACTGAGGATTTGCTACATTCACATTATTATTATAGAACCTGGACCTGCTTTGTCATCACAGCACATCTACCTTTATAGTGTATGGAGCTTATGAAAAATGCACCAGGTGAGGTGGAGGCCAGATTGAATGACATGTTGATGAGTGGCAGCGATGAAAGAGATGAGGTGACAGAAATGAAGAGAAACAAATGGATGCTTCAGCCAGGGGGGAAAGCTCTCATGACACAATAAGGTGCACAAACCAATCAATGCATCTACTTTTCATTGGTTTTTTTCATCAATAAAAAAAAAGTCTGAACATGCATGCAGAAATTGAGGGGGTGTCCAAAAATACATGCATTATGTAAGATACATACTGAATCACGCAGAAAAAAATAAATGTTTTCAGCACCAATGACAAAAAGCAACAACCCCCCCCACACACACACACACACACCAGGACCCACCTTGTCCTGTAGCTAGCAGCTTGCTTCCTGGGGACTTGGCTGTGGCCTCAAGCTGATGGAATTTGTGGACTCTGTCCCTCACCAAGACAGGGTCGTCCCTGGTCTGGAAGGCTAGTGTGGCACTGGGAGAGCCCAGGTCTGCCTTTTGCATTAAGTTATCAATCTGAGCCACAAGCTCAGCCTGGGCTCTCTGCATCTTGCTGGGGTTGTACTTATGACTGTGAGCTATGTCCTTACTATGGCCTAGCAGCTTGGACATGAGAGAAAAGAGGTCACCTGCACAGACAGACAAAAGGACAGGAAGGAGAGGAAAGATAGGACAAGAATGTTGTAGACTGGAGATAAAGTCTGTCTTCACAAGGAAAATTCACTGATGTAGTAAGGAAGACTGAGAGAGAAACACTTGATCGAGAGAATCATGACAGAGCAAGAGGCCGAGGCCATGAAGAGCTGGCTCTAAAGAGGACAGCTGTTAGCTCATAGTGTTGCTTCATAAGCGAGAAAATACAATTCCTGCATGAGCTGAGGCAGCAAACACAATGAAGATGTATGTGAAGAGCTGGGCGGAGCTTAACGCAGCAGAGAAAGAGTGAGAAGATGATAAAGTGGAGTCAGCAGACTAACAGACAAGAGTTATTGATCTGAAGGTAAATCACAAAGAGCTCAGATTTAGATCACCTCAGGTGCAGTTTGTCCAAGAGCACGCCCACAAGGCTAAACAAACCGACCAATCACAGATGGTTTTGGTTCTGTTAGGGCCCAGCCCTCGACCTCCTGTCTATACATATAATGTATATTCAGGTACTACATACTGTCTCTGTTGGTCAGGATAGACGATTAGCCATTTGATTATAAATAGATAAAATAACATTTTTTATTCTCATCAAAGGTTTCTGCAAAATCCTTAAAAATCAAATCACTCAAACCTCATTAACAAAAGTCTTCAGACCTTTAATCCAGTTCTTTATAGGACTCCCTTCAGCTCAGACTCTGACTGTCTGAACTGTCCTGGCCACAGATGGCCTCTGGGTTTTGGGGTTGGACTTTGTCTGGACCATACAGTGACAGTCAGAGGCCGGTCATGAAGACTCTGCAGTGTAAGCTGAACCACTGGCCCAGTCCAAGGTGCTCGGTCTGATGCTGAGGCAGTGATTCATTCCTCATCTGAAAGGAGTAATCTACTATAGTCTAGATTTAGTCCAAAAGCCTCTAATGGCCAGCTCTCATCTTAAGGCCGTGTTCAGATCAACACACTTTCATTAATTTAAGTGGAGCTGGTCTGGACTCTGCAAAAATGTTGAACCAGGAACAACCTTTGCTGCAATGCGACATCACCCAGCAAGAGAGCACTGACCAACTGTATGAGCATCAGCACATGCTACAAATCATTTACACCCTGTGCTGTTTTCAGTCTGTTCACTCTAACTACAGGTGCTAGATGACCAAGTTTGTCTCCTCCACCACCTGATACACACCCATCACCAGGTGTTGACCCGTCAACTCATACATACACCAGTAGTAATCTATAAATCAGCAGAACCTCGGTCATCAGAGTTCAGCCAATGGAGCTGTAATTATTTCTGACTCTTTCAGTTAATGGTGATCAAATAAGAATATTTACCAGAGTCAAACAAATACTCAAAAGGAAGAAAAAACACTTATTCGCCTTACAAACACCTTATTCATACACAACAATGGAGACTGATCACAATGCAGCCTGCAGGGACAGCACAGTTAAAACTGTCTTATCAAATAGGTGTAGATGGTACCACCAGTATACCACACAGTCAGACAGTCTACAGGCCCCTCCACCCAGTGCTCTGATTAAATTATTTCAATTCATTTTTCCCTGATGAAACTACAGTCAACAGCTCATATTGACCATGAGAAAACAGATTTTTGAAAATGTTCCTCTCTGCTCAGCCTTTCATTGAGATGTAGCTGAACAACTGAAACTCTTAAAAGGTTACTAGCAGGGTCATGAGAGTTACAGGACTGAAGAACCACCAGGTCTTCATACAGCTGCAATAAGGTTTGTGTTCATATTCCCAACAGTTGGTGGATCTGAAGGCACAGCCAGGAGGACAAAAGCTTTGAAGACCTCAGAATTGCTGCTCTTGGCAAAGAAGTGTTGGTGTGATACGACTGTGACCACCAGTGTCCACTAGGGTTGAAAGAGTATGAGGCTGCTAGGACGAGATTCACTAAGGTCTGAGGATCTCTCTCTCCAGCTTTGCATCTAGTCAGGTTTTAATTATGAGTATGTTTTCACTTGATGTTCATTTATCTCTGCTACTACAACCCTATTTCTGTCTCCTATAAATCCTACCTGTGCTATTTTTAGTTGAATCGTCCTCTTTCAACACATCTCCTGTTGTTTGTGTGATCCTCCCTCACATCAAGAGTGAGATACACACTGAACACACTCGTACAAATTACATTCAAACTGAGCTGCCAATGTTTGACACCTACAGGACATGTGTCACATCCAGGCCTCCTGCTAAAGCTTCAGTAAAGCAGGTGCTGAGAGTGGACTGAAGGTGATGACACAGTCTGGACATGGCAGTCACTGACTTACTGGTGAATGTGATAATGAGATGAGAATGTTTTGTTTATTTTGTAGTGACGTGGGGGTGAACACTTGTGTAATAACCCAGGGGTGCAGGTCTTTGAACTCACCCTGATCCAGAACCTGGTCTGCTTTGTTTGCATCAACAAATGGTCTGTTATCTTGCTGATCTGTGGGAAGGAGGGAGGGATGGAGAAGGGTGGGGAAAGTGGGTTGGTGGGTTAATTCATGCCCCCCCGCAAAAAAAACAAAACAAACAAGCCACACAACACGCTACACTGTATAACTCTGAGTTAGATGTGATGCATTTTTACCTTTTGAGTGTCCCATGTGCATCATGTTCATGTGTTCTGGACTGACAGGGATGGGAACGTTGGCCTCTGCTGGAATATACTGAAACAGCTCTCTGAGGCCCGGATCAACACAGCTCATGTAGGGGACTGCATGTCTGCTGTCCATGTAGTACATTATGTAGAAGTTGCACATTTCATCATCAGAGGTGCCACTGCAAAAAGATAGAGGAGGACTTTGATACATCACTCATCTAGAAACAGCTTCATGGTCGTATTACTTCACCAGTCCAGTTAGAAAGGAACCTTAACTGGAGAAAAGCATCACCCATGATGAAACTCTGCAGTCATATTTCAATGCAAACACAGAGGTCAAACAAGAGCCTCTTCTGTTAAACATGTGGACCAAAGAGATACCTTGATTTGAGCTGAAGTGCTGAAGTCATGCATTGGATGCATCAGATTTCACAACTCACCCTATGTAAGTTTTAGAAGTTTTGCCCTCCCCAGTGAACACACATCTGGCAGCGAGGGTGTCACCGTACTTCACATCCACCCCCTTGGTGGTAGGATAGAAAGCCTGGAGAGAAAAACAGTCACTGCTGAGTAATGAACACAGACACTGTTGTGATCAGTACATTCCAGGTTGATTCACATAGTTATAAGATTTCCACAAATAAAAGAATAGAAACCAGGAGTGAAATAAAGCTGGGTCAGCTGTAACAGTGGGGGCATCAACATGAATGAACACACTCCTGGTTCCTGTCATATAATATGTGATGTATATATTCTCGTTAAGCGGTTCGCATGATGACGTACCTGTGGTAGCTGAGGGGACTGTCGTCCAATCAGGCTCCACTTCCCATCTCGGATCCTGTAGCCACTTACCACTTTACCTGCAACACCAACACACATCCAGGATACCACTGATACCTGTACACACCCCTCTCAAACAAACTGAATTCTGTGGCTTGACTTACCAAGGCGGTGTGTGTGGGTCCTGAAACCGAAGGGGTAGATTGGATATGAAGTGTAATCACAGGCGATGTCTGCATTGGTAACTAAAAAACAAACAGACGAAAAAAACGGGATGTTACCTCTGTACAGCCTCAACCTGCCCCTCCTGTCTTTCATCTGCTCCTATAGTAACACATCATTTGCATTCGCCTCCTTTTGACAGCGGTGAAGAGGGACAGAGGAGGCAGAGAGACTGATGGGGCTGCTCAGCCGCCACAATCAACTCTATTTAAATGCAAAGTATGTGTGGAATATGCATGCTGCCATTTTATTCATGATGTCTGATAGACAAACAGCTTTAAAAATGTCATTTTTCTAAGGATGTCTACACTCACCCTGTAACAGAGATATATATATTTGGACCTGGCATATGTGAATGTAGGAACCATGCATTGACCATACCTCTTTTTCCTGGAAGGACGACTGTGTCCATAGACATTAGCAGGTAAATACCAGCTACAAACGGCTGCCTGTTTCCAGGGAACACAGAGCCACAGTTAGAGGACAGGAGACCCTGATTGTTCCTTCCTGTTCCTTCATGTCTATATTTATATTCTTACTGGTGTTCAGGAAGAACAGAGTGTACATAGTTTGCTGCTCTTTACTCACACACAACAAACACAAACTTTCACCATTCCCTCGACTTCAGTGTTTTTTTTTTCAGTATTCATCAGACCAGACACTTACGGCTTGGTTGTCATTCTTAAAGAAAGTCCTGAACAGTCTCTGTGATGGTCTGCACAGAAAAACAACAACATATTACATAATTATTAAATGTGTCATTTACATAGAGTGCGTTAATAAAAAGTGGATGATATGACAGAAACAGACTTTCACATGATGCAAGTGAACACCACCTCTCTCATGGACCAACAACTGATATTAATTAATCAGAATTGGACTGCACTATTAACTGGAATGTGATTACAACAGTGGTATGGCCAAGTGCAATATTCAGATTACATGAGATGCCATGCTAGAGAGATGACATCATGATTATTTTTTCAGTGAAAATGAAATGCAAAAATTATTATTGCAACTTTAATTGTGACATATCCTTTATGCCGAGAACAATTACAGTATAAACATTTTTGCATATCAAGCAGCTCTACTCGAAATCAAAAAAAAAAAAAAAAAAGAATCATCACTTGTACCAACTGAACCATGACCAAAACTTGTTTTATAGGGAATTAAATTGAGGTGTAAAGACAGAGATATACAAAGATTATGTTGTCTGTTGATTTTGTGAGCAGCCTGACTGACTCTGAACGCATCAGGTCAGTAGATTAGAAGTTAATGAGTGAAATGCTAAAGTGAGTTCAGTAGAAACACAATTAAGGCCCATAACAGCTGCAGACTCATCATGACCTTTGCCCCACAGGTGGTGAGTCATTGTGTGGAAGCTAAACTACAGAGGGATGCACTGAACCACAGTTAAACAGACAGTATTTATTAGGTTTATCTGTTGTTCCTCCTTTTGTTCTTTAATGGAGCTGCTGACTAAACAGACACAGTAAAAGACAGAAGAAAACCTGGCAGCTACAGCTCAAGGAAAAATCACAGCACAAAAGTGTTGGTTCCTGTTCGCTGTTATAACTCTTATTTCTACTAAGAGTGCTCACCTCTGAAAGCACTGACGTCTCCATAATGGATCTGCAGCACAAAGTAGGTTATTCCTGAATTTCTTCCAACTTTAAAACCAACATCTGATGAGAAAGAGAGAGAGAGAGAGAGAGAGAGAGAGAGACAGTTAAACCAAGACTTTCTTTGTGTTGTAATTCTTTACCTTGTGTATGTATATTTGTCAATTAACAACCAGCTACTAAGGAAATAGCCCTCATGAAAACAACATACAAAGTCTGTAGCTCGTACAGAGTAACATGGACACCGAGTACAACTACATCAATTCCATTTCCTTCCACTGTGTTAGTGGGGAGAACCACATCTCCCTAGAGTGAGAACATGACTGACAGACAAACCTTTCGGTAGTTTAGTGGGAGGTGCATTGCGAGCCCAGGCGTACATAATGGAGGGTTCATCCTTACAAGTGCCTGACACGCTGCCACAGTCCCTGGAGAGAGACAGAGAGAGAGAGAGAGAGAAATGAAGCAATCAATAATCAATACCACTTTGTGTTTATGGATGAGCAGGCAGGAAAACACAGTGGCAGCCACAGAGCAACACAAACACCAACGCCCCAGTACAGCAATGAGCTGAGGAAGTGAAGGACTGAAGCAGGTCCACTGACACAGTAAACATCAGAGCGTCATGTTACAGGAGATGTTACCATCATAAACACTCACAGCAGTATTTAAGTGATCACATTTAACTCCTAGAGAAAAAGAACCGACTGACACATTATCACCTAAAGAAGTTGTTGTGGTAAAAGTGTTTATAAAACCATAACAATGATGATGCATGTGGAGCAGCGTCTGCGTCAACTGAAGAATCTCTTTTAGCTCTGTATTTGGTCTGCACCATCTCCGCTTTAGCTGCCAAATGCTCCACTGTTTTCACCAGCTGCTCTCTGACTGGGCCTGTCTGCTCTGTGAAGTCTGTGGCTTTGTCATTTTAAACAACTTCTTTCACATTACGTGCGGTCATTGGACTGACTACACACAGAGAGAAGAAGAAGGGGGCGAGGGCTCAGTTTCACCAACACGTTACATCTTTGGTTTGAAGAGAAAACAATTCTGATTAAACCCAGTGAGTTTAATAGTAACCGACTAAAGGCTTACTTTGTAAGTAAGTCAAGGGCAACACCCAGTGAAGTTTCACAACTTTGAGATGTTATGCAATACATCCTGCTGCTGTTTGCTGCACTACAGATACAAAAAAACAATACAATGTCTGAGCACTGCTGAACAACACAGCTGCTATAGGATGCACTAGGATTTCTGTGATGATCATCAGTGATGATTTAGGTTCAGTAGCTTTACAGCTTTTGACACCAATGTAACTTGAATCATAACTTGACTTATTAGGTAAACTAAAATACTTTCATTAATACTTTCATTCAGTAAGACAATTGTTTTAATATCCATTTAAACTGTAAAATGCTATTCAAGCATGCCATAAAGTGTCATTTAACTGGTCTCTTTACTTGTTTTGGGTTGCATCCAAAATGTAATATCTCAGTTCAAATATTGTGAAACACAATATGATTAATATGATGTGATATTGTTGCATTTTAAGTTTAAGTTCTCTGATGCAGCCACTGAGAAACAATTCAAAGTTTTATTTGTCACATGCCTTGCCAAGGCCAAACGAGGGTTGGATACGTGAGCTGTAGGATCTTACCAGTAGCTGGTGGTGGAGACAGGAGTCTGGCAGCCAAACAGTATCATGTGATGGACTGTGTCCATACTGGCATGAGGTATGAAGTCCACTGTGGAGGACAAGAGTTAATAGAAAATAAAAGAGCTGAGCTCTGTATCTTGGCTCACTTTAGGTCTGAACACTTCTCTCCAACCAAGTCTGTGTTATATCAAAAACACTGTATTGATTTTAAATGAACATCTTACCAAACTGATGGCTGTGTTATCATTTATGTTTAGTTTTTTCAATCTTACATTCCAATGTAACAACATAAACTGAGACAGAAAGTAACATAAGGGACCACTAGCATTAATAATTAATATTAATAATGATGACTAAATGTAAACAGAGGTAGAGCGGGTCCTGGTGCACAGGGTCTGGGCTCATTCTGGTTTCACAATTGAGAAGACAGTGCAGCTAATGGCTAACGTTTAATGAGTGGATACTCTCAGCTGCCTTCATGTGAGGGCTGGATATAAATCCGTGTAACATGTAAAATATAAGGATACATGCATAATCAGAAATTGTTGTATAAGACAGATTTATTAATATATGAAACTGTTCCAATTTCTTGTAGGTAATGTAAAATCATGAATAGCCCATTGACATTAATGAGGGTGTGAAATTTTAATCTGTAATCAAATTAATCTTTAATGTAGCAGAAGCAGTTCACCACTAATGAATGAGTGTACGATAGACAATTGCAGATGGTGTCGTTCTATTGGATGGGTAAAAAAAATCCTGAATTGGGTCATTTTAGCATCCGCTAATATACTTGGACAGCAGACCGAGTATATTGTTTAATTTTAAATGTATTTATATGTCATATTTTGAATGTCATGATATATGCCTTCATTACATTTGCGTATGGGCAGACTGGAGAGAGAGGAAAAAAGTCATTTCTTCAAATGGCAACAGTCAGAGTCATGTCACATTCTGTTTTTAAATGTGTCTTGACCAAATGCGTCACTGAGTCACAACATGTTTTTATAAAAACACAAAAACAACAGAGGAACTCCACTGGTGCTCTGACTTCTACCACCACTCTACTACTGCTAACTCCTTCTAGTCAGTGCAGGTACAGCATGTGATACTTGTTTTTAGGACAGGTCTACATGCTGTATGTTTATCTGTCAGATAAAAGATGTACCCACCTATATATGCATCTCGATTCGTTGGCACAGGAAAGGACATACACAGGTACGTGTCGGACTGAAACATCAAAGAACACAGTGATGAGATTCAATGATAAATAATAGAGAAAGAAAGAAAGACAGACAGAAATAGTGAGAAAACAGTCACAAATGTGTGATCAGGCTGATAATAGTCATTTCTGTGTGTCATGATGACTGGTCAGTGACAATCAGCAAAGATAGTGATAGATCCTGCAAGGTTTATCCGTTCAACCTCAAAACGGAACCTTTTTTTTTTTTACTCAAAGTGTTAAGATAAGACTCTGCTGTGAGAAACTGTAGGAGAAAAAACAAGAGTATTGAAAATAATATAGGTGTTGATGAGACTAGAAGTATTTCAGCACCATCTGGTTTCTAATTCCACAAGCGATCAATATAATTAGAGCTGCAATTTAAGATTCATTTCATCCATTATAAACTAGTTTGCTACATGTTTTCAGTAATTCATTCATTAATTAACTGTTTGATCTGAAAAAATCAAATCATACTTTTAAAGTCTTCAGATGTTTTATTTTGACTGATCTCCAGTCTGAGATTGAGAGGAAAAGCAGCAGATATTCACACATGTGAAGTCCACATCATTAACTGCTATTGAGTCATTAACATCCTGTGGGTCCATTAACTGATTGATGGTTTCAATCTCACGATGAGTTTAGGTTTCAGAGACACAGACTCACCCCGGTCGGGACGACACCAGGCATCCGAATGTCCACAGAGAAATTGTGACGGTTCGTGAAGATCTGCTGCTCGGTCCTGGACGAACAACTGCTGGGATCCAACAACACGTTCTCCTGAGATCTTAGAGAGGAACAGGAGGGAGGTGGTTCACTGACTGCTTTGAACAGCACAGTCAAATCTCAACAGCAGATACAGGAGAGTTAAACGGCCTCATCTGTACACAAATACACACAGTCATACAAACTGAGTTTTCATTTAAGACAATTTTTTCAGCCTTTGGAACCAAGACCGTCTTGACTTATTCTAACATCCCCAGACACCATCAGCACATGCAGCTGCTACCTTAAAGTATTAAATTGGTGATTTATTGGTGATTATTGTCAGTAAATCCCCCGATAAACTACAGCAAAACCACAAAAGACTCATCTAAGTGAGTGTGTGTGAACGTTCACAACCAGACAAACCTCTGTTTGCCCTATCATTGGTCCTTTATGATAAAGAACTCAGAACAGATGCACAGACCAACAACACAGATCAGCTGCAGTCTCTGACACTGGGCACCACTGAGGACCGAAACTGTAGATGCTGCAACGAGCAGTCTGATCTGAAGCCAATACTGCAGCAGCTGCAGGAGCCCGGGATGAACACCTGGGGCCTCATTTATAACTACTGAGTACAGAAAACAGAGCCTGAAAGATGCTTATGCACTTCCCAGGCAGAGGTTGAGATCTATAAAACACACTTAATGGCCAAGTGCGCACCTGTGAGCCAGCTGTGATGCTCATGCACGTATGGACATTTTGGAGACAGAGGAAACAGGCGTGAGGTGGTGAACCGAAGCCAAATGATAGAAATTACTTAGAAGAGAGATATTTAACAAACACACATACACAAACAGATCTAACTAACTACTGCATATGTCAGTATATCAGCCAACACTGGGGAAACCACCTCAGAACGCCTCAGAGCTGCAGGGGCCGAGTAAAGGATGAAGAAAATAAATCATATATTAACATATTGTTTGTCTCCTCTCTGATACTCCTAATATAAACTAAACAATACTAAACCAAACTAAGCCATACGTTTCAAATGAAGGACCATGTCAGACCAACAGTAAGACTGACTGCTGTGTTTCAAATGAGCTGCACAAATGTGATGCTGGATACACAGAGCATCAGTTCAAATATCAGTACAAACTGAAATGAAGCACACATGTTAGATACTGGTCAAAGGTCCACCAGTGATGCTGGTCTGGTGAGTTTTATGTCTCTTTATCTGTGTTAGGATTAAATTTATTTCCCTTTAATGTCATGCTTTATCATCAAGCGGCTTGTGAAGACAATGGGCATGACAGTCTGCAGTGAACAAAGCAGATTTCATCTCTAGCCATGCAAATCAGCTCTCTGAGCTCCTGCCGCGCACAGAGACCTGGATCAAACCTGACAACACCACAGAGACAACCTGACAGTCACACCGCTGCACCTCCCACCACTGTTTTATTCACTTCACTGTTCCCCCCTGATCATCCATCCAACCAACCACCTCTCATTCCACCACACCCTCTATAACCCGTCTCCCATCCACTTCTCCTTCTCCTCCTTCACCTCAGCTCTGCTCACAGCTGACATCTTTTACTGAAATCATGGTGGCCATCGACTGCCAACTTTCTGTCGCCGAGATGATGTGTCAAGACTTCTGAGCTGTAGCAATCTTATTACATGAAGACTGGACCTGTTAAACCTCCTCAAAGCCATATCGCCTTCCATTGGACCACATGTGTGATAAGTGCTTCAATGGCTTTTACACTCAGGCTCAAGTAACTCCGCTGCTCAAGAAGCCTTCACTGGACTCTGCTCGAATGGAGATCTACAGACCTGTCAGTCAGTCTCTTCAGCATGATCACATCTTCATCTCTTTCCCCAGCTAAAGTCACAAAATACCTGGGTGTCATGTTTGATGAGCAGCTCTCCTTCTCTAAAAACATTGGATCCATCTGTCTTTCTGTAAGTCACCTGGCTCCTGGTCTGGACCACTACTGCAGTGCTCTTCTGGAGGTCCTTCCTGTGTGCAGTGAAACCTGTGCAGATCACAACCAGCAGCCGTCTGGTCCTCAACCAGCCCAAAAGGGTTCATGTCACTCTGCTACTCATCGACCTACACGGAGCCAGAATCAAATCACTGATACTGCCCTCAGAGAGACTTCTAGGTCTGCACCCATCTACTTGAATTCAATCATTCAGCGTAACGCTCCCTCTCGGCTCCTGCATTCCTCCACTGACTGTCATCTAGCATCATCATCTCTGCACACAAGGCAGTCTCAGTCCAGACTGCTGTCATCTGTGGTTCCCTGATGGAGGAACAAACCACTGAAACCTCTCAGAGCAGAGTCGTCCTTCTCTATCTTTAGGAATCTGTTGAACACACTCTCTTCACAGAGTACCTCCTTTCCTAAACCCCAACATGTTTAACTAGTGCTTACTCTGCACTTTGGTAAACTTCCTCAATATAATCTCCTAGCACTTTTTCAATATTTGCAGCAGTTAATATTTACACTTGGTTTCCTGCTGCACTGATGTCCTTCTCTTGTAAGTTGCTTTGGATAAAAGTTTCTGCCAAATGACTCAGTAAATATAAAGCTTCTTTTAATATGAGAACTATAAACTTATTGATCCTCGCAGATGTTTGCTGGTGATAACTGAGCCTTTACTGGTGAAAACACACACACAAACACATACACATAATAACGGCACATCATGTTGGATCTGTGGTCTTATTGCATAACCTCTGTGGTCTGACACAATCAATGACATTACTCTTTTTGTCCCCTTTCATTTCAAGCCCATTTCCTTGTATTTCACACATTAACTACTGTGTCTGTGCTGGGCTCTGCACACAGGTGACATACACTGGACCAGAACACATCAGGTGACACAGAGTCACACTGATAGATGCTGATCAGACTTTGCCAATGTTAAGATAATATTTGCCTCATATTCCCAATAACATATAATTTTTTATTAGTAGCAGTTATTAATACAATATTCAACTGAGTTTACCTCACCACTGCTACACACACACACACACACACACACACACACACACACACTCTGATCAACAGCTTGTCAGTGTCACGTAGTTTGTTGTGTAAGGGTGCTGCTATGTGATTAAAGAGGGTGGATAGGATTGATAGACAGAACACTTTCAGCAGAGCGAGAGAGAGAGAGAGAGAGAGAGAGAGAGAGAGACTATAAGCCAGACACACCTGTGTCTACGTGCCTCCTCTGTTGATTTTGAGTGTTTATTGCAAACGCTCTGATTATCAAATGTAGATAAAGAGGTGAACTCTTTGTGATAACAGTTGTGTTCAGTTTTAAGATGGTGTAGCACATTAATATAAAATATATTTGTGCACCTACTGTGGCCATGTTCATTTGTTTGTATAAGGTATAGAAACAGTGAGTCCTGATAAAAAACAATGGGTGAAAACACAGTTGTGTCATTAACAGGAAAAATACACCAGGTGAAAGATTCAGTGAGAATTATATTTCTGACCAGATTAAAAGCTTAAATTTTACTAAATCCAACTTTTACATTTCAGTTCTTATTCTTACCTTTTGGACCTGTACAGAGGGTCATTCATTTTCAGGCTGTGGCTGTGACAGATGAATGCTAGCACCAAGACACAGAGCATGGGAACTCCCATCATGCCTGTGATCATCACAGCGGGTTCTGCTGCTGCTGCTGCTGCTGTCTGGACTGCAGAGGTGAAACAGTCGGAGTGAGCACACCTCTGGAACCCCAGAAAAGATCAGTACATCGGGTGTAAGAGTGTCCTGTCACACCTGGTGTCCTTGCTCAGCTTGGTTGAGGGGTAGGTGAAGGTGGTGTCGCTGCTGGACCTCACTCCTTCAGCATGTTTGTCTGTTACAGGTGCTTCCAGCAGGTAAGATGGTTCAGTCTGTGCGAAGCAGCCACCTGCAAAAAGCATACATTTTTAACAAAATATACTGTACACTGGTTCTTAAAGTGTGCACTGATCGAGGGCACGGACTTTGAAAAACAGGCTTCAGTCAGACCTTAAACTTCAAAAACTGCCCACTTGCTCGATCTGACACTACCACAGGATGATATACTCCTGAACCAGTCCACACAACACGAACTAAATGGCACCATTTCTTTCTATCCCAAATAATACCACTATTACTTTCACAAGCTGCATCAATAATCTACACTATGAATGTTTTACTGTATTGACGTAATGGTTCAACCTGTTCCTGCGTCCTCAGTAACCATCCACTATTTTAACACAAACTCCCTCCCCTCTCTGTTTGCACATTTCTCTGTTTCATAAACCTGTTCCCTCAATGAATTAAACCAGTCAGATAGAAACAGGTCAAACTGAGCCATTGGCAGAAATGTTAATGATTCTAGTACTAATGATCCCCTGCTCACTGGCATTCATAAACACAATAAAAGTGTAACAGGTTTTTGAGAAATCAAAAATAAACTGTATGTGTGTAGAACTGTGGATAAACCAATCACAGGGGAACATCTGCATTCGTCTAATCCAGAAGAACATAATAGCCAATTACTCAAGACACATCATCACATAGAGAAACCTCATATTCACATGAGAAATCAATCAGCCATGTTGGCTGTTGTGTAATAGTCAAAAACACCCAGAGGTATTAACCTGACAACAACCACGATATAAACAACCTACTACCCACCATGGAGCTCGAGCCTTTCTCGTGATAAGTGTCAATCTGGTGCCATTCACGTTTACCTTGAGACCCAGAGGATGCTGATAGATGGCAAAGAGAGAATCAGTTGAGATGAGGAGCTGGCTCGGTGACTCATCGCTGTTGACTGAGTAAGGTGGAAATAACAGGGAGAGGAGGAGGAGTGTGGACGGGCAGTGCTGCTCTGACATCACACCCTCCCTGAGCAGATAGAGGAAACTATGGAAACAGGGCTCATCCCACTCATGGACCTCAGCACGTATCCCTCCTGGGTCTCAACATGTTCACGGTTCCACAGCCGCTTCACACTCGATCTATACCATCTTAGCACCCCAGCATCGTCGTACACATGGCTGATACTTCCATTACCCAAGTAAAGATAAAGCTACAGAGAAAATTGCAGTATACATAAGTACAAAATGTGTCTTCTTACTGTAGTCTGCATATGTTCAAAATACGAGGTTGTTGGGTTTTGTTTTAACATACTCTCCGAGGGTGAACAGATGTCACGTCTCAACCAGAGAGGAAGCGATAACAGAAAACAGCCTATTTCAACTGACCGTTAGTTGTTAGCTAACATGTAAACACAGCAGACCACTCTAAACAAGCCAACTAACATGAAAACAGAGCAGCCTCGGGTTAGCTGTCAGTCAGTTAGCTCCTTTACTTTAACATTGACTGTCACGTCAGTATTGTACACGAGCTAACATTAGCTATCTTGTTTGCGTTGGTGTGTTTTGACAGGTTAAACATGGCCTCACATCTGAGCTGAGACCAGTTTCACTGTGGACGTCTGGACACGGCAGAGTAAAACAGCCAAGGAGGGATATTAATGAGCTATAAACGGTACCTGTTCGCTGCTGCCGGATGTCTTTCAGTCGCCTGTGCTGAGGTGATAATAACCTGCGTGTGTGTGTGTCGCCGTAAGTATTATTAACAACCATACTTCCATCCTTTCACAATAAAAGCACCATTTCTACAAACACATACATACACAAACGAGAGAGACAGACAGACAGACAGACAGATAGACAGATAGATAGATAGAGATAGAGAGAGAGAGAGAGAGAGAGAGAGAGAGAGAGAGAGAGAGATGTTCAGACAAACAAACAAAAAAAAAAAAAAATCAGCGTTTATTTCGGATATGCGGCTTTTATTCTGTAAATTTTGACCGGAAGTTTTTTTTCTGTAACGTTGGACGAGTGTGTTGTATTCATGCTAGCTGTGGACGGACCAGTGTGAGGTTTAATCTCTACACCATGTGAACCTGTGCTATTCAGGTATATTAGCGAATATCTGTGTCTGATGTTCAGTCGTCGTCGCTTTCAGTGTCTGTCATCTACACTGCAGTAAACGTTAGCTTGCTGTGCTATGTTGAGTTCTGCCTGCTGTTCACAACTACCTGCCGCTCACTGCTACAGACACTGTGATGACCACTAGAGGAAGATAGTGTTTGAAACCTCACAACCTCTTTATCGGGTTCAACAGAGCTGATAAATCGTTAAACTCGACTGTATGTACGTTTAGAGCTGGTGCTGTTTTATTAGATTCTTACATGCCTGAGGCAGAAGCTCTCCATGGCCACCAGAGGGCCCCCAAGAGAGTTTTTGGTCTACTGGTTTAATCAATGTCTCTGGATATCTGGTGAGCCAGATGTTCAGGTGTTATTTAAAAGGAGCCGAATTATGCACATAGGTCTCTTTCTCTCCAAAACAAAATACTAAGTGATTTAAATGAGAACAAACATTACATAAAGCAGTATCATATTAAATATGAGTGTTTTTCTGATGCTGTTCTTTGGACAAAGGAGAGGTCAGAGGAGCTAAAAGGTGGCTCGGCTTGTTTGTCTGATAACGTTGTATATTCCTGATGACTACGATTTATTACCTGATCATAATGCAATGCAAAGATAATCAAGGTGTAAAAGGTCTATGATAGTGGCTTAAAGTGGCTCAATGGCATGTTAATGCAGTGTGTCAAAACCAGAGTTTTGATACATATGCAACAAGGATATGACCCCATTGACAGCTAACCAAATGAAATGGACAGTCCCCTTGCTAAAAATCACAGATCTGCATGTGTATGATAAATAAAAGGGGACCCAAAATAGACCCTTGGGGTACTCTACAAAATATAGTTTGACCAATTAGAAATGAACTAATCCAGAAGAATGATACCGATGCCATTATGTTGTCAAACTACGTTACACGGGGTTTGATGTGGACCTGCTGATCCTCTTACACCTTTGCTTTCCATTGCAGATGCAGAGCATCATGGGCCGGAGTAGGAGCAGCAGTGGTGTTCCTTCGGTGGTGGTTGGCCTTGCTGTTTTGCTTCTCAGCAATGTTTTAATCTACTTGTATCTGGCCTCTCTGTATCAGACTGATGTGCAGCTGCCATCCTCTCATACAGGATGTCTGCCTCAGCATTTTAAAATGGCCACAATGAAGAACTGCACCCCTTGGCTCGAGTGTTCTCAGATCAACACAGAAGTACGCAGGCTGAAGCTCATTGGTCAGGGAGCTGTGAAGAAGGTGAACGTTTTTTTTCCACTGTGTGCTACATATATTGTTGTCTGTTGAAACTCATCTAATGAATGTACTCCGACTGAAGTACAGGTGACATTCATCTACTTGAGATGAGTCATTATGTCCAATTAAAGATAAAAATACAACATTTTGTTAAATGAAACCCACTGTTGATCATCCTGGTCCATATGTTGTGTGCACCTGTAACTCTGCACTTACTAAACTCAGCATCCACTCTGTTCTCAGGTGTACCTGGCTGAGTGGAGGGCTCAGAAGGTGGCTCTGTCCAAACTGTCCTCTCTGGATTACCTGGAGGACTTCCTCCATGGATTGTCCATGCTACAGACTCTGCAGGGGCCGCAGGTGGTGCAGCTGGTGGGGTTTTGCCTTGAAGACCACACCCTGGTCACAGAGCACCACTCACACGGCTCACTGCTCAACCTGGATGGCGTTCTTGCACAAGAGCAACACCAGCAACACAACACATGGCAGACACGGCTGAGGCTGGCGATGGACTATGTCTCCATTCTCCATTACCTCCATAACGGCCCTGCAGGGCGGAGGGTCATGTGTGACTCCAACAGCCTTGAGAAGACACTCTCTCAGTTCCTTCTGACTAATGACTTTCACCTTGTGGTGAATGACCTGGATGCATTGCCTGAGGTGGACACATCCAGAGGCTTATTAGTTAAGTGTGGCCACCGAGAACTCACTGGGGACTTTGTGGCCCCTGAGCAGCTATGGCCGTTCAGAGACAGTGGGAAGCCATTTTCAGATGAACTCATGCCTGGGTATGACGAGAAGACAGACATCTGGAAGATCCCAGACATGACATGGTTCCTGATGGGGAGGGTACCTGGAGGAGATTTAGTTCACTTCCACCTTTTTCAGATCCATGATGAATGCAAGAAAGAGGACCCCAAGCTCCGCCCCTCAGCTGTGGATGTTTTAAAGGTGTACAAATCAGTGTACGGCAGCATGGTGAGAGACAATGCTGGCCTTAGAGACATGCTGTAGAATGGCAGCTGTTTTTAGTTCAATAAATGCTACTTGGTCTGGAACTGGAGGGAGTTGTGGACATTTATTTTTACAGGTTTGGTACTTGAAGTAATCAGTTTTATTTTATATCCAGAGGACTCTGTCAATTTTGTTGCTGTTTTCATACAAGGACGGACGCTATCTTTTCTGACAGTGTGTGCAGTTTTTCTATGTGACACAAGCTGATCTGTATCCAAATATCAGCCTTGTACTGAGGGTCTTTGAACCTGTTTGTGACACACATGGAAGTACGTGATTGAAGACACAGCATACATCAAGTTCCTCCTAAACTGATGAGGAAACCCACATTTTATACCTAAATGGACATAAGGTACAACAAAAATGCCCTTACTCGCCGAAGCTTGTAGCGAGTATACAAACACTAACACCAAAACACATGACCTCATCAGTTCGGCTGTACCATTCATAAGGTGATTTGTATGTTAATTTTACACATGTGGAACATCTCAATAAAAAAGAAAACAAAATCCAGAACAACAAAAGCCTGAATTACTGCTTCTGAGGGAAAGCCTGTGAGGGGCTTTGCTGTTTTTGTCACTGTGAAACTAGAGGGGTGAAAACACTAATTAGCAGCTCCCACTCTATAGTTGTGGCAGCTGAATTAATGCATATTCAACTGCATGTGAACACCTCCAATTCATTTAACTGCCAGACACCTGAATGCACCCTTCATCAAGTGAAGAGCCTCGAGTAAATGAACGCTTTCAGCTTCAGCAGCCCAACCAATCACAGATTAAGAAGGAAGGAGTGGGCAGCATGTCTGAGCCCAGTCCTCCAGACTAAAAACAGCATTTTTTTTATTCCTAATCAAAATTAAATATAGTCTTAACTATCTTTAGATCAACAGGTTTAGTCTTTAGTCAGTTTTTTGATTCAGTGAGAACAAAAAATGGTAGCATAAACAAATGATACATCCATGCAATTAGAACCAGAAGACTTATATCAAAGAATAAATGGCACATCTGATCAGTAATCTGGATAAGGCTCAGAGTTATACAGAGATATTAATAACCAGGGTTAACACACTGAATAAGACATAACAAAAATACACAAATGATCTCCAGAAACTGAGTGTTTGAAGCAATGACTGACAATGAATTATAAAATTACTACTATTACGGTTCTTAATGAATATATTATAAAGATCAGTCCCTTCCACATGGTGCCCCACACTGGTACTGTAGGTAGAGTAGGTGTCTTCTGATTGGATGTATTGTGCCCATGACACGATGAAGCATCAGGGATAACTCTGCACAAGTGCTTTCTGTCCTTGAAGGTTACATGGTGTAGTGGTCAGTGTGCACATGGAAGGCATCCCTGCTTACACCTCCACAAACCTAACTTAACAGTCTCATGACAGTGGGAGAGCTTGTTTGGAGGAGTAACAAAAGTCACCACACAGGAGGAGGTTTCAGATGCTGTGAGATGACACGATGACCTAATCAGTAGCAACCCTAAACTTTGACTGTCATTACCTGCAGGTTAACATCTTGATACACCACACTTCTATCACAGGTATCCAGGTATTGATACAGGGAATGGATGCACCAGGAATTCTAAGAGGCCTCAGAGAACTGGCCTCCTATATTAGACAATATTAGACCATTTCTATTAACATTTACCACTACATGAACTATTCATCACATTTAAAGGCAATTTTAGGACATCTCATGGTCAGGTGACATTTCAGTGTTTTGGGATGTGGGTACTGGACTGCAGGGACTCACTGTGTCTCTGTATATGTCAGGGTTGATGCTGCCAGGCTGGCTTCAGTAGAGGTGCGCTTGCAACTGACACAGGCCCATCCGGCTCAGCAACATCAGGATGTCTCTGTGAAATGCTTTTGTCAGGATAACATAAAAAAATGGGTGTGCACAAGAGTTGAGAGGATAGAAAAGCACCAGCAGCACCTGTGGAGCAAAACATCAATCAGCCTTCATTTTACACACAAATGAAGAATCAGGATCAAAGCTGAAGAGCAAGTCGCACCTTTGAGTCCGTGAGAGTCATCAGTGGTTGGTGGAAAGCTGCGAATAAGCCGTAGAAGCAAATGGGAACCAGACACAGGAAGCTGGTGAAAACGAGGACCGCCATCCGCTTGGCCATGCTGGTATCACACCTGCTGGACTGGTGCTGCGGATTGTGCACCATGCAGTAGATGTGGAGGTAACACAAGCACACCACCATGAAAGCAACCATGTTAATCATCAGGATGGAGACCACGTAGGCCTGAGCAGGAGTAGACTCAGTGTCCATGGGCAAGCAGATGCTCACTCTCTGGTAGCTGCTCACACCAAACAGAGGCAGCAGAGCGAGGACCAGGCACAGCAGCCAGCCGACGAGCATCAGCACGGCCGCCTGACGTAACCTCAAGGTTCTGTTTGGCCTCATGGCGTAGAAGATGGCCTGCCAGCGCTGAAGGCTGATCAGAGTTAAGGTGTACACAGACAGCTCGCTGGCAAACACAGACAGAGCCCCTGCTAGATTGCAGCCACTTCCTGTTTGCCAGGCAATGGCATAGAGGTAATAATGAGAGTGTGTGTAGAGATCAACAGATGCAATGATCAGTAAGTACATCCCCATACAGAAGTCTGCAAACGCCAGGTGACCCAGGAGGAAACGGGTGACAGACAGCTTCTGCCGGCTGGTCAGCAGAATGGACATCACCAGGAGGTTAGCTGAGATGGCTAACAGGCTAACTACCCACAGCAGCACCCTCAGGAAACCATGACTCATCACATCCTCACAGGGATTCAGGGCGTCAGGCAGGGGGCTGCACAAGGGTCTGTGGTTTTGCAAATGGGGGTCATTACACAGTGCAAAGTCAAAGCCTTCACTCAGATACTCTGTGGACAGCTCCACATAAAACAGACCCTCAGTTTCCAACTGCTCCGTCAGACAGGTGTTGTCGTAATGACTGTGATTCATGATGCCGGCAGGTATAAGACCAAAGCTGTCTCTGAGATGTTGGTAGAGTTTATGTCCCAGATACCCAGAGGATCCCTGCAGCTGTCCCACAGCAGTCCGAGTCAGGTTGCAGACAACTGCCTCAGAGTGACTGAACACAGGTGATAGAGATCATCAGTCAGAGAAAGAACCACAACACAGGATGTTGTGAAGGTGCTCACACACTGATGATCGCTCACACCTTCATCAGATAAGAACCACAGACCACCTGCACCACATGTAAGGGTCAATGACGTGACACAAGCCAATGTCAAGTGGTGTCAATGTTATTTTTTCATAAAAAAATATTACAATTATAAATCTGTGCAATAAATTATCTCACTTTTTCAATGCAACACTATGTTTCTTGACAAATTTGACATAATTTGTTACATTATTTAGAAAAAAGTGGTGTTTTCAGGAAATGTCCTGCTCAGTGTTGCCAAAATACATAAAAATTTAAAAATAGAAAATAAAAAACAAAATCTATTTCAAATCTGCGTTTTCAGAAGAAAGTATATTTTTTATAAATACATTTACACTACACTGTCTGTAGGTGAATCAAATATTTAACATCTATCATTCTTCTGTGGCTACACCATTTGACATTTTCTGGGGCATTCAGTCTGACCTTTGTTTAAAAAAAAATGGTTTAAATGTCATTTCAAACCAACATCAATACAAAATGTACAAATCTGACGCTTTTAAAACAATTTTCCAAGATATTTCTGAATTGCTCATCTTGCCAATCACTGATCAATAAATATAACCTGTGGTGGTGAGGCCAGTAGTAGTTCTGCTGTGCAAAATAATGCTGGTGTATAACGTAATTAGTAATTTCTATTATAGTAAAACGCCACATATGCAACATATGCACTGAAAATCTCAATGCAGAAATAAGAACAAACTTACCTTACCATAAAGAATAACTTAATTTATAATAATCACAATAGTCAAAGATCAGCAACTAACACAATCTTTTGTCAAAGAAAAATACAATTCACTGCACTGACAGTGAGTGGGCAGTAGGGGGCACATATTGGGAGCTGCAGACCCAGGTGCAGGTCTCATCAAGATGCTCATACATTAATACACCTGCTCTTGGTGAATTTATATGACTTTTTCTGTTGAAGGCTTGAGGCTTAAACAGTTGACTAATACAGTTATTACCACAAAAAACAATGAATAATGACAAACCAACAATGTCTAATTTCACTTGTCCTGAGCTGTGTATCTTTAGTGAGTCCACCAGCACATCCAGCAGGGGTCTGAGTGCTTTGGTATGTGAAGGATGAGTACACAAAGAGAAGGAACCACAGTGGGAAATGCTGTCGATTGTTGTACTCACCCTCTCCATCTTTTCAACAGTTTTAGACCACAGCAGTGGCTCGGGAACGTCAATTCAGCACTCTGTAAATGGAGGAAGGCCCTGAAGGGGGGCAGCGCTTTCAGGGCCCAAGTGTTTTTAGCCTTGAGCTTTTCAATGGCCTCCAGACCTCTCGAGGGCAAAGAGCTAAGTTTGGTTTCTGAAATGTCTCTGGAAAGACAAAGAGTTAGGGTTACTTTGTGTGGACACAGAGTCAGGAGGAGTTGGAGCCGGAAAATAAAGATTCTGTTCAATACAAAGTCTTTTTTCTTTTGCTTTCTTGAGGAAAGCATTCAAGTAAAGTTAAGTAAATTCTGCAGGTTTCCTTCACTCACAGCTGAGTCGGGCCATGAATCACACCAGAAAATGCTGATTCATCTATCTGATCCAAATCCAGGTTCCTGTGAAGATACCTGAAGAACAGAGAGCAGGTGATCATGACAGATCTTACCACACTGACATATACAAACTCCACACTGTAATCATAGGACCAATACGGCCACAGTACAAATGATTTCCATCCTGTGTCATCACTTTGAGCTCTGGTTGTTTCACTGCAGTAGTTGAAAATAACTCACACTTCCTCCAGTCTGCTCCCATTGAAGGCAAAACTCTGGATCTCTCTCACACCGTTGTTATTCAGCATGCTAAAAGGGAGATACCTGTAGAATTTATGGTGTCCCAACTCAACTCAACTATCTTACTCACTGTAATTTGAAAAAAACACATTTAAAAATGTTGATGTGTTGATTGAACAAACTGAAGGGTTTGAGGGTGGGCTGGGTGATGTGTCAATATATAGAAGCACAAAGAATAATAATGAATGAGATCATTAAGATGGAATATGCACAAGAGCAACACTGAGTAAAAAAAAAAAAAAAAAACATTTCAAGAATAAAGTCATAATTTTACAAGGAAAGAGTCATAATATCATGAGAACTAAGTTGAATTTTTAGATATTTCTCAATGTGTTTTTTTAGTTGGAAAATATCAGAGGGTTGCTTGTAATAGTCCTAAAAACATGTTTCCTTTTTGTGGCCCTAATACTTCATCATAAATATGAGATGATTATTGGAACAAAAGCTTGTCACTATTTATCACGTTTAATAAAGACAGCAGGCAGCAGTGTTTATACAGTACATCTCAGAAAAGATGATCTAGTCTCACAGTCCAGTTTATTACAGCACAGCACAGGTCACCTCAGTGACATGAACTCACATAGTCAGAGTGTTCTCACATATTCCACTGAAGGAGTTTGCAGGGATGACATGCATAAAGGCGTTCTCCACTATCTCCCTGGTAAAGAGGAATAAAGGTGAAGACATTGTCCCAGTCCTTCATTTGATCAAACATATTTTAATGCTATACCTACAAAATAAAATCCTCCTGGCTGGACTGGATGTACTGCAGTCTGGGGAAGGAGGTCAGACCTGTGTTGATGATCCCACTGCAGCCAAACAAACCTCAGTTAAAACTTTTTATAGAACATTTAGATTGTTTTTTACAATGTACTGGTATTTTAAATAAGAAGGCAAGGCAAGAAGGTTTCACTTACAGGTACTTTAAACTAGGCAGGTCCTTGAATGCCTCATCATCAATGTGAGAGAGTGTTTTGATACCAGTCAGTTGTCTATTGGACACACACAAACACACACACACACACACACACACACACACGGAGCTCTATAAATGTGGCACATATATCACTGTTGTATCTTAATCAGGTGTTAACAGGAGACATACATGTGAGTGACTCGGGACAGGTTGTAGAACGAATGTCTCTCCAAACTTGTCAAAGTGTCATCATCAGAAATATATCTGAGAAAACAAAACACAACACGAATGAGGTCAGAGGTCGACCAGCAGCCTAAAACTGACACAGACCGGAAGAGTCTTTCAGTTTGATTAAACATGACTTACTGTGACATTAACAATAATTCATTTAGTTTGGGGAGGAATGGAGGTCCTGGTGACAGAGAAAAGCTCAGAGCATTTTATTAAGTAACAGTGGAAAAAGATGTGATCTCATCCTGAGAGTTGTTGTTGTTTTTTTTTTAACTTTTCTTTCTTTGTTGTCTGGGTTTGAAGTGTTTTCATTTTTGTTTTTGTAACTTCTGCCACAAGAGGCTGAAGTGCACCACTGCTTCAGTCTACAGGCAAACAGGTGTGGTTAAGAGACGGATGGTCTCAAATACAAATACTGTAAATAAGTTAAAAAAAAAAAAAATCACACAGTATGTACTGTAAGAGGCTCTATCTACAGTCTGGTAGCCTGTGTTTATTGTGCAGCCAGTGGAGGGACTGCTGTCTTCTTGTTTTCTGTTGACAGGAAAAAGAAAGCCTTACATGTGAGAAACATTGGTCAGGTTGGCGAAGGTGTCCTGAGGGAGAGAGGAAAGTTTGTTCCCGGTGAGCCACCTGCAACAGACAGAGACAGGCCGCACTTGTCTCAGTGCTGAGAGAGAGAAGCTGGAGTTAGCTGAGGGCATGTGGGTACTTACACCTCCCGTGTGCTGCAGTGGAAAATAGGCATGAGTTCGGCCCCGACACAAGACACAGCGTGGGCGTCCCAGTCACAATGGCAGTGGGCTGGACACTGATCCAGAGGGAGACAGAGCTCCACGGTCACAGAGATGAGAAGCAGCAGAGTCACAGCAGGCCTCATTGTCAGAGCAGTGAGTCAGTGAAGGAGGCTCAGTCAGAGAGGTTCACAGGGGGGTGGGCTGTCCTAGGGAAGTAGGATGCACTTCTGGTTTAGACCTTCAAAATAAGGTGGATGAACATGTTGAATGTGTAATATGTCAGCTATGGGATGCAAACAGTGGCTGTAGTTCAGTTCATTAATATATGTTAACAACCTCAGCTCCTCCCTGACCATGACTCAGATGAGCCGATCAATATGCTTCCACCCACTGCTGAATGTTTGGTCATTATCATTAAAATAAAAAGGTGCTCTGAGAAGCTTTTAAAAAAAATCAATTTAATCTTTTTAATCTTCTTTTTAAATCTTAGCTTTTTCTTTCTGGACAAAATTCTTCTTTGTAAGTTACAAGTCAAATGTGTTACTGTCAGAAAATACTATATGTTGCCTTGGATATAGTGAGTTAAATTGTGGTTTCTACTGGACCAATCTGAAGTGAATAAAGTGTAACGTATGATCTACTTTCTGTTTCTGTCATGAAGCAGTGATGAAATGACAGCTGTCACTGACTGAGCAGCATCTTCTTCTTCTTCTCTGGTCATTTATGGACGTTTGTGTTCATTGGCGTTCTCATGTTTGTGTGTTTTCCATGTTTATGGTAGAAAATGACTTTCAGACTGATTTGGTTTGGAGATCAGTTTGACCATGTGAACCAGTGTAGTCAGTGAGAGGACCCCCCTTGGTGTAGGCCTATGTGATGTCAGTGAGCTATAACCATCAGCATTTGACACGTGATGAGCTGTGAGACAAACCATGAGAAACATTCTGACAGTGAGTCACAAAGCACAGAACCGATTTAATGTTTAATAAGAAACAACAGCGCTGAAGGTTTTCATGGTGTATTTACATCATCTGAAGACACTCCTAGACCTAAAAGCAATGCATTGTGGGTAGTTATGCATACAAGTGACAAAATATGACACTTAAAAGTTGTTTTTTCTACTCAGCACTAATAACCATGTGGAACAGATGGCTACATATATCTGACATTTTAAATCATGTTTGTTAAAATATAAATGTGTCTACCATATACTGTCAGAGTATTTCATGTCTGTCATTAGCAGGAATTTCCAAATAAATAAGAAATAATCTTAGTGTCAATATAAAATACAGAAGTATGGCCACCAGTAAAACACTGTTCATGGGGCAGCAGGTCTTTGTCATCATATGCTGAGTCTACATACATACATAAGAAACTATGGCTGATTACAGAGCCCAGTAATGGTTATTTACTCTTCATAGATCTGTTCATTCTGGAGGAGGTGACAGTCTTTGGCAGGTTTCATAAACTCTGTTCATGTTAGTAGACAAGTCTGTTTTCAAAATCACACACACAATGAGGCGGAACACGTGAACACAAGCAGTGGGTGTTGAAAAAATAAGTGCGGACATACAGTCTCTGCAAACTGTGACAGGTCCAGTTAGGACAAAAATAACTGCCTGCACAGACCAATGAATAATTAAAGCAGGTTACCATCAGGTTCATATTCAGCTGTTTCTTTAATCCCAGTAAGCACAAGTCAGCAGCACATGACGTCTGTACACAAATGAACCAATGAATCAGTCTTTAGCTCAGCACACACACACACACGCAACCAGTGACACACTGGTGATGTATGAGAACTGCTGGTCTTCAACCACCTGAACTGAGTCAGAGTGTGGACGCCTGCCAGCACGGACACAAATGAAACTTTACTCTCTAAAAGACACTTTCAAGCATTATGGGAAATGCAGTTCTGCAGCATTGAGCCTGACCCATAAACCAGTGCAGGTCCACATTGACATTCAAACAATAAACTTCAAAATGCAGATAGACTAGAAAATCTCTGGGGTCATGTTAAGCTCATGACTGAGAGTGTTAGTAACAATAAAGATTTCACCGACTGCATCAGGAGACCAGGTCATGTGACGTGTCGTAGTCCACCGATCAATAAAAACATCATATTCTCTCCTTCTCAACAAATGCAGGTGATTCAATTCACTCATAAACATCAGTCCAGATGTTAAAGTTCAACCCACAATCAGGCCTCAGGGGACCAGGTGAAAAGGGGCGGAGCATGCACCTTGAAAGCACAAGACTTATTGAAAACTGTGGTGTTGTGGTGGGGGAGCGCTTCCACCTGCAGGGCGGGGCAGGCTAAAGGCAGCCAGCGAGTTATTTTGGATTGTTAACTGGAGGATAAAGATGGTGAGTATACGGCCCAGTATGCACTGCAGCAGTTCCTTTAAGCAGACCAAACAGAAAGGCACCGTTGATATTTCTCTGCACGCTGCTACATACCAGTGTATGGCACTTTTCCTACAACACATGAACACATGTACTTTTTTTTTTATTTTTTATAAAACTCTTTATTCACTACGTCACTAAAATAAAAGTTTCATTTTTCATTTATCTTTAAAAGTCTTTACACAGCAAATCATTTATAGAAAATAAAGGTTTAATAGTGATTATTTCTTCTTCTCCACAACATAAAGAACTCTCGGCATTTCTCTGACTTTACACAGCAACTGGATGTCGTTGGGTGGAGCTGGACAACCTGACTGGTGATGCTGGGTTAGTCCTGCTGCTGTCCACAGCCCTGAGTTTCAGGGCTGCGCTGCTGTCTGTGGTGAGGAGGGCCTCCTCGTGATGCAGCACGTGACCGTTGGGGACCGCTGCTCTCTTGGCGCTGCAGTCACTGATGTTGTTGTTTGTGTGGATTACCTGCTCAGGTGATGCTGAGAACACAGGGCTGGCAGCTGTGTCGTCATGGTTACCTGTATAGTTTGCATCCTCCGTAGTAAACAGTGGGCTGGGCGGTAAGCTGTGGGCCACATGGCCGTAGTTGTAGTGGGCGGAGGTCCTCTTCTGGTTGTCCCGGCTTGAGGACTTGTGTGGTTGACGCCTGTTTGACAACAGCAGGGGGCGCTCCTCCTCCCCAGAGGGACTCAAAGCCACAGAGGGGACAGAGATGGCCAGGCTGGACAAGGGGGCCGACATCTCTGAGGGAGGGGACACTGGAGTCACAGGGAAGGTCTGGGATACTGGAGACAGCTGAGTCGGGGTGGTCATAGCAGATACAAACCTGCAGCAGAGAGATTCAAAAATTCACAATCTTTATGTACCACAGCTGAAATAAAGACTTTATTGATCATATTCTGAGTCTGACTTCACAGATTGTAAAACTGTCTTTGATAGATGTAAACCGTCTGCAGCGCTGTGGACATATGTCATCCACCCGCTTGCTAACATGATTATCCTGCTGAAGGTCAGGAAGCTTAGAAACCATCACAGCATAAAGGTTGTCAGTCTGTCAGACGCCTGATACCACACCCATCACCTCCACTCTGCGACTACATCACTACAGATGGAGGGATTTGTTTTCATCACAGCATGGTTCACAGAGTTGGCAGCATCTTCATTCATTCATCTCATTCATGACATCATTCACCTGATCTCCATGACTTTGCGTCATTCTTATAGTGTTGTTGTTGACTTCACAACGACCCCTCCTGCCACTCATCCCAGTTCCCGCAGTCTCCACTTAATTAACTCTTCAAGGTACAGCTACCAGGAGACAACCAGGAGAAACCAGTGCAGCAGCAGCAGCAGCAGCAGCAGCAGGACCCCTACAGAGGGAAGCCCTGAACCTGGCTCAGGTGCCTGCACTAACCGCTGAGTCATCATGTCTGTGATGCATTCACCGCATGCATGATATAGTAGCACATACGCACACTATAGCTCCGTCATAACAAACCCTGATCTCAGTGCTGTGCTGTGGAGACAGAGTCCAACAAGAAACAATAAATTAAACTTAAGCACTGTCACTTTAAATATATTTTCCTCTGATTCTGTTGCAGCAGCCAAGAGCACAATAAATCCACTGGTATCTTACCAACATCCACAACCACACTGTTATACAGTCACATTTCACGTTCACTTCTACTGAGGCCAGTTGAACAGACAGATACAAGGGTTTGTATCCTGTCCCATGACCTCCAGAGTTCAGCAGAGTTCCCACTGAGTGGATGTGCACACATGGCTAATAGAAACGAGTGTCACTTTGAAGTTGTATTAATTTAATCAGCAGGGATTTAAGGCAGCAACAGTTGAAGTTACAGCTACTGGATCATGTGATGATGTTGTCTATACTGACACTTCTTTCCATTGCATCCAGACTGTCTGCAGGAGAAAGTCTAGCTTGCCTTGTAATTACATATCTTTTTGTCATACTGTGATTTTGTTCATATTCGGTTTCATGGGTTGCATATTAATATATTTGTTGCAGACACTTGTAATTTTGACTGATTCTTCCAGTTTATTCAGGGACATGTCAGTGATGTCAGCAGAGCTCAGTGATGCTGCTGATACAGTCAGTAGTCAGGCTAATGTTCAAGTAGTGATGTGGTGGGAGGAGGGAGGGGACTGATCCTCCCTCTCCAACCTCTAACTGAGCTGTGGTGATGAACCCATGGCACTGTCCGTGGTGCTGAAGCAACACACACACATTCATACACACTCCCCATCTGATATTGTATTGTCCCCAAAGTAACTACAAGTTCTCTCAGGTCAGTGACCTTGGCTTCTTGAGAAGTTAAAGAAACTGTTGTGGAAGTTAAATGTTAGTGATCTTTGATTTGCATGACTATGCAATATGAAGTAATCACACGTCAAGTTGATGTAGACCATGTTTTCTCCTGGATGAAATTGAACAGGACAAAAAGACTGAGTCTGTCTCTGTCAAACAGAAGCCCTGAGGACATTTGACACCTGTCTGCCACAGGACACATGACATCCAACCCAGCTCAGTGGCTGTATGTATGTGCATGACCATGAGTTTGAGGGGTGGGGTGTTCCTCCACAGACAGACTCACAGCACCACAAGCTGCATTGTTTCATTGTCTGAGCTGCATAGGCACATGGGTGAGGAAGAGGGTGTGTCCACCTCTCTACAGTAATATCTCAGGGAAATGACTTCAGGCTCATTTTGATGTTTGAGGCAGAAACGTGGGGTCAGGTCAAGGCTGAGACATGAGCAGAGAGATGCCGGTCCTCTGCTGTTCCCTCGTCCACACAGGGAGAGACAGGAACTGCTGGGTTAGTTTCTGTGTGCTTGCCTCAGTGGGAAGGAACATAATATCCCTCAGGCCGGCAGTGACCAACAGCAGCAGCCTGTTCAAGGGTGGAGCAGGTATGACTGAGAAAAAGACAAACACACCCACCTCCCAGTCTCAGTAGATGTTAGTGGATGCATTTGTCTCAGGCTGCATTGTGCTGCCTGGACCAGTATAAATACAAATTACTCAGGCAGGTGCAGGAGGGTGCAGCTCCAGTGACTATAAATAGTTTGACGCAGAGCGAGCAGGATACTACACCAGTCTGTGAGTATTTTAACAGCCAGAACAATGAAGGCGCTGTAAAGACAGCTGTACTTTACTCTGACAGGCAAACATGTGGGTGATGTGGACTATGTCCTGGATTCAGCTGCATTAACACAGTGTCGATGACCTCACAGAGATACAGGAGGTTTGATGATGTGCATTAGTGACGGTGATTTTAGGTTGGTGTAGCCTATGATGTTCAAGCTGTGGTGTTTTGAAGCTCCAGCAGTTTCTTCTAAAAGTGGAGCATCAGATAACTCCCTGTATTCTTTTAGGTGCCTCACAGGCATGAAGCAACAGCGGCTCTTCATCTTCCTCTTCTGTGCTCTGCTTCCAGTGATTGACAGATGGTTCATCCATTCATATGCAAGTGTTTTTAATTGCTCCAGCATCGCCTTCCCAGGGGTCTCTCAACTCACACACTTCACAGTGCGGTAGTTTTTGTTACTGAGTTCTGACAAAGACCCAGACACTGATCCTGTCAATCATCATCATAGGAGACTGGAGGGACTCTTGTATCTGAGGAGTATCTGCAGTCTGTTGTACTAATGACTGACAATGATGTCTGAGGACTGTGAAGAGCAGCTGCTTTATCTGATTTGACCTACTGCGGTGGAATCTGAAAGACACAGTGGTGGGATGGGCTGTGTTAGATTAGTAGCCTGTTGTTGACTGTCACATTAGGAATGATGCTTCTGGTTTATGATGGATAGTGCAACTTGGCCATTTAAGAATGAAACCAGACTGATGAGGATTACAAGCACAGTCAGTGATTTGGGAAAGAGAAGAGAAAACTCTAAAAAAACAAAACAAAAAAAAAAAACAGAAACTGTGTATACAGAGACCAGGTGAAACAGAAAGGTCCACACATTGTGACTCTGATCCTGTTAAAGGATTCACCAGACAGCCCTCGGGGGAACAGCAACCAAGAACTTTTACAGAGATTCATTTTCACTGAAACAACATCTCAGCCTGTGAAGACAAAGTCAGATTAACAATAAAGGTTATTATCATTATCCATCCATCCATTGGCTATATTGTTCATTCTTACAGGATTACAGGGGATGGAGCCAGTCCCAGCTGACACCCTGGATAGGCATGTTTGTTGTTGTTATTATTATCATTATTATTATTATTATTAGTAGTAGTAGTAGTAGTAGTAGTAGTAGTAGTAGTGGTAGTAGTAGTAGTGATAGTAGTGGTGGTGGTAGTAGTAGTAGTAGTAGTGGTAGTAATAGTAGCAGTAGTAGTAGTAGTAGTAGTGATAGTGATAGTAGTAGTGGTAGTAGTAGTAGTAGTAGTAGTGATAGTAGTAGTAGTACTCGTAGTAATGATAGTAGTAGTGATAGTAGTAGTAGGAGTAGGAGTAGGAGTAGGAGTAGGAGTAATAGTAGTAGTAGTAGTAGTAGTAGTAGTAGTAGTAGTAGTAATAGTAATAGCAGTAGTAATAGTAGTAGTAGTAGTAGTATACAGGTGATTTAGTGTTTAGTCTGCTTTAATGCTGCTTGCTGTATGTGTGTTGTGTTGTTGTCACTTTGTCCTGCTGGTTCTCTCTTTGTGCTGAGGAGTTGAAATCAGTCAGTTACCTTGATTAAGGCAAGTCGCTGTCGGAGTTGAGTGTGTCTTGGCACATCTTTGAACGAGCAATTAAGTCTCTGGTGCCACCAGTAGCGTTCAGACGACCCCGGCCGCCCTGTGTGGCACTGTGGCTCTTCTCCGCCAATGACATCACCGAGACAGACTCAGTGTCTGACACAACACTGTTGGTCCAGTCATTACTCCAGCTGCAGAGACAGGGAGGTGGGGCGTTTACATGAAGAAGGTTGCAGACAGGCCTCTAGACCTTTATGACATCAATATCATGTGGGTTGAGCTTGAGCACGTCTGCCAGACCTCAGTCTGACTGAGTGATGCAGCAGGTTGTTACTAATGAGGACTGGGCATAAAGTAAGAAAGTGGACCCAACAAAAATGTGCACTCACTGTAGTAATCCCATTAGATTCTACAGGATGACTTGCTGCAGTGGAGGCACAGCACAGACCCAGGATCAGTCTGTCTCCAGCTAACTGCTCATTGCAGCTTCGCTCTGTCAGAGCTAAGATTCACAGTTTGCCCTCCCTGAGGCTCATGTCTTTGTCTCTGCTCATCCAGCTGATGGAGTAATGAGCAGATGCCTCCTCAGCTATACAACTGACATCTGCCTTCCTCAGATTACAAGTTGGGCAAATCAGTGGCAGAATATATATTTATTTATGGGTTTAACAGAGACCTTTGACAGCTTTCAATGTGGTAGAAATCATCCTGTACATTAGGCTAATCAAAATGCCTGTTCATCATTTCAGTCTACTGTAAGATCTGAATCGTTCTATTATTAATCCCTCCTCAACCTGTTCACACATTATCCACATCTCCCACATGTGCCTAAGGAGCACTGTGACATGTGCTGAGACCAGACAGAACAGAATAGAGATATTACATACAATAAGAACACTTATGGAAATGATATTCAGGATTTTCATGGGTTTTAAACACAATACACATCTGTCATGAACCAGTGATGGTTTGACTTCTGGCCTTTATAACCAGAGTGATAAACACACTGGACCAGGTTTACATCAACATCAAATATCAGTTCAAAGTAATCTTCAGGACACCAAGGATGGCTATTATTGGTTAATCTCAAACTACAGTTTATATCTCTGATATATATAAGTACAGCCAAAACTGTCATATCAATAGTAGCAAAAGTTGTGGGATTTTTTAGGTTAGCAACAGAGTTAGCCACCTGATGCTAACTCTGCTCCATGGCTCGATGTAAAATCAGCTGATAGACTTTTGTTGTAACTGTTGATGTTAATCAAACACGTTCCCATGTCCAACCTGAAACAGGCACTCACTCACTGGCTGTCGAGAAAGAGTGTAATCAGCAGTCTGTGATTGGTCCCACAGTGACCAGCACTAACTGGTTGTCAGGTCCCTGGGTGGGTTTCACCCACGTCAGAAAGGTGAAGGATTCTGGGAGACTGAGTTGAAG
This sequence comes from Caranx ignobilis, assembly GCA_021432705.1. Classification (NCBI taxonomy): domain Eukaryota; kingdom Metazoa; phylum Chordata; class Actinopteri; order Carangiformes; family Carangidae; genus Caranx; species Caranx ignobilis. Next base: position 3,771,712 of record MU269987.1, read on the forward strand.
GTTGAAATAGTCTGTTTCTGACTTCCAAACAAAAGAACATGTGGCTCCACCAGTCCCCTTTGTAGCATTACAGTGTGTGCATGGACAGTTCCTTATCAGGGTACATAAAAGGCCACAGGGCCGCTCCACCACCCTGCAATGACAGCAGCGACTTTTTTCAGCAGTCAAGGCAAAACACCAGACACATCTCACCCATTTGAGTTTTTCACCAGCTAAACTGATAACACCATATCATCAGCACATGTATAAAAAGCTGTCCTGACTATGTAGCCTTCAGTGTAATCATCCTGTGTAAACTTCACACCATGGAGGAAGTGAACAGCAGGAACAGTAATGTGTCACAGTCAACAAGACAGAGGCCATCACTGTTGACTCTGTGAATAACTGCACACACACTCCTCTACATCAACAAAATGGTTGTGGAGTCAGTCAGGAGCAGGATGGGCTGGTCTGGGTGGTCAGGAGAGCCAGGAGCACCTACACTTCCTGCCACAGATGAACCAGAGGCACCACTTGTACAGAAGCAGCACCGCTGTCAGCTCCTCCACCCATCTCCTCAAACAATACCAGAGCATGTGGTTCAGGACCACCAGCCCCTGTAAGAGCTTTAGCCACAGTCCATTAGACTCTGCACCTCAGTTTAAAATGTAAACACACACACACAGAACACTGCCAGAGACTCTCTCTCTCTCTCTCTGTCTCACACACACACACACACACACACACACACACACACACACACACACACACACAGTGCAATAATTCAATACATTTCTATCTCCAGAACTCAGATGCTAATATGCTGTTGTTGTCAGAGTTGTTATTTATTGTGCATATTTATTTAATGTGTATTTATTTATTTATTTATTTATTCATGTCCTTGTGTATTGAGTTAGAAATGTGATTTTGTTGTGCTCTCTGAAATGTCAGTAAAGTTCACAATGACATCATCATGTGACCAAACCGAGGATTAATGGCCTCAGCTCCACTCAGTGAGTCACTGGCTTCAACTGAAGATCTAATGATATACAATGAGCCACAGCCTGTAATTATGGTACCCGATGTTCTGATTGATCCTGGTGTTCTGATACCTACTTTCAGCCACAAATCCAGATGTTTCCTGATCAAACAGCTGTCACAGTGCTGTGAAACCCTGAGGGTTTCATCAGTGTTTATTTACATTTATATAACAGCAGTGAACAAAGAGGTGCAGTCTGAGTCTGAATCCTGTCCACACCTGGCATCACCTCTGCTTATGGACAGTACAGTGAATAGTGTAGGACACAGAAGAAATATGAATACAACTGATTGAAACTGAAACTGCTTTATTCATCTATTGCCAGTCTATGAGGTGCAATGAGAATAGTCCAACACTCAGCTGGCCAGCAGTGCCACTCACCCATTCACTCACTCGCTGCATCAAGTTGTTCACAAATCTGCAAGGTTTCACAACACGCTCATATCAAACAAGCTGATAAAAAGATCACACCATACTCCCTCTTCTTCTCACAGACTCAACCCATAAACAAAAAACCAACCACAGTTTCTATAACATGGTGCATGTCTGCTCCAGCTGACACATGCACACAAGACAACAGTATATTCAACAGTCATGTAATCCAGCTAATTAGACATATTACTGCTTTGTAGTCAAATGAGTAGGAGCCACTTGTCTTCATGTCTGTGTTGTGGTCCTCTTACTGTTTTATTTTGTCCACAGCTTTTAATCTTTCTTCTGCTAGAGGACGTATTCACACTGTAGCACCTGCACTGACAGTCTGCTGCTGTGACTATCCAACAGAGTCATGTAGATCATCTTTAAGGTAAAAGGGTGAACACAGATAAGGTGAGCAGTTATGGAAGACTATTCTGAGCTCTGCTCACCACCAGACCCCTCTGTGCTGAACAGTAACAGCAGGAAACACTACAACGTTTTCCACAAACTTCACCAGCAACTGTGGAAATGTTTCTACACAGCTGATGCTAAACCTGGAAAACCAACTTAACTAACCAGTATAACTGTATCTTCCTTCCTTACCTTTGGCTGGAGATGTGTGTGAGTGTAGTGGCTTCATGCGCAGATAAGGCATATTTGCTTGTGGAGAAGGTCTCTGTCTCCTTCTCAGCTGCATGCTGCAGGGTCAGCCCATTACATTGCTATGAAAGAGGAGCAGATTGAAAGCCGATGTGAATGCAGTGATTCAACAGGGCACAGTTTGATTTGATGCTAACGACTAACAGCGTACATTGGTGAGCTGCAAATCTTGAAGAGGCAAGTTAGAAATCTGACGTCCTCTGGTTGAGCTAGCCTGGTTGGAGCCGGTACCAGTTTTGGTACTGTGGTTCCTCTTATTCCTCAGGCTCTGCCTCAGACGGTCATGGAGCTTCTTCCTCTGCTTCCTGTTTGCAAAGAAACAAACTAGACTGTGAGGCAGTCAAAATCACAACTGGACAGCATATCTGAGGGGAGAGTCCCAAATGTACCACAAGAGAAACATTTACCCCAAAAATCATCGGATGTTATAAAGACTGAGTGTATTAATAAAAGTTAATATGTTACTGAGGTAGAAGAAAATACACTTCATGATGTTGTTATTGTGTCCAGTAGCACCAACAAAATCCCCAGACTTCAATCAGCTCATTTAGTTTGGTTAGTATCTGCTTGTTATTATGCAGACGATGCTGTTCATTACCATGGTGATCAGTGGATGTATCACAGCTTGCTGCAGCTACATCACAACAGTCCAACATCTGAAATATGATATCAGGCATCACCTGGATGCCAGCTCACAGCTGGGTCACTTTCCATACCAGTAAAACTGGTAAACAAACATAGCTCAGTTACTCTCACCTTGACAATAATAGCATCACATTAAGGCTCTGATGCAATTAAGCTCTGATGAGCAGTAACTAATCGGGATCATGCATCAACCTTTGAGGCTGAATATGGAAATAAACACTGGAGTGCCAAGATCTGCAGCTCCTCTATTGGCCTGTAAAATCTGACTCCAACAGCGAGTCAGTTCATAAACTCCCACATTAAAATGTTAGAGCAGAAATTACAACAGAAACAAATTAGTTTACAACCTGGTGCAAAGAACAGCTTTGGTCTCTACAGCTTCCTCCTTTGTACTGTTTATATAACCTACCTTATTACATTTATTAAGACTCAAGCTATACATAAATGGGGGCTGGAGTGTGTGTTTGCCACAAACTGGCATGCACTAAAATAACTGCTCCACACACACACCACCTCTCTGATTATTTTTGGATTAGCAGGGAGCTAGGGGCAAAATGGCAACAGCTCATTCTCAGCTTCTAAACTATTCTTCAGAAAATGAGTGATGCCCACCAGGCTCAACAGTCATGTGACCGTGGTGCTGGCTTCACTGCACTTCTTCCCATTCCAGCTCTTTAACTGTCACTTTAAAATCTGCTTTTTCTTAAACATGTTTTATTCATGCATCTTTGCCCTCATTTGTTCTTTGGTGTGGGAGGGTGTGTGTGTGTAAGGGGGGTTGGGTATTTGAGGGCACTACTGGACACCATAGTAAAATCAGGGAGTGCACTTTGAGTTATGAATCAAACGTAAAAAATGTGACTTGAATTACTTTGTTTTGCAGTAGGCAACCACACACATGATTCCAACGACTAGGAGTGCAATGCAGATTCCTGATATTGTTAAAATACGTTTCTGATACAGCTCCTCAGCTTCTGAAAAAGAGGACAGTCCACTCTTAGAACGTGGTCTACAACACACAAACACACACACACATAGAGACCATTCAAACCATAAACAATGAGAAAGGGCTGCGTAAGGAGGTCATTACAGTTAATGCACCTTTATATCAGAGGTTTGCTACTGTTGATATGACTAACCCTCACAGCAGGGAGACCCTGTGACCCCCCATACCCCCTCCCCCGGGTCTGTGGTTACTTAGGCTGATTGTTTACCCCTGACTCTGACCAAAGCAATAGCATGAGTGTTAAAAGTGCTACTCCAGGGATTTACTGCTGCACCTCCATGAAGTTCAGGGACATTTGAGAGCAATGAAAGCTGCAGACACTGAGACATCCTGACTGACTGACAGTCCCAAATATGGGTCAAGCTCCAGAAATACAAGTCCTACAATTCCCATAATGCACTCTTTGCATGTTGTTTCTTTGTTTTTTAGACACAGACATGTGAAGTGTCCCTTGAATATAATGATCTGATTATATGCTCAGACTGAGAACTGAACCAATACCTTACAATGGGTTTACAATATAACACTTATAAGTTATTTGTACATTAGGATTAGTGCATTTCAAAGCAATAGGGTTTAAGTTATATTTTTCTGGAAAAATCATCAGCTGATATTTACATAAGATATCAGGTATTCTAACTCCAGCTCCAGTCAGCTGTCAGAGAGACTGGGCTCTAGTGTAACATGTACCTCACCACTACTGTGTTTCTGTTCAGGGATGGTGCTCCAGTCAAGGAGGTGTCAGGTCTGACAATGCTGCGTCTCATCCCTGAGGTAACTGAAGTGGTCAGTTGACTCAGAGAGAATATACTGTAGATATACCTGCCCACTAATCAGTATAACACCTCACTTCATTTCCCTTCACCTCTCTTTCTCTGGCACTGTCCTCCTCCTGACACATCTACCTGTTCACTTCGTTGAGTCAGGTTTGTTTTTGCTCTGTTATTCATTCAACTCAATTCTCTCTGCAATGTCCTGCCTTCAACTGTATACTATATCTATGTATCATGTATCTCCAACTTTTATGTTCAGCCAATCACTGTGAATTATGAATTTTTTCCCTGGTCCCAACCACATGGTGTTTTGGAAATGAAACATCCATTGCTTTCACTTATTTGAAACACCACAGTCTACCTGACTTCAGACACTTTATGGAGGACCCTGACGTAACTTTATCATGTATCTACAGTATATATTTGAATATGCTGCTTCTGCATGGCTCAGCGCAGGTTGGGAACACACACGTTAGTACATTTATGCAGATTAAAAGATGGCCCGGCCCTCAGCATGATGAGAGGAGGCAGAGCTGCTATAAGGAGGAGGGGATATGAGGAACAGCTGCAAACATACAGTTCATCTGGAGGAGGTGGAGACAGGGAGGCAGGAGGCGTTAGGTAGATGGAGGACATGATGCCGCTGTACTGTTTCATGCTGAACACTGGGTGCAACAGAGGATGCAGGGAGGGAGAGCTGAAGGGAGGCGAACATACAGCACCATGTCCATACAGCCTCTGTGGCTTTCAGGGAGGACTCAGGTAAATCAGCTTGGACTGGTTACCTGGATCTGAATGGTACATGTGGCATTTAATGTTAACACAACAGCATCTACACACACATAGAAATACATAATGTAAATGTAATACATAATGGATAGTATATGTGTGTGTCAGTAGAAGTTATTGTTTTGACACAGAATGCCACATGTGTCATTTCATATTTAAATATGTATATATGAAATGTGTATATATACATATAAATAAATAATATGTATAATGGTCAGGGCTGTATGATCCCTTCATCTGAGGACGTAGGTTTAGTAGAGGGTTGTAGCTTACAGTCTTACATCTGCAAACTAAGAGGAAGGAACAGTCCATACCCATAAATTCAATCCCCAGATGTTCTGTCAGTGCAGAAGGTGAAAAAAAAAGAAAATTGGATTTTACAGATGAGCTAGTACTTATATTTATCACATGGCTTAGGTAAACGTGACACTGTCAATATACACAAGCCTAAATACTTTAGGTCCTGTACAGTCAGTGAGCACTTCACTAGGAACACCACACCAACACTAGGTAGCTCCCCAGTTCTTCATGTCATTGATCCACCAGATGTTGAAACTTTCCTACGCTCCATGTCAACATGACTCCATCACATTATTTCTGCAGAGTAGTCAGCTGCTGATCTCCTGTTTTCATACATCCCAGAGGTTCTACTTGATTCAGGTCTGGAGATGTGGGAGGTCCCTGAAGACTGAGAAACCTGTAGCTTTGTGACCTGGATGGTGAACTGTGGTCATGAAAGAATGAATATGGTCAGCATCAAACTCAGGCAGACTGATTGACTGGTAGAAGAAGAAAACATTCCTCACACCATTCCTCACCTGCCTGGACTAGTGACACAGGGCAGGCTGGTCCATAGATTCAGACTCTACTCTGACTTTGACCATCTGCTGCCTCAGGACAAATCTAGATCCATGAGAAGAGGTCTTCATCTGTCCAGGGTTGATCTCAGGGTTCTGCTTTTGGTGACAGGAAGTGGAACCTGGCGTGGTCTCTGCTGTTGTAGTTTGGATGTGTTGTTCACTCTGAAGCTTCTCACCACAGGTGTAAACAGTGTTTATCTGAGTGACTGTAGCTCCAACCAGTCAGTCCACTCCCCTCTGACCTCTGTCATCAACATCATCAACTCAGAGCTGCTGCTGCTCACTGGAGGCTTTTTTATATTTTTTTCCTCACCTGCTGCTGGATCCATCATGGTGGATGATTGGATAACTGCATCAATAAGCAGGTTACGGGTGTTCCTAATAAGGAGCTCACTGAGTGTAATATACATATATATTCTGAATAAACATCATCTGAAACTGATCCTAAAGGTACAGGAAACATCTAATATCACAAGTTTACACCTGGTTGTGTTTGTATGGGATGCAAAGATAATCATGCCATGTGACGTAGGTTTCTATGGCAATACAAATAGATATAGCTACACACACATACTTTATATACAAACCATACACATTGTTAAGATAATAAAAGAATATCACAACAATCAACTGTTATTTATATCCATAAGAAACTTCACATAAACAAGCTCTGTCACTGTACATAGCTCTGTAGCTGTGCTGATTTGGACTGATCTGTAAAACTACACTGATGTTGTTTTCACCTGCTCTGTCCTGACCCCACACACAGACTGACCAACTCTGAGGCAGAGAGAGGTCAGTGTCAGGTCACTGTTACTGTACAACAAGGCTACAGGTGTGAAACATCACTGTATCTAGACTGTAGATTACAGACGCATTGCGTTTTTATTACGAAAACATCACTTATTACTAAACAACCAACAACTGAGCTCCCTCTTGTTCTGAGAGACTGAAACAGTTTGAAACCAACAACAGACAGGAAGAAAACTAGAACTACTGCCTCAGGGTTGTCAGCTTCATAATTCTTTACCAAGAGTTACATAAAACATGAACCATCCATTCATAGTCTATACAGCACATCTGTGCAGGCCCATGGGGCCTGGAGACAATCCCAGCTGATATAAGGTGAAGACAGGGTAGTACAAGTCTCCAGTCTATCAAAGGGCCGACACATACAGACATACAACCTCACACATTCACATTCACACCAGTGGGCAATTAAGAGTCAGCAATCAGCTTCCTGTGTGTGCCTTTGGACTGTGGCAGGAAGCTGGAGAACCCAAAGAGAACCAACACAGGCACAGGAGAACATGCAAACTCTACACAGAATGACCCCAAACCAGGGAATCAAACTCGGAACAGTGAGAGTTGACAGTGCTAACCACAACACCACTGTTCATGTGCCACACTAAAACACAGAAATTCTTATGAAGTCTTGACTTATGGCTAAAAAATCTTTTGTGTTCATCCTGGAGTCTGAGTCAAGGTCACTCTGAATTTGACCTTTGATCTTTACAAACCAAAATCTTTCATGAGTCATAGTGAAGTTCTGTCAAGGCCTCACAGATAAATGGCACCCATGAGAATCAGACTGACAGACAGAGGTACAGCCCAAAAACAAACAACACAAACAGAAATAAAAAATTACAAATTCACACTCTGTTTCCTGTACCTTTAAAACACTGACAAATCCCACACTGTCCTATGCTGTGATGAATCACCTGAACTGATCTGAAAACAGTTGATGGCAGTGATTTGATTTGATACATGCACTGACACCAGAGTGTTTGTGTTTAGACTGAGCTGAGCAAACATGCTGTGATCATCAGGCACTGCAAACACACACTTCAGCCTCACTGCTGTTTCCCTGTGCTGCTCTGATCTCAGTCACACAGATCAGGTTTGTTCACAGGTCACACTTTCCTGCAGATGTGAAGACAGCCTGGTTGCTGTGGAAATGACGGTGGGTGGTGTGATGCTGTTAGAGGAACCGGGGGGGGGGATGGCTGTTCATATCTCTGTGGATGATGAACCTAAACTAAGAACCTACACCCAGACCAGGCTTATAAATAAAGGTTTAATGACAGCAGCTGGAGTTCGTAACAGTGATGGTTGTGTAGAGGCCAGTGACACGCAGTTTGTCCTGATTAGTTTGGAGGATTACAGGTTTAACAGTGCAGTCCTTCTTCCTGAAAACTGATTATGAGACACTGTAGACCATTCATAACAGTGTGACACTGTGTACAAGTTTGATTTGAAGTATTTAGTCTTTCTTTTCTTTCTTCTTGAATCAAGAAACTTCTGTGTCTGGTCCTGTGTCTTAGTCTAAAACCAGGTGCTTCGTCCAACACGGGTAGACCTGGATCCTGATTGTCTGACATATTTCAGACACACCACAGCAAAAATGACTCTGCCCTGTTCTCCCTCTATAATTCAGTTGATAGTCTTGTTGGAGACATTCCAGCCGACCACACAAAATGGTGGCTCCTCATTTGTGGTGCTGACTCAGCTGACGGAGCTGACTGTGCTGCCCCCTGACTCAGCTCAGACTCTGACCTGGAGTGCCTTCTTGGCTGCCTCTGCTCCACAGAGGCCTGCTATTTCCCACTCTACCGGAACACATCAGAGCTGGAGGTGCAGTAAAGTTTAGCGCTGTCACCTTCTCAGGTTAACCTCAGAGCATAGACAGGACCTTCTCCAGCCTGATCTCTGCAGCTTCAGATGCTGATGATGCACTACAAGGGTTATCTGAAGTCGTCTCCTCAGTGGGACAGTGAAGGAGTCTCTCAGACCAACAGGTCTGAACATCTATTATGAGACCACCTGATCCGTCAGGCTCCAAGTCCCTCACTTCCAAACACTTGTGCCAGAATGAGCTCTGATACATTAGCCTGCACTCACAAACCTGTAGCTATAGCTACGCTATGTAATGGATTTGACACATCTACTTGTAGGTATTCTCATTTATAAGCAAGGTAAACAGGTTGACCACTGTCAGTAGTAGAATCAAACCTGTGTCACAGGGAAGGTCATAGCAGCTGGATCTTTAACAGCTGTGTTGCCCTCACTGTGAACAACAGTGGTTCTTTGTGTGATTGTGTGTTTGATGTTTATACTAACACCTGCACCAGGTTGTGTGACTGACAACAGGTCCAGTTTATCCTGTCAGAGCTTCGACATGCAGCTGTCACCGGACTGGAACAGGTTCTTCAGCTAACGCACAGCTTAACTGTGAAGTGTTATGTCAGGGTGAGGAGATGTTGGCTATCACCAAGTGTGTGTGTTTGTGTGTGTGTGCGTACACTGGCATGTCTACACCTGCAGCTCTAAACAGCTGCTGCAGAGTTGAGGCATAAGGTGCGGCTCTACATATCATTGATAATTCTGATTGATTATTGACTGTGTAGTTTGAAATCTATGCATCAACATGAGTGTTTGTCCTTGTCTGATGGACATCATGTGTATATATGATACTGATATGCTGACATAAACTGTTGAGCCTGTTCACCTAATGATAAGAACACATTGGACCCACTGACTCCAGCTTTCACTGTTCTAATAGAAACAAAAACACAAGCTCACTTCATCACTTCTACATGTTGTTGCTGCTAGAAAACATCATAAAGTTGTTTGCTCTCGGTCTATGTGTGCTAACAAACATCTGTGGCATAACTGGAGAGTCTTAATGGATCGCTGGTTAGCAACACAAGCAAATACCTCAGCTGCCTCCAAAGATCGTTAAAAGAAGAACTGCACTGAGACTGCATTGTCTGACATTTTGTTCTGGTCTAAATCAGTTCCTTTGACAGTTTGAACCATGTTGATGGGCAGGTATATACAGACTGAAGCATACAGTAACTCTGAGCACACACAGTAAGGACTGGAGCACTGACAATTTGCAGGTTTCCAGTTTAAAAAAAAACAAAAAAAACACGTCAGTGTTCAAATGTAATGAAAAGTTGTCTAACCTCTACAGCAGCACATGCAGCTTCAACATCCAAAATAAAATGATCACAGAGTTCAACATGCAGGAAGGTTCTGGGCTGCACAAACCACAGGTCTAAAGGAGGAACAACTAAAACAGGAGCACAGCACAGGAAGTGTTAATAGAGCATGCTCAGAACCAACAGACTGAAGAGGAAGTAGACATACTGTAAAAGCTGGCCATTACATAGTTTTGGCAGCGATCACCAGTAAATTCATTTGGACACCTGGTTAGGAAATAAAAGAGACAGAGAAGAAGAGAGAAGGAGTTAATAAAAGGAGCCGAGCAGAACCCACGACAGTCACCACTGGTGTTGGCAGGAAGGGCCGGCTGGAGCAACAGGCCCAGCTCCTGTCTGTGAGGCCGGGGCCAGTTAGTCACCTCAGACCTTCACACACAGGTCAGTCATCATCTCCAGGTGAGGGAGATGATGGGAAAGACACGAGCCTCCAACAGGCTCTGAGGCTTCAACTGTGTCTTAGCAGCGGACTGAAATTTGCATGTATGTGTATGTAACATAATGTTGCATCAGGGATGTCAGCATCCCACCCCAAAGGCAACAGAGGCCCAGATCCAAGCTGCAGAGGTATTTAGAAAGGAAGTGGCAGTAGCCCTAACCACCAGTGATCCCTGGGTCTCCTGCATGTAGACATGTGAGAAACATCAAGATCAACGCTGCTTCACCAACCACACAGCGATCGGCCCAGCACTGGACCAGTGGAGCAAAGTCTGGAGGCAGAGAACACCCATCGCCTGAGTGTTTTCTGGGGATGGGGGGTGGTGAGGCTGGATGGGAGCAGCAGGAGGTTGTCTGTCTTACCTCCAGACAGGACACACCTTCACCTGAGGTGGAGGGGTCTCGCTGCTCGGAACAGAATGATGGGGTGTGATGAGATGTGACGTACATGCAAATTTCAGTGCACTACTCCTCCTGTGCTCATTCGGGGGCTCAGGATCGATTTATGTCTGTCACTAAAGGAAACATGGACTTCTCCTCCGCCTCAGGGAGAAAACATGAGAGGGTGAAACACCAGCAATGACATGTGGGACTGATACAGTTGTGTTCACATACGTTTTGGGTCTGACACTTTCTTTAGCACAGCTCTTTCACATCGGTGCCCAGTGTATCCCGCCAAGCACCTGGTTGAGTGGGTAGAAGGGAAGAGAGATAAACAGCACTGACATGTTACACACAACACGTGAACACACATGGACAGACACAGAGACAACACAGCACATGGAGGATCCACGACACAGCCCTGTCACCACACAGCTGAGCTGATGAGACTGTCCTCCTGTAAAAAAAAAAAAAAAAAAAAACTTCCCACGCCCATAGTTACGTTTCGTTGCTAGGCGACATCTAGTGGTTGTATCATTATGACAGGAGCAAAGGGAAAAGAGCGGTGACATGACGAGACACAGTCCACATCAGGAGGAGGCTGTGGTGGATGGACAGGTCAACAAAACTCAGGGATATGACACATGGGGAGCAGCGTTCGATTCCCATGTAGCAGCTGAAGCACTTTCCATTATCCATGGAGGAAGTGTGTGTTTCAAAATCATCAGCTTATTCTAACCCAGCCAAGAACTGATCATCATTATGGTAACCATGGCAATGGAGGCAGGGACGTTGTTGTTTCTATAGTGTCTGTGTTTGTTAACAACATGGGCTTGGTTATAGTTTGTGAAATATTATGTCAGTGTGTGACAGGGCTCAGACTGCAGTGTGTTAGTCACATCAGACTGACTATCTCGAGCCCCACAACTTTACCCTGCGTCCTACTGAGGCACTGAATTGTGGTACTGGAGGTAAATAATGGGATGTGGAATCGTCCAGCAGAACTATAATTCCCACAGATACTGATTTGAGCTACTGTGCCCAATAAGATATTCAAATTGAATTTGCTATCACTAGGTTTTTAGTTTTTTGGGGGGGCTTTTATGCCTTTAATTGAAAGGATAGTCAGAGAGAGGCAGGAAATGGGGAGACAGAGAGGGAATAACATGCAGCAAAGGGCTGCAATGAGGACTGTAGCCTCTGCATATGGGGTGCCTGCTCAACCCAGTGAGCTATATGACACCCCAAACAGGATATTTGGGATGTTTTCTGTGGTAAAGGGTCATAGAGACTGATACGGATATAAAGAGTGCAGGTCTATGGGAGTAGAGCCCTTCTCTGAGGTTTCCACCTTTTTTCTGGACCTCAGGCTTCCAGTAAGGTCTATTTTCTGTGGCCTTGAGTGTAGGACAGTGAAGGCCAGATCCACCTTCTACAGCCTTAACCTCCTGAGTGCAGGGGCAGATGGTGACACATCTTTCCTCCCTCAGCTCTACTGAGATGGGACTCCAGCTTTGTCAGCGAACTGAACATTAGCTGTGCACACTTTGTTCTGTCCTGACGGTTATGAAGTTTGGTGAGATCACAGTTTTTGCTCATTAAATGTTTCCTGCTGGGGGTCAGGTGACAGGAGCCTGTGGTGTTCAGAGCTCAGATCACCTTCAAAATGCTGTCCTTAAAAAAAAACAGCTCTGACGTTAACGCTGACGTTAAGCTACCCTTAGCTTAAACCCTCTCCATCAGCGGCTCTGTCTAAATTCAGAGACAGGTTGTTTGGATCCAGACAGAGATCAGGTGCTTTGCTGTCTCTGCTTGGTGTAAACATTATCTTTCTACATCGCAGACTCCAGACAGATCTGCAGATCTCTTGTATTACAGAGGAATCCAAACACAGTCTTCCTCGTGTGTGCTGTTTTCACAGAGTTTATGTGTCAGTAGGTCAAGTCTCAAGAGGATTAACTGTGCTCCCCCGCTCTCCTAAAAAAACTGCAGTGTCACACACTGGCAAGGTGGCCTCATGCCCATTTATTTTACCTGCACCTGACTGGGTCACATTCTTCAGCCCCTGAACCAGAGTTTAGTTTAACACGCCATGTACAGGTCCCTGAACTCACCACGTCTTTCAACGAAAGCGAAGGAGTGAATGTGACTCCAGAGGGCAAGTCATTTAAAAGAGGTGATCGGTTGTGAGGATTTTACTCACCAGCATGGAGAGAATGTTTGTGTGTCACACATTAATTTGGATTGTAGCTACCTAGTCAGTTGGAGGATGATTGATAAATGATTCATCATGCTCCACAGCTGGAAAGTGGTTCTTTGTGGTTTATATGAATTATTCCAGGGGCTGTGTTCATTTTATATCAGGCTGACCCCTTTTGACTGCTCTAAGCAGCAAACACAGTGGAACATTATATCAGCTTTAAGCAGCATTAACACAGGTTGTAATGTGTTTGCTGTGATGTACTTTGAAGAGATCCTTACAGTAGTGTGCATGTGTGAGAGAGTGAACTTACTGAGGACAGTTTCATTCAGCTACACAGCTGCTGTTACAGTTCAACAGTCATTTCATGAGAAAAGTAGAGAAAACACGAGCAGTGACATTATATCATGCATATTATAACAGCAGAATCAAGGTCAAACCTTCAGTCCATGTCCTACCTGCAAAGAAACTTTGTGCTGCCTGGCATGATTTCAAGGGTGAAACACTCCCCTCCATTAACACAGTAGTTCTTCTGGCTGTCGCTGCAGCGTGTCACGTGACTGGAGGTCTTGGCTGTCGTGGTGGTGCTGGTGGCAGCTGCAGAGGACACTCATAATTAGTGCAGCAAGGAAAAGGTACAGTCACATAATGTAGGTTACACTGAGCCTGGCTCTGCCTGCATGTTTGATGAAACTTCCCATCATTCAATACTCGGTTATAAACCTCAGACGGTCTTAAACACTTTAGATCCAAAAGTGGATCTAAAAGAACAGCTTGATTTAATTCAGTCGACTTGAATGGAAACTAACTGCACCCAGAAACGTCAAAATGTCCATTTACTACCACCACTCTCCATTCATATGATCAATGAGTGAGTGAGTCGCTTTGATGCAATTCATTCATCAGAAACATGAATCGAAACATACAAAGCTGATGGATATACATTAGATACTTGTGGACTTGCACATTTTTTTGTTGCTGTTTTTGGCTACACAGTTCTCTTACATATAAAGTGCATCATGGCAGCCTTTTATGGATAACAAAACATATTCAGAAGTTAGTAAGTTCTAATATTTTATGTAGATTTCAAGGTATGTTACGCTGTGACAACTGAATGTTTGAAATTGCACTGTGTTTCCATTGTTGGCTATTTATTCTACTGACAGAGAGAGAGAGAGAGAGAGAGAGAGAGAGAGAGAGAGAGGAGAGAAGTAGAGAGGTAGGTGGGTAGGTAGGTAGGTAGTAAGTACAGCACTGCCAACATGTCTGTAGTAGCATCATCTCAACATTACACAGCACTTTAGAGCTCACTCGTATTACTGTCCCTGAGAACAGTGAATGAGGTCTGACCAGAAATGATGCAGCTGAGCAGAGATGATGCAGAGACATTGATGAGACTGTGAGACAGTGAGGAGCTGCTCTCCATTCATGTCTTCATTGATAATTAACTTTTAATGTTTCGACTGATGGTGGAACTTCCTTTCTTCATGCAGTGCTGTGTGTCTGTAGGGCAGGGCTCTAGTTACTCTGCTCATGTTCATCCTCAGCATGCCTGATGGAGTGCACTGAGGGATGCAGATTTCCCTGCTTTTGCTGCTGGATCAGTAACATTAAACCAGAGCGCAGTGACAGTGCTGGAGCTTCGCCAACAGGCGGCTTCACCCCGCTGCTACTCTCTGCTCTGTGGGCAGAGCTGGGGTTGTGTTTGCAGAGAAGCCTCTGCTGCAGTGGATGGCGTTTCTGTCTGGTGTCGTCAAGGACAAACCAAGATGCACTGCAGCAGCAGAACCCTCCCTCTGCATGATGGGTCATACAGTCACATCTGTCAATGTGAAACATCAAAGTTCAAAAGGGATTCTGCTATGAAAGGGTAAGACAAAAAGAAGTTTGTCTCTGACACTGACTGAAGACAGTTCAGTGTTTTTGATTTTTTATTTATTTTTTTTTAAAGTCTGCTGTCAGTTACCAAAAAAGGAAGGAAGAAGAAAAGAAGAAAGTGTGAGAGAGAAAGAAAGAAAGAAAGAAAGAAAGAAAGAAAGAAAGAAAGAAAGAGGAAAGAACAGAAACCCTGCCCCTGCAGGCACACATATGCAAAACCTGATCCATTTCAGCATTTGACGCATTTAGAGAACAGCATGATGCTGCATGTCGAGAGGCAAGATTGAGCAATGAGCAGTATGATCATCCATAATAAATTATCTATCACAGAACAGTGTGGTCTGTGGTGCTCGAGTGAGAGGGGGGAACATGGCAGCCAAGACAAGACTGAGCTGAAGTGAGCGAGTTACGCATGATCTGATTTTCTCAGCATCACCACAGTTTTCACAACATCCGTCCTCTGTGCTTATCACTGCCTGAGTCATTCTCTCATTCTTCTCTGCTCCTTTCATTCAACTGTAAGATAAAGTTATGTGAGATAAACTCATCACTTCCTGTAACAGTGCCACAGCAGGCTGTTAGTCAGAGAGGTACTGACCTCGTCAAGGTTACTGACACAGAAATGTTGTATTTTTCACAAAGATTCTGACATTTTCTCAACATCAAAACAAGATTCAATTGATGAAGTCTCCAGCAAAGCACAAACAGGAGACATGGTCAGAAATCAACAAGGAGAGAGGATGAACAGCAGGTGCAGCTTTTTGGCTCCTTTGTAACATTTCAGTTCAATTTAGCAGTGGTACATTCAAGCTGATCTTTTGCTTTCAGTCCATTCGATCTTCGGGGGCAACACCTTTTAAGCCATCACTACTCATTTATAGTCTCATCAGTCATGGTGATATGAACCAAGTCTGTACAGACATGGCGCCCTGTTGACTTGGAGGAGAGACACACCTTCATCCTCCTGTGCCTTCAATGTGTCATGGCTCCTCTCAACACAATCTGCATTTCAATGCATCAAACACTTAGATGTCCTCAGTGCCACAGCCCAAGGTCAGGTCAATGACATGGGCTACAAACGGGCAGCCATCACTGAGACACTTCATGGTGGCCGTTTTGGCTGTGGAGAGTCAGCTTAACCAGAGACAAAACAACCATCAGGCAGATGTCGACAGAAACTATGCCTCAGGTGTGACTCTTACTCTTGCCACAGCATCAGAGGTCATAGATGACATCATCACTGCTTTTTCACCAGTAACACTTTAGACAAGTCTCAGCAAAACAGAGTGAGTCAATATCTAAAACTCCTTATTTACATACTTGTAAATGTTCAGTTTCCGTGTGTGACTGTATGCCACTGTCTTTAATGTGACTAGCCTTATACTGTATATGCTATGACTGGTCAATGAATGATGGGAGATGAGAGCTCAGTATTCAGACTGACAGCTTGCTGTTTGTATAATTGTGATCTGGATGAACATGTCAACAAGTTCTTCACTAGTCTGGTGCCTCCTTACATTAACAAACAAACTAAACCTCAAGGAGTCAACCCCAGCCTGGACGTGACCAACCACCTCAGCTGTGAGCTCCACTTACTGTGCAGGAGGAAAGAGGGCAACAGCGGGACTCAGTGGAGTCCTCTACCCTTGTGTATTTGGGATATATTTTTTATTCCAATAACATCTAACATCCTTCTTTCTTTCTTTTTTTCTTTCTTTCTTTCTTTCTTTCTTTCTTTCTTTACAACATTAAATTCCAGTTACAGATCTCATATCACCATTTTCTATTGTGTTATGTTTGTCAGGTTTAATTCTTTGTAAGTTCTGAATCTGAGCCCACATCCCTGCCGCTGTGCAAAGTAATCATCACTACAATACTACTGAATTATTTCATTAGCATTACTACATGAGTACTTAGTTGTCATTGCTACATTACTAGACTGCATTACACCATGCACTGTTGAAGCTGTCACCTCTGAGGAGTAAAGTGTTTCACTGAGTCTCCTGTGCAATGAATGAAAATGCCTTTAAGTACTCTGCTGATAAATTATGAAATCATCTTAAATTACCAATAATGCTGAATACATGAACGATTCTAAAATAGAAGAATCTCTGCAGTGCAGCTGTACACCCACACAGACAGACACACACTACAAAGCACACGGCTTTAAGGAAACATCCTCTTTGAAATGCTAATTTCCATGCTACCAATGATATTCAAACATAGCAGCACTGCAGTGTCAGTAAAGTCTATTCCCTGGAAACAAGGGAAGTGGATCTAAAAAGCTATAAACACACTCAAAGTTTGTTCAGTTGAAATATCCTATTGTTAATTACCACTGTAAAAGATAATTACAAACCAATTTGCAGGATTTTTATATACCTATGTTAATATTTTTCTCTCTATCCACAGATTATTGTTTTTAGATCTATTAGGGAAAAGAAATATGGGGATTGTGTTTACAGAGGAAAACCCCGCAACATGACAAGGAGCCCCAGGTTTTTCTATTTTATAGTGTCACAAATACCACAAAAAATATACACATTTCACTGGAGAGTAAAAGTAAAAACTGCAGCAAGGCTGCAGGAGTTCAGTGATGGGGAGGGGAGAACATTTCTTTTATCTCAGTCATCTCGGGGTTGTCTAAAGAAAGGCAACATGGCGGCAGAGACTGGTGTCAGCAGTCACTGTATGGCTCATACTGAGTGAAATACCTGTTAGGACAGAGGTGCTGAAAGGATCAACACACACCTACTCACAGTGACCAAGAGGCTTCTGAAACAGCACAGGTAACATTTACATGGATTAAACATGATGACCTGTGTTTATCATCACTTGGTTAGAGATTACAAACTGACTGGAAAGAAAAAAACAGCTGGCCATTTCTATCTCCTTCTCCGGCAAAAACATCACTGAAAATGTTTGCATGTCTTCGATCTTACGATAAATTTAGTGCGACCACTTCACCTGTGTTTCTGTCTGTGCAGAGAGGAGGAGATGGTCCAAACCCAGATTTATATCCAGGATCAGAACTATCACAAACTGTTGTTCGTCACTGGAGCTGAGTAACAGCTATAATGTCAGTACTGATCAATATCAATATAAAAGTGTCAACTTAGAAATTAAGAGATAGATTTTTAGAAGATAGTTTATTCACTAGATTCTTCCATATTCTTTCAAAACTGCATTCAACGATCTTAACAAAGGGGTGTTGTTTAGCTCGGTGGGTAGAGTAGGTGCCCATATGTCCTTGCCACAGTGGCCCTGGTTCAATTCCACTGGTGGCCCTTTGCTGCATGTCATTCCCCCTCTCTCTGTCTCTCTACAGCTGTCCTATCAGTTAAAATATTATACTTAAATAAATAAATATAATAAATATACCTAAAAAAAAAAACTCAACAAATATTCATGTATAGATTGTGTTAAATCAGTCAGAACGCTGTTCACTGCAGTACAGTGTAGCATAGTATAGCATATCACAGTATAGCATATCATAGCATAGCGCAGTACAGTACAATATACAAGGATTGTTGTTTTTATGTTTTGTACGTGTACATGTGTGTACGTGTACATGTTTAGTTTTGTTCAGCCATGTTTCCATTATTTCCTAATGCAGTGATGTAGTATGGGCCAACAGCCATCACGACACTCATAAACAATAGACTTCGCTTTGAATGACTACTCAATAAAACATCACATCATACTACATGTGTTCTAACAGGCAGCAGTCGTTCAGTTTTCAGAGTAACACTTACATGATTCATGATGCATCTGTGTGACTGACAGCTCCATCATCACACCAGCTGTTCTTCAGCTGGACCAGTGAGGAGAGTCTCAGCCAACTTTTTCATTGAAGCTAAAAAATCGATGTGTTAATAACTTCCCACCATTCATGGCACCACTATTTAAAAAGATGGGCTTATTTTTTGAGGGTAGTGGTGTTTACAGAATCAGAGTGGACAGCATGGGGTCTCACTGACGATGACTGTGTCAGCTACTGAGGCTATCACTCTGCCTCACACATGATCTGCTGCTGCATGAATCAATGAATCATCAGAGATCTGCTGCTGCAGGAATTCATTTTAAGAGATATTTTATTGGCATGCCGAGAACACAGTGTGGCCATGAATTCCAACGAACAAATGACCGAGTGATGAATGTCACACTAAATGAGACCAGACGGCTCATAGGTTAACTGGGCGAAACCTGGACATCCACTGCAGTCTAGCAATTACAGGATGTAAGAGCCTAACTCCTGAAATGACAGGGTGACATGTTGAAGCTAATGACAGGTTGGTAACCTGTGGTTCAGGATGAACAAAGCTTTGAGTATCAGGTTCTTGCATCCACCCAACATCCAGACTGGAGCCTCCTAACTTAAGTGATGCAGGCTAATTCAACAGTCAGCCATGAATCCTGTCTTCATCAGGCTCCTCATGTTCACTGTGTGCTGGGACTATTATGAAGGGGTATGTATTTAACTGGATGTTCCTTCTGTGTATGTGTGTAATGTGTAAATAAAACTAATTGTGTTGTTAATGTGTAATATGAACAGGTCCTCTGATGTCTGCAGTGAAGCTGAAGGTTTTCTCAGTCAGTGGAGGCTAGTGAACTGTGTTTTGCTGCAGTCTGCTGGGGCCGCAGCATGTCTGACCTCAACACAAGGAGACTGGAAAAGCTGGTCAAAAAAGCTGCAACTCTGATTGACAGGATACTGGACTCATAGGGACTGTAGGGCATCTTGGACAACACCTCAGAACTGTAACAGGTCAGAGAAGCAACCACAGCAGCAGCAACCTCTTCTAGTGTTCAGAAGATCCTTTGTCCTCACTGTCATCAGAGTGTGCAACATCTAAGCTAACACCTGCAGCTGAAATCCAACCAGTTGAACAGGTAGTGTGATTTACGTGTGAGGTTGCGTGTTCAATTTTCCTCAGAAGTTGGATGTTGGAGTCGGAAATGATGTCATATCCGAACTGACTGTAATCCAGTATTAATGGGAAGCTTGTTATTAGGAATACCATCTGATAACAACTCACTGTATTTTGCACATGCAAATGGAGTAGCAATAATGTTGCCATAGAATAGTAATGACTAAGCACTCATGTCATACTGCATCAATAACTATCAAGATCTCATTTAAGAATGTACTTCTGTCTACTGAGTAATTTTGTAGGTGTCATAATGCAGTAAAGACTGCTGAGTCCTTGTGCAATTATGGAGTAACAACTACTGAATCCTCATGCAATCATGTAGCAATGATTACTGAGTATTAATGTGATTATAGTCGTCATTAAGACACAAGAGACTGAAGTTCCTGTGATGCCTTAAAAATATGTCTAGAAACTCCTGGTGCATCGTCAGTGGAGGTGGTTTGGTGAGCGTGACTGAGCAGGGCCATAAACTATTGAGGAGGACTACAGTAAAACCTCCTCACAAATGACAGGAAGATGAGCGCCACAGATTCAGGTCATCTCCTGCTGCAGTGAGAGGGTCCTGACTCTCATGGGGGGCACCAGCCACCCAGCATGCCACACTCCTTCCCTCAGGAAAAGAGCATCAGAGCTACTGCTGAACTAAATGCAGTGTGGGATTAATAGTTGTTTATAGTGGTGTTTTTCACCTTCTTCTTATGTAATGTTGTTGAATGTAATATGCTTTTATATGTTCATAATGATGAAGCTTGAACTTGTTTGGTGAATCCATCGGGGAGGAGTCACACAGCAAAGTCGGGGGTGTTCAGGAGGCCCATTGATCCCTCACTGGCTTCCCACCAGCACAGGCGGGCGGGGAATTAAATACTAGCAGTTAGTTACGGGCCGTTAACTACGCAGAGATCAACTGTCTGCTGATTAAGTGAAGCTAATCCTTCTCTGAGGCACTGGCTGGAATCTGACCCTCCCTCCACCCACTACCATCACCTTCAATTAGCTAACCCAGATCTAGTGTAATAAATCACACAGTGATGTGACTACAACAGCAACGTGGTGGCGCGCTACTGGCAGACAAGACAGTATTAGTGGTTGTTTTTTCCCTGCGGCAGAAGGATGGAGGGGGCATCAATTAGCCTCCAGCAGGCTCTGACCTTGAAATGGAGCACAGGCAGAAAACAGGAAGTCTCCCTGTACCACAGCCTGGAGTTTCAGTTTGTGTCATGCATCATTTATTGATTTCCACTTTTTCATTCAACTGGCGATGTGCAGCCACACATTTAAGGAGCTTTCCATATCGCACGCTGTCTACCAGCTGCTATTCCCAGAATAACACCATCACAGCATCCACTGTTGTGTGTATAACTTATTGTGTTGAAGATGAAGGCATCATTAGTGCTAAAAGGGGAAGGAGTGGATCACCCACATCCACTCGGTGTGGGCGTGAAGCAGGTTTGGATAGACCTGCTGTTCTCCCTGCACACCTCTCTGTGGAGCAGCATTTCATTGGCTTAGTCATGGGCCTCTGCACCGCACTCTGCAAGTCTCAACGTGTCTGCTTTCAGGCAAAGTGTCTGAAAGCAGATACTTCCTGGCCCAGCTGAAAGAATGCAGCATTTACAAAATCAATGGTTACACAGGAAAAAAAAACAGTGACATAGGTAGTTTGCGGTAACACTGATGAAAATCAGCCCAAGGTTAATCAGGACTGCTGCCTGCGTCCCTGCCCGTCACCACATCCACACACACTGTGTCAATGAACATGTGCTTGGTACTTACAGATTGTGGGGATGATGTCGTTGGATTCCTCTGTTGACTGAGGGTGGGGAGTCTGCTTTGAGATGGTGGGACGTGGGGCGTTGTATCTCAGTGTAACAGTGTCATCGGACTGAGTCACTCGCGGCGTCTGAGGCACGTACGGCCCGCGTGTAGATTTCTCTTCCACTACTACCTCAGGACGTCCTGGGGTAATGGCGATGGCCGTGGTTAGGGAGACAGTAGACGGAGATGAATGAGGAATCGACACTGTTAGTCCCAGCGTGGGGTCAACTGATATAATAATAGGGTCCTGTCCAATGGGTTTAGGATCCAAGTGCGTGGGCGGTTCATACTCAAAGATCTTATCCACAAAGACCCATTTAAGGCCAGCTGTGCAGAGGGCTAAGCTAAGCAGACAGGCCAGGATAGGCAGAATGCAGATTTTCTCAGAGTGCAGGCAATTGTTAATCTGTTCCACCTCTATGCACACACAGCAGGTCCCTGGAAAGGCCACAATTCCCAAAGCCCCCAAGTGCTCCCCATCACCATCACCACCTCCCTCTGCAGTTCCCTCAGCACCCTCCTCCCCACTCTCACCAGCTGCCTCCGTCTCCTCAGGTTTCTCCTCAGGGACTTGTCCAGTATCAACAGTAGAGCCGGTGGGGGAGGCCGATCCGGAAGGGGGGACAGGCCCCGCAGAGAAGTCCTCCATTCCCTCAGTCATCCTGTCCAACTGCTGGATGAAGGTCTCTGAATACCTCAACTATTAACTGAGAGCATCACACAGTGGCTGCCTGCCACCAGTCTCCTCGAGTACGTTTTCCATCACGAGGCTGCAGAGTCAGAGCTGGGCTTTCAGAGAGAGGTAAAAAATTGCTCTTCAGAGTGAGTCGGAGCTTGTTAACAGGAGGGGAGGTCTGCAGACAGGCTTCTGTGCACAAGGGACAGGAGTTCCTCACTCATGCTTTCTTACAAGACACACAATCAAGAGTCTATAAATAGAATCATCAAATTAACTGCAGGCAAAAAACAAACCAAAAAACGAAGAAGATGGCCAAAGAGTCAGATTCCTGAAACGTCCTGTGCAGTCTAGCAGTGAGCAGTGGTGGAACAGTAGCGCTCACTCACCTGAGCACTTGGGCAGAAGAGGCGGTGTCGACGTGCTGGGCCAGCTGCAGCTGCAGTAGCTGTAGTGCAGAGGACAGGACGGCCAGGCACTGCAGTGGCAGGAGGGACATGCTGTCTTGTCTGTGAGCTCCAAGCTGAAAGGCTGAATCATCAGGGAGCGGCAGGTGCCCTTCCTCTCAGCGCAGCCACAGAAACAGATGAGTAAGGGGAAAGAGAGAGAAAGAGAATCAGAGAGAAGGAGGGGGAAGGGGAGGGGAGGGGGGGCTGCAGTAGCACAGAAGGGCAGAGGAGACGGGATACACCCCTTTTTCTTCTCTCACCCCTCCTCTCTCAATCTTTCCTCTCCAAGTGGTGAGCAGGACAGCCTCCGGCCTCCTCCCTCTCTGCTTCTCTTCCTGTCTGCTGATGCTGTCCGTGCTCTCTTTGCCGGCTGCTCCCAATCCCAGCACAAAGCATCCAGCTAAGCAAGTTGCTACTTGATCCAATTAGAACATGTCAGCCAATCACAGGGAGGCAAACTGCTGTAGCCACCCCCTCCTAGCACCACTCCCCATTGATTATGCTGATACTAAAGGGTGTGTTTTTTGTCAAGGGGAAGGAGCCAGGGGAGCAGACATATAATCCACCCCAGGAGGATGCAGCCATTGTGTCCTACTCTCCTCAAGTATCTGCATTCACTAGTATAATAACATAATAACAGAGATGATAATGATAATGAATACAGTGTAAGTCCGTTGCACTGACAGGGTACACACACGCGCACACACACACACACACACACACACATATGCTCCATGATTTTACTGTAACAGCCACTAGTGAAGTATTGGCGCTGGACTGAGAGGAAATGATGGAGCACAAACATTAAAATCAGGGAAGGTGACGGATTATTAAAAGAACTTCTTGTGATTATCTTATCTGGAAAACAACTTGGTTTGGCATCTAAATCATCAGATACAATAGCACTGGGTAAACTGGGGATATTGATCAGAAAACTCACACTGTCTCTAACAGCATGCAAGTGTGACAGAAAGCCCCCAGACCGCCAATAAAACTATTAGCTCCACAACCCCCCCAGCCCTGCTGGCTAATAGGCTGGCAGGACAAAGTCTTCCTGAGGAGTTGGGGCTTAAACAAGATGAAGACAGTCAGAAAGGTCAGGTCACCACCACACTGAACATTGACACTGCTGCGACCCTTTCCAATCCTCAGACAGAATTAATACCAGTAATGGTATCTGTGGGAGAGGACTTCCTGTCAGGCCCCTGAATTAGGGACCTCCATATTGATTGACTTCTCAGCATTTCCATACTCTTTGTAGGGAGGACAAAAAGTGACCTAGAAAATAATTAAATGAGCATGATAAATTAAAAATATATAAATTGATTTGTCACAAAAAGAACCAATAAACAGATCAACCGATAATAAATATGTTTTTTCTGTATTTAAACAGGCCCAAATGTAGGCAAATATATAGGTGAATAAATACAGAAAAACAGCACCATTGTCATTTATAGTCAATCAAGTTAATTGTGTATTTTTTTAACTGGTATTTATTGCTTTGTTCATCGATGGGGATGTGAGTTGTTTTTATTCTAAATTACATATTTTTTGTTATGTTTCATGAAAAGTGATGTGCAGAGTGATTGAAATTCAGAGGAAGCTCAGATATAAATTCAGTTCATAATTTATGTAAAATTCATCAGTGCAATTGAAGCTGTTGAGCAAACAGTGTACTCTTCCTGCTTAAAGTGACAGTGTTTTACATCACAGGAATACAATACATGGCCGAGTGTCGGTGAACGTGTGAATATTTTTGGTTAAGTCTGACACTAATCATACACCAACAGACACCAACAGACTCAGATTAAGCCTTAATCTGCACAGCAATACAGACTCATCTACCATGGTGAACCATGGTCCCCGCTCCCTGAAGGTTTAGTGGATCTCTGTTGTAGCCCTGAGGCTAAGATTTTGCTCTTGCCTAGTGTCTCAGTCATGATAAACCATGTATCTGGATTTGGCAAGCTTTAAGATCATCCTTTCCAATGACATGAGCTTCTCTAGGCTCTGGAGCACCCACTGTCACCAATGATGTGGTGACAGTTGGATCATCCATAAAGGCTCTGATGAGGGCCTGTGGAACAGAGGAGACATGAGAACCTCAGTCTCCAGGAGCTGTGGCCATAGTTGTGTCACAAAAAGCCTTCAGTGCGCATGCTTTGCAAAGTAAATTGGTAGAGGTAACTGATAACTAAGTCTTTGCTGTAATTGCCAGCCTCTCCCTCTCTTTCTTTCACACAGCCTGCACAACCTGACCTACAACAATATGATGCCTCAAACTCCTAAAACTGCAGACTTCACAGAAATGACAGATAAGTGGGATCTGCTCCTTCACTTGATACTGTTTCTTTTTAGCCCTTTAAGGGATAGCTCTGGTTTTGTGACATGGGGTTGTGTGAGGCAGTGACACACAATCTGTGAATCAGCAGCAGATTCTGATCAGCACGCTCCCGGTCAGGAGAGCCGACCAGGAGCAGCAGGCTGCCCCACAGAGCTGTGGACGGGGGCCACCAGAATTATTTTGCTTTTAAAAACCCGCTGAAGCAATCCAAAATACATTTAATGCTTGCTTCATGTAGACTATTTTCAGCAGTTTATCTTGTTGTGAAAAAACACTTTCCTTTGGCTGTACATTTTTCCAGTTACTGAACTATCATATGCCTTCACACAAACTCTGCTACAGAGCATTGTATCACATAGTTTTCAGATTCACTGCAGCTGACCTGTGGACCTGCATCATAACACAGCACACTTCATACTGCAGGTAATGTACCTACTTACTATGTATGACTATACTTCACACAACCCCACATCTAAACACCTGAACCGTCCCTGTAATGCACAGGTTGCTTCCATACATGAAATTTATCCACATCCACACAGTATATGAAAAGGCCATACAAAAAACTGACCGCAGAACAGTAGAGTTGGAGTCACTGAGCTAGTCACCTGTCAACGAGCTGGGGATTATCCTCAGTGTGCAACCCCCTCAGACAAATCTGAAAAGATAAAGACTGGAAGTCTTGAGAGGAGCCATCTGCAGACAGACCCTCAGAGGTCAAACAGGTCAGTAACCTGCTGCCCCCACAAAGGGAAATAAATTACCAGATGAACGCACACAGGTGTCAGATTCAGACAGAATGCTGTTCTGAGATCAGCTGTAAGGAGAGTTATCACATCCACTCCAGTATCATTCTCACTGATGTCTGTTTTTAACTGGGCCACCACTGCTGGACTATGCTTTCCCTGGCAGCACACCACTGTATTACCATATTTACAGCCATATAAGTGCCCCCCACCCCCCACCCCCAGTGAAGCCACCTCAATTCTCAATGGAATTCCAAGCCTCCTCTATAAAACTGGACAAAAACTCTCCTCATCTTAATTTCCACGGCTTCCCACAATAAAGAATCATTATAAATCACTTTTACAGTTTTGTGGATATTCAAGATCACCAGAGTGGACCACAAATTACTCTGAACTATGAATGAACTAAAGGTAAAATATGTGAATCTGTGACATCAGCAGAATGTTCACTACATGAATGAGCACACAGTGATGTGTGTGATTACCAAAAGGAGATTAAGACAGGGCAACATTACAAACAGATGACTGATCCACCAGCCCATACACCTGATGAACACACTCATCATACACATCATGCCCTTTCTGATCCACTCACTAAAATGGAAGAGGACCACCTACAAAGATAAGCACTGACAGGAAGTGAAGAGGGCGATCACAGCATTGATTTCCCATTTAAGGTTTGTAGAGATTATGAAACTGAAGGTTATGACACACCACATGTTTAGACACCTCACGTTCAGACATCTGGTTACTAATCCAATCTCTGTTGCACATCAGCAGATGAAATATTTGAACTGACTTGAGCTCAACAGCCGGTGTAAAAGATTAAAGCAGCTCAGACTGTTACCAACCAACGATGATCTGTAAATATCTTCATTTAGAGACAAACTCGTTTTAAAAAATGATCAGATCTCTGTCCACATGACGATAATGAACACAGTGTATTACAACTGATAACACAGACCATCACCGTCCATACTGAAAACTTAACTCAAAAATGGTCAGTGCGGCTGAAACAGTGTGAAGCCTCGACTAGTGACAGAGAACAGACGCCAACTGGAGTCAGGAGCTCTCACAGCTGGAGTCGGTCCTGGTTCACATCAGATGATGTTTACAACAAAGACCTGAGAGACTGAGGATGAAGAACAGTTGATGAGCATGAAGCTGACAGAGTCACAGTCATCTCAAAGAGTTCAGCTCACAGTCACAGAAACTGTCCAACAACAGTCACATCACCTTCATTTTATATTCTTTCAGTGAAAATGAAATGGAAAAACAGACTTACCTCCTGTCAGCCTCTTTTACAATTATATATGACATTATGAATGAATGGATACCTAACACCTAATACAAATGAATTAAATATGAATTACTAAATAAAATGAATTAGTATATGTTATATTACAGTTACTGATATTTCTTCATATTAATCAACTCTAATCTGAGATTAGTTTTGCATTTTAGACCAAAAAACACAAACACTGATAAATGGTTTATTTTCAAACACACATTCCCTTTGTCTATCCTATCATTAATAAAAAATACAACACACTGAGGACAGCGGCTACAGCGTAGGTGTCATATACACATGTAAAACATGTAGATCAACACTATTCATAAAAATGACATGGCTGTGCATAAAGTTTCTGAACACACGTTAGTAATATGATTCCCTGGTGTCAGACAGACACATGTCTATGGAAATAAAATCACATGTAACAAATTTATACCTGCAGTAACTGACTGTTTTGGTCTCTAAGTGGCAGTGAAGACATATCACTACCTTTTACATCGATATAGTGACCTTGGCATCAAACACCTGCTGGTTTTCCACCATCAGTAGCTGCAGAGCAACATGGTGGAGTCGCTCATGTGGAGCAGTGATCAATCAAAGTTCCAGTGCTCCCTCTCTCTAGCTCCATGTTTGGTCTCCATCAACTGGTCTCTGACCAAGTCTGTCTGCAGGTACAAGACAGTGGAAACTACGGTGGCCCTGAGAGCTCAACATACAGTAAACACAAGTTAATGGACAAAACCCAAACAACTTCAGAAAAAATCATCAGTTAGATTTCAATACTGATAGTTCGATTGTGGCAGTCACAGTGAGAGAGATGAGGATTTCTGAATTAGTTTGTGTTTTCTCTATTTGTGTGTGTGTTTTAAGTCAGAGTGCACTGGGCTCTCTGGGCCACCGTAGGAAAGGACACAGATCAACACTGAGCTGAAACTCAGCGTGAAACTCTGTGATGCTGCAGATTCTGATCCTCTGTGGGTTTGACACTTAAGAGTACAGCTTCTCATCTTACACCTCATTATTAGATCCATAAAAATGTTGATTACAGCAGCTTTAAAGATCACAAGTAGAATTAACGCTGGATTGACCTGCTGTTTGAATGGAGATAAAAACAGAGCTTTAATACAACAGTTTAAAAGACACTCCTGTGGTTGGGACCCCCACACCACCACATGTTCCTGCTGATGCTGTTTCAATGCACAGACAGCTCACAGTGTGTCTGCACTGTTTGTCTGGGCAGGTCTGGGATCAGTCTGGGCAGGAATAATCAACGGTATCATTCAGGAAATTATCTCCCAGGAAGATTCGATCATAGAAATACCACGGGCTGGAAAATAAAAAGATAATGTTATCATACCAAGACATTTGACTCCTCTTCTTCCCCTGCAATGGAAAACCTTTACGGATGACATCACTCCGAGTGTGTGTTATTTAATCTGACATCACAGCCACACACATTAATGCTGACTGTCTGCAGGCTGGCGTGGGTTATCAGGCCCTTACTCTGGCAGCCATGACCTAACCGGGACAACACACACACACACCATTATCCTCCGTCCGAAATCTATCACATCTTTTAATCTTGCCTCTGATTGGTTCAGAGCGTCCGCATCCGACTGTCTCTACATGAAGAACTGAGCCAACAGGTTGGCCAGGCCCAGCAGGATCAGGAAGCTGTGGAAGAGGGCTGAGGGCCAGCGGAGCGTCCCCTGACGCTTCAGGGAGATCATGTGGACTAAAGCAGGAAAGACGAACACCAGAGCCAGGCCACACGTCGCTCCAGAGAACCTGCAGGAGGAGACAGAGTGAACACCAGCGCAGCACAGGACAGGTTTATGATGGATGAGGCAGCAGAATCAGAGCTACATTTCAACATCAATGACCAAGACAAACTTCTTCACACAAGTTTAGGGTCTTGTACGACTTCTTGAATAGCAGAGCAGAGTGTGAAGTTGTTATTTTCCACAGGTTCACAACACACGTGTGTGTTATAGTTCATTTGCTGACAGAGGTGCTAATTGTCAACACTACTTGTTTGTGCAGTATCATTCTGCATGGGCATCAATCACTGAGGAGACTCCTTCATCACTGACTGACCAAGGAGTAACTTCGCTTCACTGCACTGTGGAGCCACAGACATGAGACTGTGACTCTGGTCTAACAGTTTACAGAGTGATTACACTCTTCACCTCCTGCTCACCACCATCATGGCAGAGGCTTCTTGTCTCTGTTACCTGCACAATGTCTCCAATCCACTGATTTATCTGTGGCGGCCGCCTCAACATCAGCACTGACCACCATATATTGATTTCCTATTTCTTTTTCCATCGTCTTATTTCATTGTAGAGCTGTGCAGCCCAACGATTCACTCAGCCTCTATGTCTCTGTTCTGTCTTTTAACTTCTATCTATCCATCTATCTATGGAAAAAAGGAAGAACAATTGTACACACATCTATACACTGTATATTGTTCACATAACTTTGAGGTGAAACAGACTGTCACTGAGTCCACACCACATCCTGTAATGCTGCAGCCTCTGTTCACACACACACATTCGTCATCACACAGCTTATGTGAGGAGCAGGCAGCCGCAGACTCACCGTATGATGGATCCAATGTTGGGATAAAACATGGCCATCAGGACTCCAGCAGCAACGATCAACACGTTCAGAGACAGAACGTGGAAGAAACTACACAGAGACACAGAGACAGTGGGAGGTGATCATGTGATCAAATGTTATAAATGACTTATCTACGTATCTGATGAAACAACACACAACTCATTCATGTCAAAGTCCACAACTACATAAACACAGCTCTTTTTGGTTTGATGTTTGTTTTTTAAAGTAAAATACCTGATTTAAATGATTAAAACTAATCATGATCATGATTTTTGTCCTGAACGAGCAGCTGTAGCTTCAACACCCGCTGATGTACATCACATTATACAGTTGTGTTAGAAAACAGACAAAGAGCAGCACGATCACTCATGTGTTCACTCAGGTGTTTCAGTGTTAGTGTGTTCTCCAGCTGCTGAGTGCTTCATAGACAGAGGCTGCTAACATCTGCAACAGTCTGATGAGAGCGAAAGGAGCCAACTCAGAGAGACAGAGACTGAACAGCTGTCAAACATCTGATGCATTAATATTAATACATTGATTAGAGCAGTCTTAATGTCAGCGTGATATAATGTTGACATTAATTATAAATGTCACAAAACTGATGATCGATTACATTCACTGGCTTTGGTGTAAATAAAAAAAAGCCACACAATGAGTTTGAAGGTGATGATCTGATTGTTATGAGGGTATGGCAGAGGATTCTTCATCTCTGTCCAGCTGTCACACATCTGTACCTGTCTGTTGATAGGTCACTGATAAGTAACAAGTGATGACAGCAGAGACCTGTCAATCATGTGTTTGATGTCATTTTGAAAGTGTGTCCACTCCACAGTTTGTCCAGCAGAGAGCGCTGACAGCTGACACATGTTCACAGTGGAAAATGTCCCGTCAGTAAACACTGTCGGTCTAAGTGACTGGAAGAGATCGTTTATAATGAGGCTATTGATGACATTTGTCATTACAGAGAAAGTTTCAGCTTCACTCTCAGCCTCGTTTCCAGCTGCAGCAGCTGTTTTCACTGTCCACTAACAAACAGCTGGTGAACATAGTGGAGCATTTAGCAGCTAAAGAGCCAGATGTTTCCCTCAGGAGCTGGAGGAGACCAAACACAGAGCTAAAGGAGAGGGAGCAGATTCATCAGAGGCAGCGCTCCACATGGATCATCATGATGATGCAGAAACAAGCAGCTGTCTGAAACTGTCACTGTATCAACTTAACAGAGGACGATATTGTGTTTCTGATGCCTCTGTGTGCAGGAAACTGTCACAGCAGGTTTAAAAATCACTTTTATGGATCTCATTTGAGTTCAAATATGACTCAGCAATATTTTTTAACTGTCACTGATATATACACAACAGGTCCTATTTGTGGGGTTGTTAATACAGTAAATGGAGGAATACAAGACAATGTGCAAGGCAGTGGCTGATCTGAGTTCAGTTTGTGAAGACAGAATGTGACTCAGCTTTGGCATGGGTCTGAGTAGGTCTTCTGTAAACAACAAGGTCCAGGTGGACTAATGATTGTGGGATTCAGTCTGGTGCAGAAACAACGGTACATGTATCAAACAGCTGCTGCAGGCTGCAACATGATCAGTCTCCTTCATCAGTCTGCTTCCACAGAAAACAGAGGGACATTAATGAAGGGGCTCCTTCAGTGTTACCTGGGGTAATGATTGCCAAAGATCTGGCCCATCATTTGGACCCGCACCAAGTACCCCAGCAGGGGATAGACTGTGATCATCTGGAACAAGAGGAAGGTCCGAGCCACAAACACCATCACATCACTGCTGGGGAAGTTGTCTAAGAAGTTCTGGAGGAGAGAAGAGACAAGAGGAGGAGGAGTGTTTAAATCTTCAGCAAAGCCTCAGTCACTGTGGATAATACAAGTGTGAGTCTGTAAAACCACATCCAGCTGTTTGTAGTGTTGTATCCAAATGACACAGAGACTGAATATTACGCTGACTGACTTGTCACTATTTATAGAGAATACCTGAATCATAAACATAACTACTGAACCATGTGTCAGAGTAAGCTCTGTCCTTTCTGCAGACAATGTGGAAGAAACAACACATTACTCATTTTCTACAGGCTGCTCTTTTATGTGTCTTCTATTACTTTTCTTTATTTATTCAAAAATCCTCTGAAGCACTTGAAGTCTTGTTAGTGGACTGCAGCAGTCATCACGTATTCTTTTTGTTTTTTTAAGTGTGGTAGATTTTACATGCATTTCTTTTATTCAAAAAGTGTTGACTTCAGGGTTTACAATCACACATTTATACAAGTTCAATTGATAAAAGATTAGAAGAAATGTTTTTCATGTCTTTCAAACATTCAAATTCAATACCAAGATATGTACAGCATTATGAGTTTTTGTTTAGGTTTCTAACTGCTGTTGAAAGGTGGAGTCACAGATGGAAGCAGGATGACGTACACTGAGCAGACAGCATCGCAGTCTGTGGTTTTAATACTGGGGCTGATCAACAGTGTGTACTCTAACATGTGACGGGACATAAAGAGAAAAGTGTAAATCTTACTGGTTCGATGCAGTCTTTGGAGAGAGGAGGTGAGGGGAAGGCAGCAAAGATCATCACTCCCACGTACAGATAGGTCAGCCCTACAAGAAGATAGGCCACAGACAGGTCCCGTACCTGAAGGCAACACAACACATTAACATTTAAACAGCATCACTACTACGACTGCGTTTCCAGATATTAATACACTGTGACAGGGGCATGGAGGTGTGGACAAATGAATTTGATCCTACTTCTTGTTTCTTTTCTTTTTTTCAGTGTATTTTTGACAGGATAGTTGAGAGAGACAGGAAATGGGGGGGCAGAGAGAGGGGGAATGACATGCAGCAAAGGGCCACCAGATTCAGGATTCAAACTGGGGCCTGCTGCAGTGACGACTCTAGCGTCTGCATATGGGGCACCTGCTCAAACCACTGAGCTATATAGTGCCCCCTACTTCCTGTTTCTGAAGTGGTTAACAGCACCAT
Source organism: Caranx ignobilis (assembly GCA_021432705.1). Taxonomy (NCBI): domain Eukaryota; kingdom Metazoa; phylum Chordata; class Actinopteri; order Carangiformes; family Carangidae; genus Caranx; species Caranx ignobilis. The sequence goes on from MU269987.1 coordinate 3,804,661, forward strand.
TACTACTGAAGTAGTGACTGCATGTTGACTGTGTTGCTCACATTGTTCTCTTGGTTCTTGTTGCTCTTCATTAGCGTGATGATGCAGTTGTGAATGAAAAAGGCCAGAGTGAGGACACCGGTCAGCTGAGGGAAGAGCAGCCTGAACTCTGAGAGGAGACAGAAGTGATTCATCTGAAACTGCACACAGACACAACACATCCACATGCCCTCTGCAGTCCACCTTATGAAACTCTGACTGGCTGATGAAGAGATAAGTTTAGACCCTAACATTACAGAACAGGAAGCTACAGTTTAAGTGCTCAGAATAGTTACACTGTCTGTCTGTGGGAGAGTCAGACACAGATACAGCAGTGAACTCACTAATTAAAGCCTGAGCAGACAGAGTTATACCAACATATACATGTATCATACAGAAAAATCTCTACATGGTCAGCTGAGTAGTAGAGCCATCTATCAGCTATATCACTGATGTTTGCATGGTTGCTGAGTCACTGGAGCCAATCCCAGTTGATACAGGGAGAGGGCAGGGTACACCCCGAACAGATCACCAGTCACACTCACATTCACACAAATCAAGCTTAACTGCATGCTTCTGGAGTGTGGGAGGAACCTGGAGAGAACTCAGAGTAAGAACAAGGAGAACAAACTCCAAATTGAAAGGGTCAGGCTGACCGAACCCAGAACCTTCTTACTGTGAGGCGACAATGTTAATCACTGCTCCGCTGTGCCACTTAAGCAACAGATTATGGATAATAAATAACTGAGCAGGAAGCGTGTCTGATTTAAGCTGCAGCAATACAGGAAATTCAATAAAATCCAATACACTTTGAACAAAATAGCTCTCACTGAGGCAAAAAATCTTAGTAATAAAAATGTTAACGATCCAGCACTGACATAAAGTAGATACAGTTATTGATCAGTCATCAGTCATCATCATCTACAATGAGCTCATACACCATCAGGTGCTGAGGGGAGCAATACCACAGAGTTCTAGCAGGAATCAGGATCCTGATACACAGACCACCTGGACCACAGGGAGGTCTGTGTTCAGTAAGTCCACCAGGTTCATGTGTGTGAAGGAGAAGCGGCAGGTTTACCTGGAACATAGAATTCTGACGTGTCGATCCAGTGGAACTCCAGGTGGAATCCAAGACGCACTGCTTTGATGGTGACCAGCACGATCAGGTAGACCACTGAGATGGTGCCTGGACGAGACACAGCCGTTCAACAGTCAGAGAGTCAGACAACCAGAAACCTGAACCCTGAGGTGGGGAACTCTGATCAGGGTTAGTGACAGAAGACAGTTCACCACAGACCCTCCATCTGATAACACTGCAGCTAGAATCATTAACAAGCACACACATGAACCTCTGAACCTAGATTAATGTTACTACATTTTATTCATCATAACAATCTCATTCACTGATTATTAACCAGACTACTGTGCAGAAATCTCACTTTGTTTAATGGGTTAAAGCTTTATATGTTTATAGCTGTTACCTCACCAAACACAGATGACACATCTGTCACCATAAAGAGTAAATCTGAGCTCAGCAGCATTTAGTAACTACATCTCATCATGTAATAAAGTTATACATATTAACCCAAATGCTGCTTTTTGTCAGAGAACTGGGGACAGGTTGAAAAAAAGAGCTAATTTGAAATTTCGAGCAAACAATAAATGCAAAATATAAAATGAATAATGTTACAAGATGAAAGCTATATTGTGAGAATGATGTCATAATTTTGTTTTGTTTGTTAATTTTGTTTTTGAGGAGATGGATTTTTTGGCTCATCAGCATCAGGACTTGAAAAGACTGTGAAGACACAGAGTCTGTTCTACAAACTGCAGACAAACAGCAGCTGCCAGAAGCAGCTCAGACTTTCAGTGACTGTCTGACTACAGTGCAGTAAACAAAAAAAAACTTTAATTAAAGTTAAATCCATCAAATTAAAAAAGTTCTGTAAAGATGCTTTACAGCTGCACTGGTGTCATCCTCACCCACAAATATTCACATCATCTCCAGCAGGACACTGACACTGTGCTCGTACAGCATCTTACCCAGGAAGGTGAACCTGGCGAAGAAGGAGGCGGAGCGGAAGCAGAGCAGCGGCAGCAGCAGGACGATCAGGTAGAGGGGGATGGTGTTAGTTTTGCTCCACCAGTGTTCGAACGAGCCGCTGTCCGATGTGTCGTTTCCACTGGGACCGAGGATGAACATGACGGAGGGAGTGGTGTCATTCTTTCCGGGGTCAGTGTTGGGGTACGGACAGATGACTGGAGGACAAACCAACAGAGCATCACCATCTGTCCTCTCACTGCACTGACTGCTAGGAAACTAAGTGTTTTTTGAAAGACTGAGCAGGCACAGCACACACAACCTGACAGGACAGACCTGATCCTCCTCACAGACACTGACACCAGCTCAATCACACTGTTAAACTGATGTTTACACTGTCTTATTCTCTGTTTTTGTAAAAAAAAAAAAAAAAAAAAAAAAAAGAAAGGATTCAGAACCACATATTGGTCATTCACAAAAGTTAAAGGGTTTGATTCCAGTTTACATGTCATTACCAAATACATAGTCAGTATGATTTGGTTTCTCTGATGCCTCCTTTATCTTTTGACCAAACCTTCACTGGGTCACCTGCTGAAACAGCTGAGTTGTAGTTGGTGTATCTCACCTCTCTCTGAGCCGTTGGTTCCAAACTGTGAATCTGACGCACTGACGTTGTGAGCGTAGTCTGAGGACAGACAAGGAGACCAATATCTTATTACACTTTAAAAGGTGCAACCACTAACAACTGATCAATAATTTATGATCTCTCTGCATAAAACAACCACAGTCTATGAGCAGCTGCTCTGATGTGTCTCTGCAGCTGTGAGTGAGCGATGTCTAACGTGAGAGAATCAGATATCTAAATGTGATCAGCTGGTGGCTAATCACAGTGAAAACATCAGGCTGTGAGTTGATCAATGCTTCTGTGATCACATGACTCACTGTAGATAAACTGTCCCGTGTTGTAGAGGAAGTTGGACATGAGGACCCAGTAAACCACCATGGCTCCGATGAGGGACACCATGGAGAACACCAGGCTGGACCACTGGCCGAATTTACCAAAGTAGTACCTGCACACATCCGGGAACTCCCAGTCCGACGTGTCCACATAGGCTGGACGGAACAGAGAGGGAACAGAGCAGAGGACATCTGATCACATAACTGTCCACAGTGCAGTTCAGAGAGAAACATCAGTTCATTAAGGTAAAACGATGCTGATATTGGAGCTCTTCAACTCAGGCAGCAGTTTAATCAGTTCACTTTCAGACTGGAGGACACAGCAGCTTTTCAGTCTGACAGTGCAGCCTCCATGTGGACAGACAGACAGAAACAATGGACAAACTTAAAACATGAATAGCCATACTGTATTGTATCACTCCAGGCCTCTCTGTCGAGGAACACTGAGATTTATCACTGTAATTCACTTATAACAGCAAAATGAATTTAACAGAGAGACAATGACCTGCAGCTCCTCCCACTTTATGCACCACAGCTGGAATGTGAAGAGTGAAGGAGGGAAATCAGCTGCAGTGAAGTCTGATCAGGGATCTGTGAGCTGTGTGTGTGTGTGTGTGCTGCTGAGTGTGAAGGCTGACATGTACGTGCTACAGGAGCCACTCCTCTGTGGAAACATGCAGACTTGTGTCAACAAGGAAGGAGAGTCAGTGGCAGCCTGTGTGTGTACATGGACAGACTGAGGACTTTCGTCAGTGTAGAAGCAGCTCCAGCCCTGAGTCAGAGAGGCTGACCTTCAGCTGACCCCCACTCATCAGCTTTCTCCTGGTTTATTACTGCTCTCTATGAAGGGATTCAACATTAAGAGGCAAAAATAAAATCTCCTGAAGTGTGCCGGGTGTGTATTAAATAAAATACCACACACACCGATACAACAGGTTTCCAGGCAGCTGGTGCTCGGAGCCTAAAATACTGAAACACTCTCAGTCCCTCCTGGAAGCTGCTTCTGTCACAGTTAATCTGCCCCAGGAAACACAACAGCACAGTTGTGTGAGAGGCTTTAAAGTGAAGCTTCACAGCAGAACTCACAGGTCACGAAAAACCCACAGGTCCACTCCCTGCTGTCAAAATAAACCTGAAGTGAAAGTTTTATTCTGGTAACATCAGAGAGTCCACCTCCTTTTACTTGACTTTATCTTGATGCTGAGTTTATTAATGTGAGACACACAGAATAATAAGTAGGTCACTGCTGCGGTGTCCAAAACAAGTTGGTTTGTATTGGAAACATGAGATCAATCGGACTTCAGAGAGATAATTGATTATTGGCAGATTGATCGAGTGTCAGTGCTGCTGACTTACGTATGCCCTTTGGTGATTTGAGGACGATGTAACAACAGTAGAGCATCAACAGGCCAACGAAGATGAGGATGAGGATCCCAAAAGTGAAACCAGCCTAAAGACACAGACACACACACACACACACACACACACTCAGATTTAATGTCCTTACACACACACTTCAACACAAACATGTCAACATGTGACAACAACGTGGGGTAAATCACCTGCTTTATACCCCAGGGGATGCTGAGGATGGACGTGCCCATCATGGTGTTCCATATAGCGAATCTGTGAGGAGAGGAGAGCAGGTGATGAGCGCAGCAGTCAGACACCCCCATTGGAGAGCGAAGAAAGGTGAGCTGCTGACGGGGCTTACATGGTGATTATGCTGGGGTTTTTGGAGGAGGGGTCGCTGCCGGTCACTTTGAAGGCCATCCCCAGGGGGCTGTAGATGTAGATCTCCTCTGGCCGGGGTATCACATGGTTTGGAGGACTCTGGAGGGAAAAACGCAAACAGAGACCTCACAGGTACAGCAAGATGAAAACTATAAGCTAAATATCTCACGAGTTCAAAATATACATAACTCATCACACACAGTGGTTTCATAGTTGTGGTAATTATAGTGTTGGAGAGTGTGTTGTTTAAATGTTCGTTGGTGATAAATTTACAAACCACACTTTGCTAGAAAATTAAGTTTGAAAAGTCTAATTTATTCATGCAGCATGTTCCTAACTACAGGACAACCAGCTGTTTAAAGGTGAGTCTCACTCCTCTTCTTTATTTGAAAAGCAACAAGCAGCACCTTCAAAGATACAAACTAAAACCCCGACAGAAAAGAGATGATACAACACTGATCCTGGTTCTGCTCTGTTCTCTTCCCTCCAGTGTCACCAGGTGCTGAACACTGGTCTCTCTGAAAGAGTGTAGAGCTGCTACACGCGACCAGAGCCCTGAGATAACCTGCATATGAACAGAGTGTGAGTGGACGTACCAGCAGCCTGTCAGAGGAGCCGGTCAGTCGGCCGTAGTAGTGGACCCTGCTGTTGAGGATGGCGGCCTCGGCAGAGACCCTCTCCTGTGGGTCATCATCCACGATGTTCCTGGGCTCCACGTGGAAAGGCCTGGAAACAGACAGAAAGAAACCACGCTTCAATCTGATTGTTGATTGATTATGATGTTGTGTGAGACGATAGCTTCACTGAAATTTTCAAAACAGGATTTTTACAGTGTAGTATTGCTATCAGCTTGCCAGCTGGTACAGTATATGCTAGTGACATTGAACCAATCACCTCTTGTTGCATGATAGATTAACTGGCTGAATCTATATGACACAATCCCATTAAGAAATAAGAAGTGCTGTCAGTCTACATTACTGATGTGACTGTCACTCAGAATCAAATCTCTGGTGGTACACACACTTTATACAGTCAGGTAAAGTGACTGTACTGTGGGGATATGATGATAATACTAAACAGCAGTTATAAACAGATGTTAGGAGCAGGGTGAGTGAGAGACAATGATCATAAACCTATAAATAACAGGTGGTTGGTGTTGTATTGGCAGATGGTTTAGGTTGACATCCACAGACTGTATTTCTAAGCTACAGTTAGCTCATGGAGGATAAATGTCACATCCTCTGGATTTCCCTGAGTCAGTGGAGAGTTAACAGGCTGATTACCACAGAGGAAGTCAGGGAAGTTCTCATTTTCAGTTTTTAAGTTGCATCACAATTTATTCACATGTCAGCAATAAAAAGAGATTACTTCAGGTAAATGGCTCTGCATTGTCCAGTGTGAGGACAGGCTGCTTCTCTCTGGTTCAGTTAGTTATTGATCTGTGTGTGGTTTTCTAATTTGATATCATTTTATTTTATGGATTAACACTGTTTGTTTCATCTCCACTGAAGGAGCTCACAGGTCCACAGGAACACAAACTCACGTGTGTGGGACTGACTGATGTGGCAGGAAGCTCATCGTTCACTGTGAAATGCCTCACTGATGAAAATTAACACAAACTGTTAATTCAGCTGAGACAAACACACACACACACACACACACACACACACACACGCGCGCACACACACACACACACACACACACACGTGTTATGTGTTAGTGTCTACATGTCAGTTCCAGGAAGTCTGTCTTGTTTATTATCTAATGAACAGTCAGTAAAGAGAAGCAGCCTCTGTCCAGAGCCAGACTGGATCCAGAGATCAACATGGTGGAAGAGAAACTTCTCCATGTGTTCAATCAAGTCCTGCTCTAAAGATGGTGGCAGGATTTTTACATGGGTGGTTCATGAACTTCACACAGTGTGAGGACATGATTTAACAGCTGTACCTGCACAGTAAACACAGCAACAGCTGAATCTGTTGTACACATAAATCCACCTGTCATAGACCCATTACATAGGTCTCACACAGAGGCATACCTTCACTCCATCTTTTTCACCTGCTGCATACCTGCCCTGCTGGTTTACCACTGGTTACCAGTAATGTTAACAGAACGAATGCATTGTTTGCTCTGGGTTTAAAGGTGCAGTCGGTCGTCAGTCAGCTGGACTCTCTGTGCCAGTTTGTGAACACATGTCATTTTTGAAAGTCAGTTGAATAAACTAACCTCTGAGTGAAACTCAAAGTTATCCTCATGTTGAATAAATGTATATATGACTGATGCATTCAGACTGTGTAGGAACAGTGATCTCTATAAACTGCTCATTGATAAATACTTAATTCTACAACAACTCTGCTCAGTTCACTAAGATGTTGTTTTTGTTACATATATGAGCGTGTGTGTATGTGTATGTGAATGTATATATTCACATTGAGTATATGAACTATATCAACGTTTTAATTTGACTGTAGGAAGAATAGTTGCTGCTGAGGAAGTGACTAATGGGGATCTAAAATAAACAACAATAGACAACATCACTGTCCTACACACACAGACACATTGAGGCTTTGAAGTCATTTGACCAAATGAAACATTACCATGCTCAAAATCATGTATTTAAGTATTTGGAATAAAGTAAGAATGGGCCTCAACAACACAGAGAACAAAATCTAGTTCTAGTCATTTGTGGAAAGTTACAGATTAGAGTTTTAGAAAAAAAATGAGAGGACGTTCCCTTAAGATGTCACTGATATATCACGTTCATGAGAATGAGACAGACAGACAGACAGACAGACAGATGGACAGACAAGGAGACTGTTAAACCTGCTTCTCCTTATCAGCATCTCTGTGTCTGTGTCTCTTCCAGTAAAAGCATATGACTCCTTCATGTTGTCTATTGAACATCCTGAGCATGTGAGCAGCTGTGTCTCACAGAGGCAGCTCAGTGCTGGTAAGTAGTGTGTATTGATCGGTGTAGAGTTTCAGTGCAGTTCACCTTTTAGCCTTGACGTCCAGAGAGTCTGTGGAGCCTCTGTGGGAGTAGCTCTCTGCAGTCTGCTCCGAGCTCAGCAGAGGCCTGTAGTCGTCCTCCATGTTGTCTCGACTGACGGCTACAGCTCACCTCTCATCACCTGACTGACAGGACACAGGTCATAAAGTCCACTGACTCACACTCAGTCACAATAAAACATGATTTCAGCTCAGTTGTTTACTGTGGTCATGTGTGGCTGACGTCACAGGGGAACCTGCTTCAGATTTTGTTGTGCTGCTCCACTCGTTCACCTCGACACACTGAAAATCTACCTGTGAACCTGGTTGACCCATAATACTGAAGACTGGGTCTGGTGGATTATCTGACCTGAGCGCAGTGCAAATCTGTAAAAGCTGATTTTCATACAGTGAAAAACAGTCTTGGCCAAATTAAGCTGCAACTGGGCCTGGATCAGCACCCCCCCACCCCCCATGCACCACCACCTCCACCCCCACCCTTACAGAATATCACAAGCTCCAACTAATGAAGGCAGGAAATGAAACACGTAAGGTCAGTGTGAAATACTGAAGGTATTTAAACGTGTCATGTAAACTGTAACTGAACAGTATTATACATGATGTCACCAATAATCAGTTTAGAGCATATGGAACTGGATGAAGATTTCATAAAAGCCTGTATGAGGATACACAGTGGAACCAGAAAATAGCCAGACCCCTTCACACTGTACATTTCCCTTTAAATGGATAACATGTTGTTCAGTCTACTCTACTAAATCATCCATAAAGACAAAAAATGTTTTGTGTCCATTGGTTTGAAATCAAAAAACGAAATTTCGGTTGCTATGGTTACTGGATCATTTTAGCCAATGTAAAGTTCAGTTTTTAGTTTCATAGGAAAACACACTCACAGTTTCAGTTCTGTTTCTACAGAACCAAACCCCAGGTTTAATCAGGAAATAAACACATGTTGAGACACACACACACACACACATCGATGCAGGTCAGTGTCAGTGACCAGAGATCATGGACCATCATCAATGTGTCAGGGGCCTTCGTACGGATGATGAACACAGTCATCAGTCTGCTCTTTATCTACAATGTAAACAAGTGGAGCTGTGACATCACATACCACATCTCCCATCAACATGGAGGATGTGATGAGGTCCACTGACAGACACTACACAGAGAACAGAGAGCATAGAAAAACTCACATTACCTGAACACAAATCCAAATGGACCACGATTCAGGCCACTATCATTTTTTTTTTAAATTATAACTATTACCATTGATAAAACTAACATTCACGATTCAAGCACGCGTAGCTCACATGCTAGAGACAGCATGTGCACAAATTCAGCTCAGCTCAGTGTGAGTCCCTGTCTTGTGTCATTTCCCTCTTCTGCTTCCTGTTTTTAATGTCTGTGTCAGCGTCTCCACACACACACACACACATGCTTACAACTTGTCATTTTAATAAAGAGAAGTATTAAAACTTATCCTCAACCAGTCAACGTCATACATCTGTCTGGACTAATATCTGCTACATTTACACAGAAAGTCATTGTTTGTTATAATGAAACTAACAAGACTGAGGCCTGTCCTGTTAACTGCCATGTCATTTAATTAAAGTTCATGTTTACTTCTTTTACTACTTACATGTGCTGTCAGTTAGTTAGTTAGTTGGATAGTTTTTTTTTTTTACTTAATTGATCCCCAAAGTTGGTAGTGTTGCTGTTGTCTGCTCTCTTACTAAACTAAACTTGCTCCACAGGTCAAAGGTCAGGATTGGGGGCACCAGGATTGAGACCTTCACCCAGAGTCCTGCTCTCAGACAGCAGTGACATAAAGAGCTCTGTGGACACTTACACACACATACACACACACACACACACACACACACACTCACACACAGTCTTCTTCCTCATGCCTACATACCTACACACTCAGGTGGCGCGTGATAAGCACACCTCAGTACAAACTGACAAACAACACAACCGCTGTCAAAGGTCTGAGTGTGTGTCCACCTGACTCGTGAGCTCCTGTCCTAAAACTACAGCCTTGAGCTGCCGCTCTGCCTCTTTGTGGGGAGACAGAGTGCTGAGTCTGCAGTCACGTACAGCTAACTTCAGCACATGTTGTGAGTCTTACCGGGCGGTGGTTGTCTGTCTCCCCGTTTCCGCCTCACTGTAGGTTGTCTAACCGTCAGAGAACCCCCTCCTCCTCTCAGGGTCCAGACCCAGGCCCCCGCTGTTAGTGAAACCGTACTGGTCTGCCGTGGCGACCCCTCCCGGGTCTTCAGCTCATCTCAGGTCAGCTGTGTCAGCACAACTTCCCTCCAACGAGCACAACTTACGACCAGACGTCAACACTCTTTGCGACTCGTCGTCCCCGGAGGCGACCGCGACTCTTACACAAACTGAGGGCCGACAGAAGAGTCCGACGGCGGTCGGCGGGGGTGAAGACAGGAGCTCCCCCTGATGACACAACAGTTGTGTTTGTGTTGTTGTCATTAGCGGTCTGCTTCTTCTTCTGCTCCTCCTCGGTCCGTCTGTTCTTCTTCTACGGTCTGCTCTGAGAGTTCAGCTGATCTACCGCCCCCTGTTGTCTGACTGTTTGGGTTTTTTTTTTTTGCGAGCGTTTAATACACAGGATTTAAAAAATCATATTCATTATACTATCTTGGATATGAAGAATTTTATTTCTTTTATTTCTATTAACCCATGAAATGGTTAGTTTAATGTTGCCATGGATACCGTGAGCCCATTTTAAGCCTCTATTTTCTCTGTTTCGTAAAATCTATTTCACAGATTTAGTTATGAGGAGCTCCTCTGTGCTGTGAGCCGCTGGATGATTGACAGCTTCCACTGAATGACTTTAATATTGACGGAAATGACAAGACGTCAGGTTCACAGGCAGGTTGTGAACTGTTTGCCTGTTGAACAGGTCTCCAACATGAAGAGGGTTGTGTGCAGTGTTGACAGGTGAGACAGGTGAGTAGGAGCAGCACCACCACAGAACTTCATCGATAATAATCCTCAATATTAAGTCAGTTTTATACTTGTTTTTAGTCCATCCAATATATTTTACATCTCCATCTAAATACCATGTGCTTATCAAATGTTCCCTCATGAGCTGTGTTCTCTGTTTGCTCCAATCCTGTGTGAAGACTGTTGGCTTTCACTGTATTGTTCATCACTGCTGATAATACTGATCAAGGGCCCGTGATAAGAGCTGAACCAGGAGCAGAGATGCTCCAGGTGAGGACCCCTCTGACAGGTCTGGGTGCAGGGCTGGGGTCAGGGCCTAGGACTCAGGACCTGACTGAGGTCCTGAGTCCCAAGCCTTCAAACTCAGACTTCAGTCAGACCCTGAGTCCCTTGATTATGTCATATATACAGATCTAAATATTCCAGCATTGTTTGTTGCTATCTAAACCAAACAAACAGAATGCAGGCACTCACAGAGAGATAATGTCACTGTTCAGGGCTGCAAACACACTGTGATAAAGAGACAGTTAACTCAAGACTTTTTAAACAATAACTATCAATGAGACAGACACAGTATCAATCAGAGGATTATTCATAAAGCCTGTGTTTTTCTGGGATGTCATTCTTCCATGTCATCTCCATCCATCCATCATCCCCTAACAGAGCTGTAGTTGTCTTAATACCATCCATAATCAATCAGATAAATAAACTTTACTTTGTACTTTTGCCAATGCAGATTTGCTTGACAAAAGGAGAATGAGGCTCCTGCACAAAATCTGAGCTGGAATGACAAAAATAGTAAGAATAGTAAGTAAGAATAAAAAATATTTGATATTTATAATAGGGAATAGTCTGTACACACACCTGCACAGTTTCTGTATGTATTTGTATTGAATCATCAATATTAAGCTGGACAGATACACACTTCTACTCACTAACTTTATGACTGAAGATGAACTATTATGAAGGGAAAGTCTGACTCTTTATTTCTGACTAATGAATGTTTTAAACTTGTGTGAAGGAGATGTTCTTCCCAGCAGGGGGCGTATAGGACACGTAGAAAAAAAAATCAACACCTGATAATCCTGTAAAACATTTAATGAAAAACAAAAAAAGAACAATGACCAATACAACCGATAAACACAGATTTTCATTTCCAGACTCTTTTCCAGCAACAATCAGCACAAGTTTCCAAACTCAAACAACTGTGACCTTTGACCTGTAGTGATGCTTGCGGTCCTATAACTCTGCTACATGAGAAATTATTATTAACACATAAACATCTGAAGAAGTAAGTACAAAATGATGTCAGTAGATTGTCTCTAGATCTTTTAGACCTCTGTCACAAAGGCAGTGTAACTGTAAATAGACTCGACCGACTGCTGCTACAGTCGCACACACTGTTGGTTCATATCGTCGTGGCTTAGGGGGCCACGGACTGACTCAGCCCGATCCTGGTTCTGGTTCTGGTTGGGCTGAGGAGGCTAGTGATGATATGATATTTACAGTTAGACCGTTTGTGACCAGGATTTCTCCCTCTGCAGTCTTTTAGATAGAAATTCCCAGCTGAGTGAGAACCACCTCCTCATGTTCCAGGGATGAAGAACAGGGAAGAACACGACACTGAAACTTAGTCCCGGTTAAAATGCGTCGTCCCCTCACTGCGTGCGTCAGTGTGTGTGTTTGGAGGATGACTGACCTGGGGGGGGGGCCCGGCCAGAGTTCACACACATGATGTCAGGCTTCCTGTGAGGGGCCATCGCATTTTAACAGAGAAAGTTGGAATTTCCAAATTTCCGACATCTTTGGGAAGCAGCACTATTTGAGAACAGCTGTCGGACATCGAGTTTCTCTTTTTTCTACTTTGATAGTTCCTCTGCATGCATTCAGCTGGGGTCCATAGAAGCACCTTTATATAATGTAACATAGCACCATTTTTTTCATATAGTTTTCCTATTGTACTGGGACCCGACCATTGGCATGCATACACTCTAAAAACTTTGTTTTCTTGTTCACCATTTCTAAACGTAGCATTGATTCAAACGTTACAAGGCAAGTAATGAATATTCATACAGTACTTTACATGTAGAAGATGAACTAATACAGTACACGTTAAAGAAAGTGCTAGAGTACAGAACCTCCTTGTTTTTTAGTCTTACTCTACAGGACTATAGGACACATCAATGTATTACATTACATTTATCTAAATATACACCTGTTCACATTGTCATTATTCACTTCAGTTCATTTTAAATGGTTTGACCACATGTACATTTCCCACTCTGAAACTCTGATGCTGAACAAAAGAGCAACGAAACAGAGAACAGATGTCTTCTTCAGGATGCACACACTCACGTCACTCTACCTGCACAAGCACAGACACACACGTACACTTTGTCCAGGCGAGCCGCACCTCTCTGCCGTAGATCTGACTGACTGTTCTCTAGCTTCCGCTGGCAGACTTTTCTTTTTGAATCGTTTCTATCTGATAATATAAAGCACATGAATCAAAATAAGCATCAACAGCCACCTCCACCGTCACTGTGGAGGTGCTTTAAGGCGTCAGGGTTGGAAACATTAGATCTTTGTTTAAGAGTTCATCTTGTTGTTCATCAGAGTCCAACATCCTGTAGCCCTCCTCCTGCAGCTTGCTATTGGCTGGGACCAGACGTAAAAGAGCAGACCACCTGTTTATCACAGCAACCTGTGTCCAGCAGCTGTGGTCCGACTGTGGCTGAACACTGGTGCTTGTTGTGCTTTCATACTGTGATTCTGACTGACAGCCTGACACCAGCTCTCAGCTTCACCCCCACAACATCACCTTATTGAGTGTAATATTTAAAACCTCAGTGCAAACACACTGGGAGAGAAAAAAGCTTAAGTCTTACCTATTGTTAGCCAAACCACACGCTAATACTAGGTAAGACTTTAGCTTACCTCTGGATAAAGACTAAGTTTTATCCACCGCTTTAAAGTGATCCAAGTTCAAGGTTCAAGTGCAAGGACTGTTCACCTGTAGACCATGGGATGTGGCTGAAAGCTCCACAGAGAGTTGATCAGTGAACAGAGAAAAACACTAAAGTGTTGAAGTTCAGCTCAGTTTCTGACCACAGCTGCTGCAGCGTCGCCTCCACCCGCTCAGATTCTTCACCTGCTGTCACACTCGTCTGGTTGATTTGCACCCATGAAAATGACAGTAATGGCTCTATAGCTTCAGAATAATTTACTGAGAATACCTCCCATTAATGATGCTGTAATTTGGCACTAAGAATTATTATCCAGATATTGACTTTTAAAAACCACTTCATGTGGAGATAAAGGTGAGAGTGAGCGCACAGGAAAACTGTGTGACGACACACAACAGAACTGTGTGATGGGATGCTCCAGTAAACATCTGGATTCGGCCACATGTTTTATTCACTAAGGTTGATGATGTCACACAGAGCTGAGGAAGCATCACTCTTTTCACTTCATCAGCCTGTTAAAAAAAAACAGCTCTCTGCTGTTTGTATTTTACATTAATGAAACGATTCTGTCAGTCGTGTGTTGACAGTGAGGTGGACCAGCTGTATATATATTTATAGATAGATAAATCCATATGTGTGTATTGGAGGAATGGAAGTGAAAGCTGACTGTTATATTTTTGAATCAGGGTCACTGACTCTAAACAAATAATGAAAATCTCGATCAGCTTCTTAATGGGGATGCACCGCTGACTCCAGCAGTAGTGACAGAAGAAGAAAGGGAAGAAGAAGCAAGAAAAGAAGAACAAGAAGGAGAAGAAGAAAAAAGAAGAAAGGTCATAGAGCTGAGATCATCTTCAACCTGAACTCATCACTGGTCTCATGAAATCTGTGAAATGAGCCTGAACTGAACCTTTTCCTGTCCGGTCTGTTTGTCCTGACATGAAGTTTATTCAAGTTTATTCAACCTAATGATTTTAAACATTTCAAACATGTCCCTGTTGAAGGACAGGAGGACAGGACCTGGTCTAAACAGAGACTGCTTCAGTGTGTGCTGGGCTCACCTCACAGAGGTCAGTGAGACTTCAGAGTCTCAGGTTACATCACCTCACACGGATCTGAACTGTCCCCTCAGGGAGAAAGACTCAGACCAGACCGGGATCTGGTCTACGTTCAGCTCCTCAGACACTCTCAGCAGGCATCCATGATTGTCTCTTCACACCAAAGGCCTGGACATAAGCTCCCTCTAATCAGCTGAAGTAGCAGAACAAAGTGCATTTTTTTTGTTTGTTTTTTTCTTTAAAGTGCTTTTGGGGTCATATTTGGAACTGAAGGGACAGACGACCTTTGAACCTTCAGACTAAAACCAGGTCTTCACCTTCATGTCTGAGACTATGGAGCTGAATCCGATCAGTGTAAAGATTTTCATATATATTCTAATTCTAAATTATTTGTGCTTTCAGTATTTCCTATGATGATTTATAGAACTTTAATAATTCATATGAAAATAAAACCACTCACTGAACCATTGCAGTTCAACAACACACCAAACACAACCAGCTCTGTGCTTCTCATGCACCCGAACGCATCATGACGAGTGGCTGCCAGCCTGTCCAAACCTCTAACACTGAGCCTTCTCCACAATCTCTGATTTATTTTTTTTCCTTAAAACAATAAAAACGATGCTAATGAGACAGTGAGTCATCACACTGAGGATGACCCTGAGGTTGGAGCTGATATCTTCACTTCACTGAGACACAGAGCCCGACTCAGACACCTGATGAAACAGGACAGTAGAGGCTGTCATCATCTATCTGTAAACTGAGCCATCAGTGTGTCAAACGTAGACTGGACACCAGCCGGCCAATCAGAGCCCAGTCTGTAAGACTCATCTGTAGCAGGTAATGTGTGAGAGAATACATAGCACAGTGCAAGAGTTATAGACTGATCATTATCATCATCAGGAGGCATCTGATTGGTCCAGAATCATCCATGACACACAGCCTGAGTCACAAAGCACCTGGAGAGCTGTGAGGAGAAGTGGTGCTGGTTTCAAGAGTTTAAAATCTGATCTGGTCTCCGCCCACACCGATTCCTTTTAACAACTGTGGCATTGAAATACACACAGTCAGGTAGTTGAGGCTGATGAGAGCCAATCAGGAGGCGAGACACGAGTCTGTCATCAGTTATATCTTGTCCTGACTACATCACATCCTGGAATTTTCAAAATAAAATGCATCAGTGTGTGGATGTAGCGTGAGATTTGTTCTTTTTACTCTGGTTGTAGTTCAACGAGGAATAAAAGACGTCCTCAGCTCACCCTCAGTCCTACAACTTCTGCACAGTGCTGTGGTTTTGAATGTGCCTTTGAACACTGATTTTCAATTATGTTTAATAATTTATTGTTTTTAAATTCATATTATTGGATTTTTTGAAGTGCAGTGTCCATTTCTTTTTCCTGAGCCTCTGGTCAGCCGGTCGGTGTCTGAGCTGAGCTGTGTGCTGGTCTTCAGTGAGCAGCTGTGACTGGATGCAGGTCACAGAGCTCAGCGCTCAGACTAACATCCAGCTGCGATGGAGACGCAGCACCTCATGAATGTTTATGGACCTGCAGCCAATAACAACACAGAACATCAACACCAGACATCACCTCCCCCTCGTCATCAGAGGAAGGTGAAGGACACAGCACAGCGGTACAGAGACATTTTAATGTCGACCACTCATTCATCCACCAGCGAGGCGTTCGCTGACATCAAGGTAACCAACCCGTACCTTCACCTGTTGTGTTGTAGCTATAGCTGACGAATAGAGACTGGGTCAACACATTCCCACAGCTCCACCGACTCACTGTTGACATCACTTCACTCTATGAGCAGCAGGTGATGGAGAGGAGTTCAGGTGCTGTCAGTGAGTGAAGGTCTGAGGGCCTGAAGTCAAATATAAATATCATTCTCAGTGTTTCAAGTATCTACGAGAGTTTTAAAGGCATCACTACACAACCTGCACAGGGACTGCCTACACTGAGAGGCCCCAGTCTGAGGGTCAGGGGCCCCGGGGGGGGGGTCATAAGTCAGGAGATGATTGACAGGAGAAAGATGGAGAAGAAATATATATCTGAAAAAAAAATCAGACTTTTCCTCTAATTTCTCTGAAAATTTTCTCCAAATGTCAAAAAGTTCTTAAAATATTCTAAATGAATCTCTGTGGCTCCTCATGACTCTACACGGTTTAATTCTGAATGGTCACAACGCATCTGGTACCACAGGTCTGGTTACTACACACCGGGTACCACAGGTCTGTTACCATAGATCTGGATACTATGGTTCTGGCACCAGGTCTGGGTACTACACATCTGGTACCAGAGGTCCGGTTCTGTGGGTCTCCCTCACAGCTGCACTTCGCTTGATGTCTGATCTAGGATGGATGTGTCAGTCCTGTCTGAGACTCATGGGAGAGAACAGATGCTGTCTACACTTGGACCTGGCAGCTCCTGCTGGTTCAGGGTCTGTTCTGTCTCATGATAGTGAACTCAGCCAAACACCTCTGAGTCCACATCAGAGCAGAGACTGAGGGAGGACGAGCGCAGCCGCGGCTGCGAGGCTGTGAGGCTGCAGCAGGGTAAATATTTTTTCCTTCAGTTACACAAGTCTCATCTGTTTGTAGTGTAAATTATGATGCTACACAAAACACAGGTAACCGTAGGTAACAATGAGATGAGTGACAGCAGCCACTGTCTGGTCTCGGACGTCTTCTCAGGGATTGTTTCATATAAGATTAATTCCTTTTCAAGTGTTTGAGGCTTCAAACAATAGAATCTGTGTGTGTGTATGTGTGTGTGTGTGTGTGTGTGTGTGTTGTTTAAGTGCCTGTGTTGAAGAATAAATTGCACTAAATCCTAGATATATTTGTCTCCTTGTTAATCTTTGTAAACTCATTGGTGAGTTGTGTCAGACTGACATAGGGGCTGTTGCTGATCACCAAGTCCAGAACCAGAACCAGAACCAGCACACAGAAGCAGCAGCTCTGTGGGTTCTGGTTCTCCTCCGACACTGGACTCTACAGTACTACATCGTTTATTTAGCAGCTGATCAGCACATTGCTATGTTTCACACACACTGCAGGTGTTCAGCTCACCTGCACACACAGATCCAGGAAGCCTGAGTGTGTGTGTGAGTGTGTGTGTGTGTGTGTGTGAAATGTAGCAATGGTAACTGACATCTTACCTGTCAAGATGAATTATGAATCTCCAGTGTAGCCACAGACTGACAGACAACACACACCAGCGCTGAGCCTGTCTCTCCACTGACCCCCTGCACCCTCAGTACAGCAGCAGGCTGCACCTCCACTCCTTCCTCCTCCTCTGCAGGCGGTGCAGTGTGTGCTGCAGCCCTCAGCTGATGCAGCTGATGTGTGTTGCTCTCAGTTCCTGCTTCAGGCTCAGGGGCCAGCAGGGGGCCCCAAACAAGCTAATTCCACATGTGAGGTCTTTTACTTTGAAATTGAAATATAAATATTATCACTAAACCTTAATGTTTTCTTTAGAATCATTTCTTCATTTGTACTGTTAGTTAAAAACTGAGCTGCACTGAACTTAGACTGGTACACTTCATGTGTTGGTGCTGTGAACCAGCACATGTTAAAGTGGCTTCACCACTGGGTCACCTGTGTGACACCTGCGTGACAGTGCACTGTTAAAATTTAAAGGGGAGGGGGGATTAAGTGGCTAAAGTGCAGGACCCAACCCAACACTGAGACATGATGGAGCATCAGGCTAATGAGACAATGACTTCTTGGCAGGTTGATGATGAGTCGTTACCAGCCCTTGGCGGATGAGCCACAAAGTTAAGGTGGGACCGGGACCCGGGACCACCACAGACCGCCTCCTGTGAAGGTCAGTCCTGCTCCTCGCTGTCCTGCCGGCCGTCTGTCCTCTTCTCTTTGTGACACGAGAAAATCCGTCGCATCTCCTCCTCGTACCGGATGAAGTTCTCTCCGAACCGGGCCCAGGCTTTGAGCGGGACCGTGATGGTGTTTCTGTACGGCTGCCGCACCTCGCTGATTTTTAAAAAGATACCGTACCGGTTGGAGCCGACGTCGAAGTAAAACCTCTTGTTGTCCACGCGAAACGACGCGGCCTCCGGCAGCTCGGGGCTGTCGTCGTGGTTCCTGGAGCCGGCTCGGCCGCGCTCGTCGCTGTCCTCGTCGCCGTAGTCTTCGATGAGCTGCGACAGCGCGTCTCTGAACTCGATGAGCCCCTGCGCGGGCAGCACGATGGTCTGCTCGATGCCTTGGCCGTAGTAGCCCATGGTGCCGTGTCCTTTGCTGACAGTCTGTCGGATGCGGAGGAACCGGCCTCTCTGGTTCTCCTTCAGGTCCAGGAAGTACTTTCTGTTGTCCCTCTCGATGAACTCGCTCTTGAGGACGCGGTGGGCATGGTCGTCTGACACCGCGGAGCCGGTGGGAGACAGAGCCGCGTGCTGCTCCTGCGTTCTCCTGCGGGACTCGTGCGCGCGGCCCTGGCCGTTGTTGCTGTGTTCCTCGAGCTGCGGCGGCGCGAGGCCCCCCCGCAGCCCGATCCGGGCGTAATAATCTATAAAGTCTCCCAGGCAGTAGCGCAGCGCCGGGGCCATCGACATGGACAGCGTCAGCTTGCTCTTCCTGATGTTGTCGTGGCGGCCTCTCCCGATCCATACCTCGGCGATCTTGAGGAAGCGTCCGCGGACGCTCTGCTTCACGTCCAGGTAGAAGCGTTTCTTCTGGATGTCGACGCGTTTGGAGGCTAACTCCTGGATGTCATTGCCCTGCTGCTGCTGCTGCTGCTGTTGCTGCTGCTGCTGCGACCCGCTCTGGATGTACTGCTGGGGGTATGTGGGTCTCGGTAGAGAGTCTGATGCAATCTTCCCCCTGCCTCTATCCATCCCTCTGCAACATCCATCAGCCATCATGGTTTATGTTCCTCCGGCAGACAGGCCAGTATAAAGCGATCCCCCATCCCAGTGGGCGACTCTCAGACGAATGAAGCGGGTTTATTCATGCACCCGGCTGGAGCCACTCAGCTCAGCCCGACGCCTCGAATGACCTGAAAATGGCAGCTAGCTTGGTTCATCAGCTGATCGACACTCTGCGTCCCGGATAAAGGTCAAGCTCCACTATTCAGTCGTTTCCTCCGCAAACTTCACCGCCGTCCTCCATCACCTACGAGCCTCACAGCCGCCCCGTGCGCCGAGGAGCCAGGGAAGCAGCCAACCTGAAATGGGAGGAGGCGTCCAATACTACATGAACCCGATGAACCCAGTCCTCCTCCCTCCCCGTCCTGAGAATACCTCAGTTAAAGAGACACGGTTTACACTACGGAGAGTGGAGGCCGGTTCTCACACAGGGGGAGCTGGATCCACATCATCTGCAGCTGATCCCGACACGTTCATCGATTATTGATTTATGAGGACACAATGCCACATGATTTATTCCATAAAGGATCGTCCATAAAGAGAAAGTACACCAAACCTGACTGAGCTCTGCATGTCCACAAATGATACACATGATACGATACGAATTACTTTATTGATCCCCAAAGGGGAAATCATTATATCAGTTATGTATAATCTAATCTATCAACTGATGAGTTCCAATAACTTACCTCCTTTTCATCACGTGTATCTGTATCGTGTATCAGGTCCAGTGTGAAGCACAGAAACAACAGCTGACACCACCGTGTTAGTTAAAAGGTTTATTTCATATATATATATTGATGATGGTCACTTACAGTGTCATCTGTAGCTAAGTAGTCACGTGACATCTCCCACAGCACGTGTTCACAGGTGTGATCAGGTGCTCCTCCACTCTCATCAGACAGTGACCTGTTACACTTGATACTCCAGCTGGTTGTGTTCACAGCATTTTGTCTGATTCATCTGGTGAACTTCTGAACAGTCACAGATCAACATGATTTTGTGTGTGTGTGTGTGTGTGTGTCACCAGATCAATCTCTCCTGGTCTCCTCCAGCTCCTCTCACAACCCTCATCACTTCTTTTTTCAATAAAAGCCTTGAATGAACCCTTTACCTTTGCCTCCGGTCACACTGATAACTACTCACAGCTTGACATAGTGATGTCAGCAGAAATCAGATATGTATTGATTATTCCCATCTGGATGTGTTTACTGTTAATCATGGAGGTGACAGTTTCTCGGTCCATCAGAGACTCAGACCACAGCTGTTGGTGATGACAGTATATTCAGTGTGAACACTGAGGACGGAGGGAGGAGGAGGCATCGTCTCCCACTGTATCTAGAGATACAACAGTGTAAAAAATGTATATCATGGCTATAGTGATTAAACCATCACAGTTATCAGTGATATTGTTCAAATGTGTCGTAAAATTTCAAGAAGTAAACTGAAGTTGTAACGGAGACGAGCGCACTTTGTATTTAAACATTAAAATGAAAAAGGAGCAGAGCAGTTCTGGGTTTACCTGCCACATGGGAGGAGCAACTTCATTATTACTTATTATCGTGAGCATTATTTTCCAGCTGTGAAGTCTCTCAGAGCACAGCTGATGCTGACTGCACTCAGAGGTCAACTGCAGAGAGCTGATTGAATCGTCAACCAGAGAGACAACAGTAAAGGCAACAGTCAGTGTAACACCTGGGGGTCGAAATACTCCATGATAAACATAGATGTCCATCAGCTCAGCTCCAATCAGCAGATATCAACACGACACCAAGGTGAATACAATCGTTTTTACCCCTTTTCCCTGCTGTGACATCCTCCACAGCACAGACTCTATTAAACAGACCTGCCCCCTGTCCAGCACAGTGCTGTTACACTAGAAACAGAGGCTACGACCCCCTCTGAGAGTGAACTGAAGCCTCGGAACAAGTTATAAAAATACACAATCGTCGATCAAAGCATCTCGCAAGGAGACTCTGATACCGACAGCTCCAACCTGGAGATGAGACGCTACAAATCCATTTTGCCAGTTTGCACGGCAGCTAGCAGCACTCTCTCTCTCTCTCTCCACTGCGGATGTGTGTCTGCTGTGTGAGTGCATGTGATGACATCGCTCCTTGCAGTTGTGTGTCCTCAGTCAAGCTTGACTGGCAGTAGAAAAGGGGTCATTTGGTTTCTTATTAGCAGGTTTACGTGTGCTTAAAAAAAAACAGCTTACACCTGCCGGTTTTGGTGGAGAAGAGGTGTTACAGTGTGAAAGGAGTTGATCATGTTTGGTGAGATGGGTGTAAGGCTGTTTCATCTTAGTGGGCACTGGTGTCAGAGCAGAGAAATGAACTGGTGAAGCAGTGGATTCACCTTTACACTGAACACCAACCTGTTTCCTGTAGTAAAGGTGTTTTTTATTTGAACATGCGCCGTCATTAGCTGTACATGTCAGTGTGAGCTTGTGTTACATTCATGTGCAGTACATATACTAAAGCTGAAAACATACTGTGAGTACGTTAATGTCGAGGTCCAGGTGACACTGTAACATCTGAACGGAGGCGAGGGTCCTCCAGCAGGGGGTGGTGCAGCACAGACAGAGACTGCATGCAGCAGCACTCAGCACTCCTCAGTCCTGGCTTCACTTGTGTCACTTTCAGAGCATCCACATACATGTGTCACGTATGATTGACAATCATTGTCTATAAAGATATGTCTTGTAAATGTTCATGTGAATGCAAAGCAAACTACTGCTCACATTGTTTTGTAGTAACAGAGTCTCTCAGAGCTTCCTGGACTATATGTTGAAGACACACACTGGTCTTTTTTCAGAGGCTTGAAATGCACATTGACAAAGGCACAGAAGCATCGAAACAGCTGACCCAGGATCAGGTCTCTGGTCTTACTGTGGCCTGTAGCCACCAAGCTGAGGCATGTAGCTGGAGGCTGGTGCTGCTGTCAGCCAGTCGGCCAACTGCTCGTCTGTGTTTGCTGTCTCAGAGTCCTCCTCCAGGGAACAGAAGTCCAGAGGCTCCAGCATCACCTGCTGCTCCGCTTCCAGCTGGTTGGTGTCGTCTTCGATTCCCGCGGCGCGCGTGAAGCAGGGTTGTCGGGGGAAACGCTCGTGCACCAGAACGTCTGGGTTCTCTTCAGAGTCCAGCAGAGGCTGCGTGGACTCAGACCGCGAGAAAATGGCCTGTTGGGCTTGGGAGCTCGGGGTCTGACCCTTGTAGCCGCTGGAGGCCACCACGGAGGAGTACTGGACCGTGCTGGCCGTGGTGTCGGCTATGTCGCCCCCCTCGTCGCTGTCGGACACACTCTGGCGAGGCGAGGACATGCAAGAGGATCCGCCAATGCCGCTGCTGTGCTCCTCAGACAGATACTTGTCCTTCTTCAGAGGAAGACTGGTCTTGTCCTCCTCAAACACAGACTTTGTATCACACACATCCAGCACACTGATGCCAGACAGACTGTTCTCCTTTGGTGCCTCCGCCTGCAGACGACAAAGAGAAACAGAGTAAACACCAGACCAAAAACTGTCATTATGCACAGATAAGCATGTGAAATTAACATGTCATTAAGTCAATGTTAATGACGAAGCTCATCTGTCTCACCCTACAGGTCATTCCAGCTGATGTCCAGAGCAAAGGAATAAATGTGTAAGCTTAAATCACATGAACAGGATCTGAGTCTGTAAATTTACACCATAATATTGAGGTCACATCTCTGTTGTTACACCAAACATGCTTTCATGTGGGCCCTCAAGAGCCTCTGCAGTCAGGGCTCTGAGGCTGTGCTCTTCTCAGTTGATGTAGTTTGTTTTTTCTATTCTGTATTTTCAAATCTTGATTCTATCTTGGTCAGAGTGTTGTTGCAGCAGAAATGGGTACACCTGTGTCAGTGAACAGCAAGTCCTTACTTTCAAGGGATAATCAGGAGACCAGGTTCCAATGGTGCTCTCTCCAGGGTTTGGAATCTGAGGCCAGAAGTTCCTCTTGATCCTGCAGGACAGTAAACACATCATCTTAACTGTGGATACCGTGGAAACCACTACAACTACTGTTAACATGCCATCTTTTATAGTGTATCTTGAGTAATGGGCTCTGCTGTGGCGAACAGTTCAAACTGAACTCCAGCAAAGGGAGCCTCCGTTGCAGCATCACATCAACAATGGTCAGGTGTTTCAGTGGAACTCACGCGTCTCTTTTGTAGGCACAGAGCAGCATCGTCATGATGACGACAAAGAGAAAGCCAAGGCTCACGCCCACCACGATGAGCTCGATCATTCTGTCTTCTAAAGGGGCAAACAGAGAAGACGACATCAGATCCAGTTACCATGTGTAGCAGACCCAGCCCTCAACACAACTGCACTTATCCATCTCCTTCAGGTCAGAGTTCATCTACAGACATGAGGTATCCTGTGTGAGATGTTTGAGTGTTGGCCTGTGTCACTGAGCGGACAAACAGGAGGACTTCTACTGAGACCGTCTTTTTTTTTTTTTTTTTTACACATTATCATGTTAATTGGCCGATGGCCATGACAGCATGAGCTAATGAGGATGTTTCTAGCTATTGAATGCAATAGTGTACGTTCATTCATTTGGTGATCCATTGTTTAGCAGCTGACAAGTACAGGCCGGATCTCTCACTTCAGTGACGTGGTCTACCTCCGAAATGGTGGTGGTCTACCTCCGAAACTCTGCTCTCTCACCAGACTTCTCTCTGGCGCCCTGTAAAAGGCTCCATGCAGCCATGCACAGCCTTGACTTTTAATAGGCTCATTACATCTTATTTGTGATGTTTAACCAATGAGATCAGAAAAAAATGAGCAGCAGCTAAATCAATAGACCTAATTATTTATTTTGGCCTATAAAATGACCCGTGCTGAAACAATGCTACGCTGGAAACGCCGGAGAACTTTAAGCCCTGGTGATGTGAAAACACCGCAGACCACTGATTGGTCAGAGAATCGTCACTGCGTCATCAATGCGTGGCATGCACACATGGAATATCCTGCATGGCTCAAACGTATGGCCGTCATTGAATTCTTCAGTCAGTTCAGTTAATTTTAGAAAGTGGCAGCCTGAAACGCTGTGGTCAATCAAGGAAGTCGAGCATCCCGTCAATATCCTCCATTGTTTCTCTGTGCATGTCACAGGAACAATGGAGGATATTGTTTTGCTTGGCGCTGCTATGATGACCAGCTTCTCTAAAAGTGGTATTATCCTGTAATGGAAAACAACTTCCACAACAGTACCTGGTACCAAGGCTGAGTCAAGTTGATGCCACAGTGGAAACGCAGCAAAACTTGTGTTTCTATTTGATGGTGTCCTAACACAGACAAACAGCTCAGGTGCAGCTAAATGAGACATGGTGGTGTTTTTTAAAGACAGGGTAGCTGTCAGCCTGGAAAGGAACATCTCACTGTCATATCAGCTACATCCAGTCCTGATCCCATCACTCCTACACTTAGTACCAGTGGCAACATATCCACAAATATCTACCATTATGACCTCCCCTCTCCAGACATCATGGATGAAATGTGTGTTTGGAAACACGGAGCCTGGCTCAGAGACATATCTGAGGAAGGGAAGGTCACACTCACCGTACTTGGCGGTTGTGAATGAGTGCTTGGAGCCTGTGGCTGAACCTGCGATGGTTGAGACTCTGATCCATGTCCGATAATTGGTGTTTGGGGACAGTCCTTCCAAAGTGTATGAGGTGTTGTTGGCTGGAACCGTCACATCTGTAAAAACAACAGCAGCAGTTAGAACAGGGTCAATCAAACCATCAACCATCACAGGAACCATGTGACAGGTACGCACTTCGTTCTTCAGTGTCGCTGCTGTAGAAGATTGTGTAGTTTGTGATGAAGCCTCTGGTGATGTGTAGGGGGGGCGGCTTCCACGTCAGCTCAGCGCGTTTACGTCCTACTTTACCATCCACATTCACTTGGGGTGCACCCTGAGGAACTACAAAGAAAAACATCATCAGACATGTTGGTTACACAACTGTCTTTCACCAGCCACCAACTTGAAACTCAGTCAGTGTCAATAACGTCACATCATCTTTGCTCATGCATCTGACTTTCCAGTGTTTTTTAACACAAAAGGGAAATCTTAGTCATCAGACGTCTGGATCTTAAGTCATCACAGATACAAGCTGAACAAACATCAGCATTCAACAGATACCAGAGAGGAGACAGCTCAGAGGATCCCACGCTTCTTAACATCACTTAACCAGGGTGACTACAGGCAAATTACCGTATTTTCCGCACTATAAGGCGCACTTAAAAGCCTTTAATTTTCTCAAAAGATGACGGTGCGCCTTATAATCCGGAGCGCCTTATACATGGATCAATTGGTTAATTGGTTGATCCATACTGGTTGTACACGGCGCTCAAGGCGATCTGTCAAAATGTTTCAGTATGAAAAACCAATAAAAACAATGTAATAATAATAAAATGTTTCAGTACGGTTGGGAAATACACGGCGGGGTTTTTCTGTCATAGTATTTTCTCTGTTTTATTCAATCAAATACTCTCAATCAAATCTTAATCTTAAACCTAAACAAAGAATGAATGTTTCCAAAACACCGATCCCTTCATTTTTCTAAGCCTTTTGCTAGACTATCCGCCGGATTAGCTATGAAAGGCTAACGATCCTCATATTCCCGTTTAAGACACAAAGTCTTATCATTCACACTTGGTGAATCTCTAATCTCACCAACAAGTACGACTGGTAAACTACAAGGCCGCACCGCTTGCAGCATTGCGGCTACCGTAGTCAGTAAACACCGGTACTGTGCTTACTCACAGTCCTAGTGGATGCATAGCGCAGCCCCAGTCAAACGTTTGACTGCAGTATCTTCTATTCTATGCGCTTTATAATCCGGTGCGCCCTATTTCTGAAAAAAGTTCTAAAATAGGCCATTCATTGAAGGTGCGCCTTATAATCCGGTGCGCCTTATAGTGCCGAAAATACGGTAAAGACTTTTTAATGTCAACATTCAACATTTAAGACAATTTAAGACCAAACCTGCGATGGAAATACAGACCAAAAGTCAAAATATACTCTTTCAAATTTTTCATGTTGTCTATTAACAAAAATCGATTATTTCATTCAAAAGTATGTGTTTCATTAATTAGTAATTACCCCCATCAACAAACTTTCTGATGAACTTTGAATTTGCCATTCATATATACATAAAGCTGGCAGGCTCAATGCTGGTTGCCATTGTTATTATGCCGCCATCTTTTATGTTCAGTGGCAGCGAGACCGTAAGGAAGTGTGTAGTGAGAGACAGGATGGATTGTCACACTTATGCTGCGTTCACATGGAATCAGGCAGACGGCAAACCGGATGTCATTTTGAGAGGACGAGAGAAGGCTGGTAAAACGTGGGTGGGGTAAACAATACGACATCGCCATAACAACATATTGTCAAGTGTGTATCATTTTGCCTCGTGCTGTTCCGACAGACCACTTGTTTGTTTATCCCGTTCTGTGTCTGCCGTCTGCCCGAGTCCACATGAATGAAGCATAAAGATAATATTCAGCTTGAACATAAACACTAGATGGGAGAAACTTTTGTCTTATAAATGAAAATGATCGGTTTAGGTCAAGAGCATTTTTCAAATGTGTTTATTGATGTAGAAAAAGAGCAAAAGTATCACTGTCCTAAATCATACTATTGTAACAGAATTCTGAGGAACGTACTACAGCAAGAAGGCTAGGTGGCAAGTTTGCGACACAGTCATTGTGTCACTTGATGTAAATTTGTCAATGGGGCAAAAACTGCAGTCATTCAGCACAAACAAAAAGAAATTCTCAGAGTGACGTGAATTTTTTTTTTTTTCTTACCATTGTGATAGAGAGCCCTCCAGAGGCAGAAGTTATTGCCTTTGTGTTAAAGCTGGGGTAGGCAGGATTTGTTTTAAAAACGAAATATTAACTTTATTTTTAAGAAACTGTGTTTTCCCATTCAGCTATCAGTAAGGAAAGATCTGTGTGTTTGGGCCAATCACAGTGTTTCTGTATGTCAGTGTCACCTGATTGGTTGAGGGGCTGGCCCTACACTGTCCTCCTGATTTGTTAGGACAGAGTAGGGCCAGCCCCTCAACCAATCAGGAACCCCTAGACCAGAACAGATTTGACTGGTCAAAGATACCAGGAGCTGTAGTTTGTTTTCAAAACAAATCCTGCCTTCCCCAGCTTTAAATTTCTAAAACATGGTTTTATTTTTGTATGTAATGATTAAGTTGCTCATTATCCGCTGTGATTTAAAATCAAATTAACTTGACAGAAGGGGCATTGTATAGCTCACTGGGTAGAGCAGGCACCCCATATGCAGAGGCTATAGTCCTCGCTGTAGCCGCCCCGGTTAGATTCCACCGGCGGCCCTTTGCTGCAAGTCATTCCCCCTCTCTCTGTCTCCCCATTTCCTGTCCGTCTACAGCTATCCTATCAATTACAGACCTAAAAGCCCAAAATATATTTAAAAAATTAACTTGACAGAGAAAGCTGCCTGGTCATGGACATAGTGAGTGTGAGTGTCCTCTTACCTCCCTGCTCCAGAAAGGCCTCCATTCTCGCTGCCGTCCCAGCCCTCTTCGCGTAGATGGGATATACAGACACGTTGTAGCAGACATACTTCTCCAGGTTTCCTACATTCAACAACGAGACCTTGAATTAGATCAAATGTCAGAGTAAAATCTACACAAGTGAAGGATCAGTGAAGTGGTGCAGACTTGAAGGAGGCTGACATCTTCCAGCCTGGATTCATTTTTTGACAGAAATAAAGAAATAAAGATCTGGAGTCAAGTCTGCAGCAGCAGGTTAGTGCCACCAGGGCAGGAGGGAGATTTTCTCTGTCTAGTAGAACAAGATTTTTTTTCTTTACAAGATGCTTGACACTTTTCAACGTGATAGTTAGGTTATTTCCATTTTGACTCAAGTGAGGATTTTAAAAAGCTTCATCATTCATCGCTCAGACTATAAAGGGTTGTGATGTGTTTTGTTGCACTTGAACTACAAATCATGTGCCCTAATGTAACAATAAACCATATTACCTAACCCTACGGATGTGCTGCATGACTGCAGAATATTCTACACACTGGTCCATGTGGCTGTGAAAATCTATGGCACATCCTTCAGCTTAATCATGTGATAATATAATGAACATTAGATGTGAACTGGTCACTGGCGCTGTGAAGTGATGCAGGACAGGTTGTCCCGACAACAGTGGGACAACATATTGATCAACACTGAAGTCTGAAAACACACCAGCATCAATGAAATTGTCACACAGAAACTGCAGACACACTCGTGCTGGTCCTGAAACTGCAGTTCACCACACCACCACTGACTCATTCAGGTTCAGATGTTGACTCATATTCTGGTAAGTGTCTGTCTGGGATAAGTCATGAGCACAGATGGATCATGATCAACAGTTTCAAGTTGCTACAGGTGATCAGACTGAATTCCACAACAACTTGTTTTATTTACTGATTTCCTGTCCTGACCTCAGTCTGGGTCAAACCCTGTCACTCTGCTCATCTACAGGCTCCAGGTATTTCACTGTCAATGACCACACATTCTGGGTTGGAAATCCCTGGAAGCGACAGGCTCACCTTTAATGGCAGTGACTGTGGTGCTCTTGGTCACCCTCTGCCAGTCCTTCTTATCCCCGGTGACCCACTCCACCACATACTGTGACACATCTCTTTTGGGTTTTCCATTCAGCCACAGCTGACCCCCGTGAGACCACACTGTTAACCCCTGCACCGGGGAAGCTGTGTAACTAACACACACAAACAAATTTAGTTGATTTACAGAGGAACTGGAGAAAAGGATTAAATAAAACACATTGGTCAATACTACCGACTCAAGCTATCAGTTTATATCAGTATCGCAATAACATGGTTTGATAAACAGCCTTTATGAATGAACACTGAAGCTGTGCTTGTGTTTAGAAAAAAAAGAGCCAAACAGTTGTTAAAACATTAAAAGACAACGGCTGTCAAACACACATGAAAACTCAAAATGTCACCATTGGTGAAGCAGATAATGTGTAGTAATCAGGCTTTGACACACAAAGTGGTGTGATCCTTTAAAGACCAGTCTCACAGACATTTAGACCTCAACCAGTAACTCTCAGGTAACCACACCTGAGAGGAGGTGTCACCAGTCTGTGACTAAATGTGTCTTATTATACTATCTAAGTTGACAGGTCCACATCTAACACTGTCGTGTTGACATGCACACACCTCGTTCAGGGATGATTATTGTCGTTTTAATAGATTCCCCCGCGGAATTGGCAGCCTTGACGTCCACGCTGATGGACTGCCTGTCAGCCAGGGTAATCTCTTTAAGGACGGTGATCCTCCTCTGGGTGGAGCTGTAGTCTTCGTCCGTCCTGTTGACGAGGATCCTCTCCCACTCTGAACTTTCATTCTTGACTTGTCCCCTCTCACCATGAATCCTCAGGTCAAACCAGATTATCTTCCCATTGGAAAGTGCAGGATCCTGTAAGGACACAGTTACACACTGAAGGTTACCTGTTGGCATCGGGGGGGGGGTCCTGTAAGTCTGCTTTGAAAGTATCAGGCTGCTCTTTCTTCTGTCCTGCTCTGGCTCTGCCTCCTGTGGGGTCTGAAGTCTAGTTTTCTCATCAATACAAACAGCAATCTCAGCATTTTTTGTGTAAATATCATGTGGATATTTACCTTACACAGAAGCTGCACTCGTCGATCACTGATGCCAACCCTGTTATAAATGGACCATACATCTGGTCCACTTGCTGGTGCTGCACCACAGAAGCAAAAAACACAGAACAAAAAAAGGGACAAATGCAGTGAGTGTTTCAGGAATAAACAATGACATCTTCTCCAATCTGCATACAGTGGTTTCCTTCAACAGGCACAGGACCACATCTCCTCCTTTAATCAACTACTCAACACAACATAAATTCACCTGAACTCTTCCAACTATCTGGCTGAATGTAGTGTGGTCATTTTTGTTAACATGTTGGATCTTATCTGACCATTCAGTCATACTCACGGGCTTCTGGTGTCCTGTTGATGGCGCTGTGACTCCACTCACTCCAGTAACCATAGTCTTTAGAGATTTTACTGCGAACCTGAGTGTCATACAGTGTGTCCGGTTGAAGGTCCTGGATCCTGAAGGACTTCTTGTCCTTAGTCATTTCTCGAAGAGGTACCTGAGGGACATCAAAGACATCTGTTATTGATTTTGTCAGCTGATGATTGTAAAAGACAGAAGACTTGTCAGCTGACATCCACACACATTATAACACAAACAATGTGTGCCTAATGCACAAAGACAAACACTGACATTCAAGTTATAATTTACAGGATTATACAGGGTCTCATATTTAGATTAAGTGAGCAAACACACCATGAGTTGATACTTTGTGATGCAAACAGATCGGAGGCTAAACTAAAGGCTCCTGCACACTGACATTTCCTACAGACTCACTGCCTGACAGGGCCATGACACCAGGCTTGATATATGTGGTCTCTATGATGCCTTTCATTTGTCCATCTGTGTTCATCCATCATTCACTTCCTCTTTATTTAAATTATTATGAAATATGAAGAAATGACAAAGTTATTGACCTGAGTGTCTTTTTCAAAGAGCGTGACCCACCTGCTCACCTCTGCATCTTACTTAGCATCAATAACCTCTGTGGTGCATTCAAGTGTAAATTGAACTTCTCAAGGTTTGGTTGACTACCAGTTTCATATAACGTCGAAATCTGAGGTCAACAATTTTGAGAATCAATTTTTTATAAATGACATTGTTCCATTAAAAGGAGCTTTTTTGTTGTGTTTGTAATCGTGTTTTTCTTAAATATAAAACATGGGTGGAGATGGAATCACGCTAAACATCTCACAGAGCTTCTCAGACTCCAGAGTATTAACCTCAGGTAATCAGTTTAAGGTGACTAGTGACTAGGAATATTAAATCTTAATTTACCAATCATTCATTTTTAATGAAAATGGACTTAGGGATCTCTGTTGACATCATTAGTTCCCCCCGTGCTGTTTGTGATGTGATGTGAACACTATGTTACTGTAGGAGGCAGGTGGACAGTCATACTCACATAGTTCCAGCTCTGAGATCCATCTGTGCGGAACCTGATCTCATACATCACTTTCATGTACCCTTTATTGAGAGGACTGGTCCAGTTCATGAGGAGGGAGGTAGGGAACGCCTGCTCAGAGATGGCACTAATGGCTGTTGGAGGGTTGGTCTTCACTACAAAGACACAAGAAGTTGTCAACAGCATGAAGATTCAGTGTGACTACAGTGAATAGATGTGTTAGGCCATCATCAGAGCAGGAAACCTCATAACATTACAGTGAACTGACCAAAATATCCAGCTTCTTTCCTCAGGTGCTCAGACTCCTCTCTTCCCAGGGAGTTGTGAGCCTCCACCCAGATCTCCAGCTCCATGAAGTCAGGGAACGCATCCCCCATATCAATCTTGACTCTCTTTTCAGTTGCTGTCACATTGTAGGAGGAAGTGCCACTGTAAAAGACCATTTAGAGTAACATTGAGTCAGACCTACACTATGTACAACTTCTAATCAGTGTTGCGCCCCCCCCCCCCCCCCCAGCAAGTGTGCTCCAGTGTGGGTGAGAGGAGAGGAAAGATGGGGCTGGAGCATAAACCAGCCGCCCCGCTTTCACCAGTGGGGTGTTTGCAGCTCGGAGTCGATCAGGAGGGGCCGAGGCTCGGTCGGATAGTTGTTTGGCCAGTCTGGGCTTCAGGTCTTGAGAGACACTGTGTCATGCCACAGCTGCCTGCCACGGAGTGTGAGGTCCGACGGCTGAGGCAGACGGGGCCGAGGCCTTGCTGCCCTGTGGCGCACCAGGAGGGCAGCGAGACCGAGACGCCCCGTCTCCCTCGGCCCTCTTCTGACAGCTCTTCCTCTGCTGTCAGGCGGTGATCGACCCTGAGCTGCGAACACCCCACCCCTTGACTCTCCATGACCGCCGCACATACTTAAATAAACAGAAACACACCCACAATGCGTCGCCGCTGTAAACAGGAAGAAGCACACCGTAGCTAGCCATAAACGAATGAATGTACAATGTAACGGACAAACGCACCATATTGTAACGGTTACTGAGTTAATTTATTTAAAAAGTAATGCATTAGAGTATTAGTTACTATCAAAAGTAATAGTGTTACAGTAACACATTATTGCTCAACACTGCTTCTAATGATGATTCCAAAGCAAGTGGACCATGTGATATCTCCACTTCTGTGCCTCAGTGAGTTCTTTCACTTTCCATTTAGTTTTCAATCTTTAAATCCTCTCACAGCAGCAGCAGTGTCATGTAACACTCTTCCAACTACTGTGACTTGAGTCCACTGGGCTGATAACTAACCATAAACATTAATAATTATCTGGAGGTGTACTCACGGGTTGACATTCAAGTACAAAGTGTATTTTATAGGAACATCTGAGGTCTGACGTCCCAGAGCATCCCACTGACAGGTCATGGTTTTAGAGATGTGGTCTTTCTCCTGCAGAGCAACACAGCTGAGGTTCTCAGGCTTCTGTGGACGATCTGAAAAAAAAAAAAAAAAAAAAAAGCTAAGAACAAGACACTGACATCTTTAACAATCACGTCTTTACATTCACAGACATGGCTAATGAAATATCTGTAAGACAACTGAATGAGGCTGGAATGGGCTGTCTTGTGGTTTGACAGATCAGATTCCGCCAAATTTATAATAAATTCATAGAAAGACTCTTGTGGATGTTAACATCAACACTAAACATCTCGTATCTCAAACACTATCATCAAAGAAAAAAAAATACTTACAGCCTTTTTTGAGGAGGATCCCATGAACAAATTTGCCACTGTACAGGACGTTGGACAACGAACTATTACGCTGGCAGAACAACCATTCCTTTTCCTCATTGGTAATTTGGAGGGTGACGTTGAGAGCTGAGCTGTTGACCTTGGTGTACTGCTCTTTGGGTATAATGGTCTTTGACAGACTCCAGTAGAGTTCTTTTGTCTCTGTCACTTCAGCTGTGTTGATGATCATGCATGTGGCTGTGAAGTTGGTCCCAATCTCAAGCACCGGAGACTGGGGAGCTATTATCAAATGGTTGTCGTTACCTGAAGAGCAACAGAACAAGAGGCACAGTCACTATTACACAGTCATAAGTTGCTATGCTGCTCGGCTAATCTAGATAGACATGAACGATAACTCCTGCTTCTTATAACCGATGCCGATACTGATAACCAATAACATTTTTGATAGTTTATACACACCTGATGTTAAGAAAGGCTAAGATGTACGGAGCAAAGATGAATTTAACATTATAGCTCTGCATCTGACTTAACATAATAATATAACCAACATACTGTTGTAATCACAACAAAAACAGTTATGACTCTTCAAAAATCAACATTTATTGTTTCAAATCAACTGAAAATGAGAAGGATTGCACAATAACTATCGGTACAGATAATTATTGGTCCGATATTGGCTGATAATCATCACCCAGGAATTATCAGCAAATACACCGATAACCCCCCCCTCAGTAGCCCCTCAGTAGATCAAGACCTGCTTAGTTAAGTCTCTTACATCAGGTCACCTTCTTTCACTCCCCAGGAAATTGATTTCTGCCCACAGACTTGTATCACCACTGTGAGACTAAAGTCATTTATGGAAGACCAAACACCAGCTACAAACTACTGCTAGATTCTGAGAACTGACTCTTCCGCAGCAAAAGCCAGGAGTGGCACAGCCAGCTTGGCTGTGTGTATATGCTCAGGTTATTACACTGCTGAACAGCGGGTGGCAGTGACGCACCAAGAAAATCAAAAAAAGGGAAAAGCAGTAACTCAGAAAATATCAATGTTAACAATTGAGAAATTGTCTGATTTGACAAGTTTCATGAGGAACAAAATTAACCACATTTGTAAGACCACAAGAATACACACACAATATGTGTAACCCCTAATCCCAATAAACAGAACTATCAGTTTTGTTTCTCCAATGCCTTACAGAAACACACAGGGTAAAACTGTCTTCAGAGCAGACATACTGGCTGATCATAGCAGGTAAACACAGGTTTAACAGACAGTATTAATGTCTCTCTGCCATGTCAGGGTCACAGCACAAACAGCACCAAGACCCTTGGACTGCAGTATATGAAGGGAATGCAGCCAGTGTTCAGTGTTTCCACCTGCCACAAGTGAAGAAAATCTATCTACTTCACATCACCTTGAAGGTGTGAGTGGTGCTGTGTCCATCCCAGGGTAGCAACAAGTGACATTTAATAAGCAAACCACAATAAATGCCACTCTGTGGTCAAATGAAGTATGTTAAAAATGTTGAAAGATAATACGTTGTAGAGCGCTGTAGGGAAGTCCTAAAACGCAGACATTGCAGCTGGAGAGCACAGACCAAAGCAGATTCCTCTTACAGATCACAGAAATGGTAACAACTAGAAAAACACTCAATAGAGTTCAAGACCAAACATTAAAAAAATGATTTTATAATTTACAGGATTTGCACCTTTAACCAGATCTACAACATCATCTGATGAGTTCTTTCCTAACACCTTCCCTGCCCACCCCCAACAGATCTTATGCAAATAAGTTCAGTATGAAAAAAACTGACACAGGTGAAACCATAAGCTCCATCACAAAGGTTATAAGGCTAATAGAAAGACCAGTGGTCACTGTAGCAGTGTGAGGCTGCAGTCACAGATCTGGACAGATTTTAGGAAGGTGGAAACTAAAACCAAACTGTTATTCATCACCACTGACAAACTGGTTTGAACGTGGAAACTGGAGGGGACCGTGAGGACTGAGTAAAACTTGACTCTCAGTGACAGTACCTCCAGACTTGAAGCTTATGACTTGGGACTTGTTTCTAACTGTCAGCAGTCCACCATTACAGTCTCGTTGTGATAATAATAGGTTAAGTAGTGAGTAATGAGTAAAAGGAATAAAGTCATGTTACTGTAGTATAGTGATGCCAACCTGAGGCTTAGACCACAACATGTCATCCCTACAGCTGTACATTAGGGGTTAAAATGGAAACTGGTACTATATTACTTACCTCTGATAGGTAGAACAGAAGCGAGGCAAGCTAACCCCAGTAGCTGGAGCACTCTCGCAGACACCATGATGACGACTTGCTGCGAAACATAAAAACATCTAGTCAGAGAGTGGGGAGAGGTCGTGTCGATGTCTCTTCATCGTTATTAACTTCACAGTTGCTCTCACTGAGGTATGACGGTGAGCTTGCTTAAAAATAATTCAGATGTATGAAGGTTCATTACAGTATTAGCTAAAAGCGGCTAACGTACACTCTCATACAGTACATAGCAGCAGTCGACGACAGCTTTAGGCTAACAGTGTACACACCTTAGCAGTGTTGCGAATTTAATATTTAGCACTCGGAGGCTAACACTGTCATACCTCAACGCCATATTGTTTCCGCAGTCAAAAAGCAAGACGTTGTTACTCACCTAAGTAGCGTCAGTTGTGGCCGGCATATAACCCTCGCTAGATCGATAACATGTCTCCTTACGGCTAAGACCAGCAATGGCCGAAACAAGTTTAATTAATTTGAGATAGTGTTAGCGGCACGTCCGTGTACTTCACTGAGGACCTCCCACTTCCCGTCAGAAGAAACTGATGTCCTAACACTTTGCGGCGCTGCTCTACACTGACTCGATCTCACAGTGACCGGATGGACCGTTGTCTTTTCCGTAAACCGCCTGGACGCTAGTCGAACACGGCGGTGGTTTGGGAATCTGGTCAAATGCTCGGCGAAGACATACTGTTTGGCGATTGGTCAGCTGGACTGTCGGTTAAACACTGAAAACCAATCAGGGATCTCTAATTTTTCTGTCCCAGTCCTCCGCTATAATGACTGTTGTTTTCCAGTAATCTCCGCCCCTGGTGTTAACAGGAATGTGGGAGCTCATGGAGGTCTTTGACATGTTGGCACAGAACAGCGTGAATGAACAGTTGTTTATAAAAAAGTTTGAACAGTTGTTTATAAAAGGTTATTAATAATTTGATCTCAGCTCATTTTTAATGGAGTGTTTTTGATATGAATGAAATAATGATTCTTTAATGTTTCAAATTTGGAAAAACATCCTTTCATTCATTCTCAGAAGATGAACAACAAAGTCGCAGTCACTGGAAAGGAATCCAAAAGAAAGAGAAAATAGATTAAGGGAGAATTTCCATCCCAGCCCACCCAGTTCCTAAACCACCACAGGGTCTGGGCCTCTTTTCTTTAACAGAAACATATATATATATATATATATATATATATATATATATATATATATATATATATATATATATATATATATATATTATCGTTTTTTTCCCCACACAAACTTCTTAATGTCTTGATATCTTGAATGAACCGTCCTGTGGGAGAACTGTTCCTCTGTCCTGACTTTTGCTTTCATCAGTTTCTTTCACTGCTTTATCCAAAACAACCAAATGGTAGTGGGCTGGGATGAGACACAGGTCACAGATTGATCCTGCACTGAGCCAAGGCCACATGAAGACTGTGGACATTTTCAGAGTTAAGAGTTGATCTGACCAATGACAAATCAGAGGGTTCATAAAAACTAAACACCTGAGTGACAAGTAGTGTTGGTTGGATTCATCTTTATCTAAGTTATTCAGAAATATTCTTTTTTAAGTAAACTTCCCAACATGCTTTGCGTGGGGTTAAAGTTCTCTGTTAAATCTCACTTGTGGTTTTATGGGGAGTCAAGTCACATTGGTTGTCATGTTAATTTGTGTCCAACACACTGTACCCCACACACTTCCTGTGCCCTCATTGTGTAACACTGATGACTGTTGTTATGCTGAGGAGTACTGTTTAGTGTAACACTGAGCAGTGTCCAGATTTACACAATTAATGATCAGAACAAAGAACTAGAGCTCATTGGTAAACAACACAGATCTGACTTATGGGGAATGAAGAAGTCCAAGTCAAGCTGTGATGATCTAAAATGAAAGGTCAGTCTGGCTGAATAAAGTGAACCTGGTTCTGTGGTTTGAGTTCTCTGGGTTTTTTTTTTTATTGTTTCACTCATGATCATTGAAACAATAGGTTAAATATGGATGAGCAGCTGCTTCATCATCAGCAGCCAGGTGAGACCCTCTGTAATCATCATCCTCACCTCTTCATCACATCAGATATATTCTCCTTATCCAAACAGATCTGCTCGCAGTTTCATCCAGTGATCCGTGTTGGCTCAGTGAGTAAATAAACAGCTGTACACACATCATCACAGACACAATCATGTTTATTGATTCAGGAATGCACTTTTTTTTTTTTTTTTTTTTACAGTATATGATGCTTTTCTTTAAAGTTAGTTGTGATACAGCTCCCAGCACCTCATTCATTAAATCTGGGAAATCAGAGTCCTACTGGTTTGTCCTTGTCATCGAATTCAACTGAAGATTTGATGATGGCTTTTTTAATGCACTGAGGTGTCAGTTTGAAAATAAAGATGGCTTTAAAGCATGTTGACAGTTTGGTGTCAAACATAAAAAGATAAAAGTCTGTCAGTGTCATTCGAAAAGTAGAGCGATGTGATGATGTGATGTGATGTCTGCTCAGCTGTCTCATGATTTATTCTCGTGGTTCTGTCACAGGTCAGAAACTGCTGGTTAATCAAGCGTCAGAAAAACCTGTAACAAAAAATGTTTCTGCTGCAAATCGGAGACAGAAGCTTGTGTGCAGTAGTAACTTTCTCACACGAGGAGGTTTCACTTCCCTATGGTGACTTCTGCTGCTAGTGTATTTAAAGAGTGAGTGTGAGAGGGGCGTGGCCTGTGGCAGCGGAGGACAGTGTGAGACTGAGGTCCCACTGCTCAGTCCAACACAACACTTTTACACAGAGTCCTCTGAGGCTGTGAGCAGCACAACATGGTGGTGTAGTTGGTGTAACAGTGAAGACTAGTTCCACAGAAAAGTTTCATCATGTTTGGTCAAACAAGTAAAACCATCTGTTTTCACAATGATGTGACTGTCTAACCACAAAGGTCTCATGTGTGAGGACAGGAAATTGGTGGCAGGTTCAGTCGCTACTGCACACACACACACACACACACACACACACACACACAGAGGGGCTGTTTGCTTGCAGCAGAAACTGTAGTTAACTATCATTTGTGGTTGTTGACTCAGTGTGTGCTGGGAGCTTTGCTGGGAGATTAAACCTTGTTTTTGTCTTGTGTATCTTTCAGGCGATAATTCAGTCAGGTCTGTGGAGCGCTCTATAGGTTGTTGAGCTCCAGAAGGGTTTGGTCCAGGACCTGGTGCATGTCCAGGTTCTCCTCTTTGGCTTGGGCCAGTTTCTCTGGAGGGCACAAAAGGCACAGGTGAGTCACAGATGAGTTGGAAAATACTCTTCATGTGTGGCACTGAGGGCACACTAAACCCACAGACCTGAATCATGCACAGTGATAAATCATTTCTTCAATCAGTCTGACCAAGGAAACTGTCCCAGATGTGAAGTTGTTGTGAAGTGTAGTGAGGCGTCATGTCTGATGCACAGTTCAAACACAATGACACAAAGTTTCAGAGGCTGCAGAGATCCTTACCAACATGAATAGGCTGAAACCTACCAAACATATGGCCTTCCTCTCTCCCTTCCCGACTTCTCTCTCTCTTTCTGTCTGTGCAACTTTCTTTTCTTCCTCTTTATATCAGAACTAAGGCATGAAATAACTTGAATGAATCCCATGCATTTGTTGTTCAGTGCTGGGCAACAGCAGGGCAGTGAACACATCCCAGACTGGGTCATCACTTCCTACTGTCCCCTGGAAACACTTGCGTTGTGAGTCTTTGCAGCTCATGTGTTAATAACCTGCTGAAGACGTTTTCTGAGCACATTTGTGTTTTGCCTGTTTTCTCAAGTCGCACAGCCATGAGCTCTCTGTGCCCCCATATACAGGTTTTGTGAAGTGAACCAATCAGCGTGCAGACCAAACTTCAAAAGAAACCTACAGTCAAAAAAGTGTGTTGTCATGTTCATTTCTTTTTTCATTCTCTCTCTCTCTTTTTTTAACACAGATGGATTATAATGGATAATAATAATAGTAATGGATACTCACCTCTACTCAAATCAAGACCTGTGTCCTGATTGTGTCCATTTGGTTTATTCCTCACTGACATGACAAGTCCACCTGAACTCTGTCCACCACTTGACCAACAAACATCGGGCCAAAGGTTTCTCAGTACATTCACCTCACACTACAAACACATCAACTTCATAACACTCACTGCTCAGTGACCTCTCAGCGAGCCCTGCTTCTCACACACCCAATTGCACAAACATTGAACACACCAGAGGAGAGACCTGCTCTCCACTGTGGGCAGAGAGCAGGGGGGGCAGCAGCTGTGAAGCAGGTGTTTGTAGGGACAACATCTGAGTCATAACAAGAGGAGTTCCATTACACTATGGAGTAATCACAGACAGACTAATACTGACATCACTGACTCTTCAGTGATTCTTACCCTGGTGTTTGTCTCTTAAACTCTATATTGATGTTGGAAGGAGAAATACATCGATAACACGGCAGGTGATGACATGTCCTCAGACAGTCACAGACTTTAACAGGGAAATTCCACAGCAGAGCAGATATGTCTGATAGGAGAGCTGTCTTGTGAGCATCCTGGAGTTCACTGGTTAGGATCAGCAGAGGAGGATCTTGGACAGAAACCTGCATATGGATCCTGAATCCGCTGTGGGAGCCAGAAACCTCATCCTAACAGCTTCTGGTTTTATTTGAGTGAATTCATCATATTTAATTTAAGTCTAACTTTATCCAGCTTGAGACCTGATGGTTTGTGACTGTGTTGTGTTTCAGAATACCTGTATATGGATCTAAGAACAAGTCTGGGCGTTCACCAGTCACGTCTCCAGTGAGGGGAACTGGTTTCAGCAGGTCACTTTAAAACCCACAGTCCATCAGATAAATTAAGCACTGCTTGCTTCAGAGTTTCTCATTTTGACAGATGCACGAAACCCCTGATCTGATGAGAAGCAGCTCAGTAAACAGGTAGAGTGTAGATGACTGATGTTCCTCCTCCAGATTGCGGTATTCATTCTTATCATCTTCGGACTGAACACACGTCAGATTTAATCGATTACATCATCAGTTCAGAGCTCTGCACTGATTCTCTGGTAGAGAAATGTTTGAGAAACTTTTTAATATTAAAAAGAACAAACCCTCAGAACAAAGTGTTCAGTACAAAAACATTGTCCTTCCTTCATAACTCAGTCTTGAGCTATATTAGTGCACAGACAGAAAACATCTCATGTCCTGATCACACGGATTCTCTGAACCACAGCACTAAAACCAAGAACAAGAAGGTACACTCACTGAAAACGGACAACCATCAGCGATTTCTTCAAACCTCAGCCTGCTGATTCAGCTCATATGCTCTTCACTACAAATGTATTTATACAGCAGTGACGGTTACAGCCACAATAGGTACATATGTAAAGACATATTAAACTTTAAAAAGAGGAAGTAAACAGAGGAGAAAGAAGACAAGCATGTAGGGAGTCAGGGGAGCTTTAATACATTTATTACAGGAAGAAGGGGGACAGAGGGGGGAGGGGGGACAGGAGAAGGACACAGCAGTGGTGGGAGGGCAGTAACATGACCTTCTGTAAAAAGAGCAGTGAAACACAAACAGCTGACTGAGAGGGCAGGGAGGGAATCTTCTATCCCGGAATGCTGTTGTGCAGCAACATGAACAACAGCGAGCAGGAGAAGAAGAGGTGAGACGAGAAGGAAGAGCAGACAGGAAGTGAGAGCGTCTACAGTGTAGTCATGTCATTGAGGGCCAGGTCCAGCTCCTCACTCAGAGCCTTACCCTTCAGCTTCTGAGCATACACTTCATCTGCAGAAGGAGGCACGCACACACACAGATACACAGACAGACATAGAGAGAGGCCCCAAACAAAGTGGAAACAGAAAGAGGGACAGGGTCAGGAAAACAAGAAGAAAACTAAAAGATCAAACTAAAGGACGGCTATTAGTGACATCATCTCATCACCTGGTTACCAAAGCCAACCACTGAGCTCAAATCCACACAGAGTGGGAACATCATGCCAAGTTAGACCGCAGCTACATGTCAAGATCACATATACCGGGCCTTCTTCAACTGTTAATGAGTCATTAGTGAGTCACACCCTCTGAAGCACATGTTGAAAGAGTTCACTTCCTGTCTCATCCTTTCAGAACTAGCAATGTCAGAAAGTCTGAAAATTGGTGTAGTAGTCACAGTTCTCAGTACTACACATACAACTCACTCATGCAGCTGAAGAAGAACCACTCCATGTATGTTGTGACTGATCACATGTTCAGTATGTAACATGTAAGGTGCCTGTGTATTGGCTGTGTTACAGTGGTCAGACAGAGGAACCAGATGTGGCCTGGACTGATCCAGTGGTGAACCAGTATACAGTAGGTCAGTGGACTGTGTGTAGTGTGTCGCCACCTGCTGTTTAATTTTCACCATGATGATTCACTGAGCTGCTTCACATTTTAACTTCATCCTCACTTTAATTCTTCACTTTTCATGTTGTCTTTATTCTGTTGATATCATGTATATGTTTGTTTTACATAATTTAAATGATTAACATCTTGTCCCTGTGGAAGATTACTGGTCTTTAATCAACCAGTGAATTAGTATTGCTTTCTTTTCTTTTCTTTATCTGGTTTCTTAATCTCCTTCTATTTTAACATTTATCTCAATGTTGTTTTGTTTCTTCTATCATGGGATTGACATATTGAATATCTATGAATATGTATGTCCCATTTTAAAAAATCTCTTCATCTCTACTTTCCTGCTGTCTCCACCGAGTGTGATTCTCCCTGTCCATGAACTCCACCAAATTCATTAATGCAAATGCAATGACGCTGTATGTCCAGACTGCACATATTATCTATACATGGCCTATACAGCAGCCAATCAGAAGACACAGGCTGTGTGTGCAGATGTGAGGACACACACAGAATAATAAAATACACTGCTGTGAGATCCAGATGTGGATTACAGCTGAGACACATCATCAGCTCAGTGACAGTTTTACTGACATATACTGGCAGTATATTCCATCAGAACTACAGCAAGATGGTCAGGGAGCTGGCAGCCTTTAGACACCTGGTTACTCTCCTGCTGTAACCTGGTTCATCACTGAGATCAGAGCAGCTGTCTGTCACTGGGACAGTGGGTGCGTTACTGCAGTCAGCACAGTACGAGCAGAGCGGCAGGTGAGTGTGACATACCCTCCAAATCATCGATGGTCTTCTCCAGCTTGGCAACAGACCTCTCAGCAAACTCAGCACGAGTCTCAGCCTGGAAGACAAACACAACACAACGTGTGTGATTACACAGGCCGACCCGTGTGAACACGTGGGTTACTGTGGAGGATCCAGAAATCTCACCTCTTTCAGTTTCTCAGTGAGAACTTTGATTTCTTCTTCATATTTGTCCTCCTTCTGTGAATACTGTAAAGCAAACACACCAGGTTTTAACTCGCTGCCATTAAAATACATTTATTACACTTATTAATCAAGTGTCATTAAAGTACAACTAACTGACTTCAGGAATGGATGGACTCACACCCCTGCTGCACAAAACAGTTAGAGTAGCATGTAAAGACAGCTGTGGGACAACTATTACCATGATAACTACAGTTTGTGATCAGTCCACTGCAGATCAAACAATTCTAACTGCTTCTCCAGTTTTCAGCTCAAAGACAGAAGCTGTTAACATTTCAGTTGTGGTTCATGTTGTATAAATTAACACAAGTTTAACTCTATGATCTCTATCTCTAACTCAATGTTGATCTCCCAGAGGCTTCTTGTTTCCCAAGGATGAACTCTCAGCAGGTTAATGAGGACTGTATATTACTGAATGGACATCCTGTTCCTGTCACAATGTGTGTGTTCTTTACACACCGGACACATGTGTTGTGTGTGTGTGTTTTTACAAAATACACACACACACAGTGTGACAGGTCAGCTCCACTGTACCTTCTCAGCCTGGGCCTCCAGAGACTTCAGGTTGTTGGTGACATTTTTCAACTCTTCCTCGAGGTCACCAGATTTACTGATCAGAGCAGGAAAGAAGGAAGGAAGAGAGGAAAGGAGGAAAGGAAGGACAGGAGGAGGAGAGATCAACCCCTGACACTTTTAATAACTTCTGTATGTCTGCGTCACTCAGAGACAGGAGGAGACGTCTGACTCTGAGTGAGACAGACAACAAAGGTCCAGGCAACATGTCAGGTGATGTTACAGGAACAGGTAGGTGGAGGGTAAAGGTAGATTACAGCAAGATGCAGGTAAATCACAGCTACTCTATATCTGTTTTTCTTGTCAACAAACCTCATGAAGACAGTCAAACCATCGGCATGTTAGTCCGTCTCTTAATACCTTCCCCTGTCTGTCTGTAGCTCTGAGCTCAGTGGTTCCCACTGAAACTGGAAATGTTGGAAAAACAGCTGAGATATAGTTTCATTATGACTGAAGTGACTTTTTTATGGGCTTTACTCAAACTCTGGGAACAGTCACTCACTCCCAGGCTCCCCCTGCCGACCAAGATGTCTCAGTCCTCCTCCATGACCCCTAACACTCACTTGTGTTTTAATCTAACGGACCCTCACTCCACAGTACTGATGACAGCCTCATGACTCTGACTGAATTTGATAGTTCTGGTCCCTTCATCAGATTTGTCAACAAGAAAAAACAAACGAGGAATATAGAATATCAGTTGACTTAACCTTTAACCCACAGAGGGTGAATGCAGGTTAGACAGGAAACAGAAAGGGGAGGGGTCAGAGGCCGCAGGTCAGAGGACCAGAAGGCAGCAGTGGGTCACTTGTCAGACCTGGTGGACGTTGTACTGTAAGTACCTCTTCCTCTCCGCACATCATGGACTTCAAATTCTGGTCCATGAGTCTGAGCTCCTCCTCCAGGTCCCTCACTC
The DNA here is from genome assembly GCA_021432705.1 of Caranx ignobilis. Lineage (NCBI taxonomy): Eukaryota > Metazoa > Chordata > Actinopteri > Carangiformes > Carangidae > Caranx > Caranx ignobilis. Next base: position 3,849,341 of record MU269987.1, read on the forward strand.
GGCTGCACAGTTAGTCCAGGAGATCGGGGGGTGAAGGAGGGGGGGAGGGCAGTGGGAACGGCAGCCGTGACACAAGACAAGTCCCAAACAGGTGGTGTTGGTGTGTTCAGGCATGCATCACACAAAACACACACACACAGAGAACACACACAACCAGGTCTCTGTGTGATTAGTGCATCCACACACATGACAAGATACTGTAGTGTGGTACTGAAGAGATCAGCTGACTGATACATCATCATTCAACAGGAGATAAACCAATCTGAATCATTGATTAATGGCTCTGGTTATTGATGAACTGATAGACTTGAGGTTTGAGGAATATTATGGGGTTAGGGTTAGGGTTAGGGAGCCGAATAATCTGACTTATATCTTTTTACCCAAACCATTAATCAATCTATTAATCAAAGAATCAGTAGATTAATCAATAGTGATCATGATTAAGAGTTCATATTAATATCAGAGTAAACACACAGTCATCAGGTTTAAGTAACAGTGATCACATGACCTCCACTATTAGAACATGAATAATGTTACTGATGTGAGTGTCTCATGGCGGTGTAAGTTTTCATGGTGCGGGTGTTGACTTACGCCTCAGCCACCTCAGCACGCTCCTCTGAGCGCTCCAGGTCGCCCTCCAGGATCACCAGCTTACGCGCAACCTGCAGACAGTCGGCACACCTGTCGGTCACATGACTCCTCCAGACAACAGAACAGGTGTGTAACTGCACAGACTGTTACTTCTGTGTGTGGTGTGTGGCGTGTGGTGTGAAAACTTCCCCACCTCCTCATATTTGCGGTCGGCCTCCTCAGCGATGTGTTTGGCCTCCTTCAGCTGCATCTCCTGGATCTCCATCTTCTCCTCGTCCTTTGATGCTCTGTTCTCAATGACCTTCATCCCTCTGAAGGAGTGGAGCAGCCGGTCAGACTGATGGAGCTGATTACATTTATGTTTGCAGATTCATCTGTGTTCACCTGAACACCACTATCACTTCACACCAGTTGCCCCCCCCCACTTTGTTAAATCAATGCATATACGTTTCTCTTTTTCTGTGGATGAGCATCATTAATCTGTGTTGCATTATGGGAAGTGTGGGATTCAGTGGTTTTGGAGTCTGCCCTGTTTTGGAGACCGTGCTTGGATTTACCACTCTGGCCACTTCAGGCCTCAAGGTGCCACCTAGCAGTGTAATCCAGCACTACACTGCAAAGTTCAATCATTGGGGTGCTTTGTTTTTTCCTCACAGCTTCTGAGCCATGAACATATCTTCTGATCTGGTTTGTTGGATATTGATAAACCAGGGACGTATCACAGCTGCACACTCTCTGACAGAGGAGGGAGGGGGTGAACTCACACTGGACCTTCAGAGTGACAGAGCTCCTCACCTCTCACTCTCGTCTGCAGCCTTCTCGGCCTCCTCCAGCTTCTGCAGAGCTGTGGCCAGTCTCTCCTGAGCTCTGTCCAACTCCTCCTCTACCAGCTGGATACGCCTGTTCAGAGACGCCACCTCTGCCTCAGCCTGCACAAACACACACACACACACACACACACACACAGATGATCAATATTTGAATATGGTTATCTAATTATACAGCATGACTTGTTCTATATTCAGTCCAGATGTGACAGAGGTCCAGGTGTTCCTGCGGTACAGATCCTATACCTGGGACCATAACACACACTAGACCAGTGGTTCTCAAATGGGGGTACGGGTACCCCTGGGGGTACTTGAAGGAACTTGAGGGGGTACATGAGATTAAATAAATACCAAGACTAAATAACCCAGAGTCTCCTCCATGCCATGATGGTAACCTGGCACATGCCACATCACCTGTCAATCACTGCCACTTTGACAACTCAAACAATGAAGTCGTGGTTGATGTGTACCTGAAATGCTGCTGAAAACAGAAGAACAAGTGCCAAAGAAGGCAAAATCACAGTCGGCGAAATTCTGACAGTATTCGGAAGAATTTGTTTTAATGGGGTTTCCGTCCACAAGCTGCTGTTGTAACCGAGTTCAAGAATTTGGTTTATAAACAGATCTTTATCGTAATCCTAAAAGAAGGCACTTTAAGCTGATGATTATTTTTGTGCAAAACTCTTCATCACTAAATACATTTTTAACAAGTTTTACAAAGTTTAATAAGTGAGACACTGATGACACAATGTTTTATGTCCTTTTTTCAACCGAAAATGCTCTGCACTGTTTATGGGGTACATGGCTGAAAAAAATATTTTACAGGGGCACATCACTGAAAAAAGGTTGAGAAGCACTGCACTAGACTAAAGACGACATTTATTATATACAGAACAAACCCACAGATTGAGTTAGAGGACAAAGCCTGTGTAAGATGATCTTGACTAAGTTTAAGAGGTTGTGGTCTACCACTTTTACTGAATCATTTATGTTGTCTTTTATCCCTCAAACCTGTTTCTTTTTCATTTTATCTTCTTAACTTTTCTCTTTTTAATTCCAATTACTATGATCATTATCATTAATATTGATAGAGGATGAAACAGTCTTCTAACGTGTTGCTCTACATCTCTCATGTCACATGGACTGAGATCTGGAGACAGTGGCCATCAGTGACCCCTCGAGACCTCAGCAGAAACATCATTTTAACCTGTTAATGATCAACAAGATGATTAAAGTCAGCCCAAACTGAGACACAGTAGTTCTCAGAGCCCTGCTTTGCCACGGTCAGTGGTTGGTCCTGTCTGGACTGGAGCCTGGTTCTGTCTGTAATAACACTCAGTGGTGGTGAAGCTGCTGCTGCTCCTGGTCTCACCTGCCTGTAACGTTTACAGTGTCAGTATTTATCCCCTGCTCTACACCCACAGCGCTGTTTGTCATCTCTGAAACTCGTCGAGCTCATCGATGAGTGTGTTTCCGGTATTGTGGGTCGTGGTGGTGCAGGTGTAGGTGTGTTACCCGCTCTCTAGCCTCCCTCTCTGAGTCCGCCTCCGCCTGCAGCAGCTCGGCCCGGTCCTCCGCCTCGTAGGCCGCCTGCTGCAGGCTCTGGATCTTCCTCCTCACCGCGTCTATCGAGGTGAAAGCCGCCATGCTCTCTTTGCGGTCTGCACTCTGGCTTCTACCGGGTGTCGCGGCGTTGCCGTGGTAACCGTGGTGACAACGGTGTCAGAGGTCGGATTCAACGTGGGATTCTTCCGGTTGCAGTTTCAAAATAAAGGGACTATCGATAGAAACGACCGTGAAACTAACCTGGACAAGCTATCTGTGTCAGGTGTGGATACAGCTTGAGTCTGTTTTTTTTTCTTTTTTACTGAAAAGTTATCAACAAGTTATTACTTGACTTTTTTCCCCTTTGCAGCAGCCACCATTCACTTCTGTTGCCTGTAGAAACCTCAGAGCTAACTGACACACAGCTGTCCCCTGTCTGTCTGTGATCAACACCAGATGTTTCTGTATCATATTTTTACTGACTTTATATTCAAACATTTTCACAACTGTAATTTGTTTTCTTTTTTTTTTTTTTAATTTACTGTAATTTAACACTGATAGATTATTGATTATAACATATTAGGACCCTGCCTTTTGATTCATGTATTATACCATCATTTGTAAGCTGGTCCTTATACTGTTCTGTATCTTATAAACTGTATTGTAAATATGGCAAATCAATTACACATTGTAGATCACAGAAATAACTGTAAAGTTCAGCTGTTTAAGGGGAAGGTAGTAAGTTAATTGGTTGGAAACGACCTCTAACTTTCCCCTCATATCTGCTCCATGAGGCATTCACAGTAGACAGTTTGTGAACAGATGTCCTGAGGCAGAGACGGTGCAGTGAACGCCACCTAGAAGCAGCGGACTCCTGTAAGCACTGCAGGCATAAACAAATTCATGCATTGCTCTGATTTTTTCCCATCTTTGGTAACATCAGTCCCCCCCCCCCCCTGCGTCACTCTCACATTCTGCTCTATAATTGGTCATAAATGCTGTGACTCATCACTCAGGGAAACCTCCAGAAATGTCATTACTCTCCCGAATTATTGGCCCCGGGTCTTCGCAGCATAGACTGAGTATAAGCTCAGAGGTTAGAGGTTAAATGAACACTTGGTAGTGTTGGTATGGTAGATAGGAATGGTAACAGCATGGTGTGAAGGCAGTGAAGTCGAGAGGAGACCACAGCTGCACCTCCAAACTCCATCTGGAAGCCTGGTGGAAGGTCAAATTCACTATGACACTGTGACAAAATGGTGAAGCGCTGTGGCTGACTGTATGATTTCTTAACAAATAACTTCACTCTGAGTTAGATACACAAGGACCTTTTAAAGCTTGGTGGAGGGATGTTTACTCTGGACTTGTTGAAGACTGATTTTGGCTACAGATAAGGAGGTGGACTCGGTTCCCCATCACTGATACAACACCAGATATGGATCTTTTTATGTCCAATATGAAGATCAGCATATTGAGCATATTTAAGACAGTCTTGATGGAATTTCCTGTCCATGAACCACCTGGTGTCTGTGGCCAGATGAATTACACTGTAGGGAAAACTTTAGGATTAACTTTAGTCCTGGACTAACATGGAACAAACCTTGGGCCTGGACTGAGCTGTGATTTCAATACTCTGTTTCTCACAGTGTCACAGTAGAAAATGTGCTTTAGAGTTTAGAGGTGAGCACTGGTGTTTGATATAATTTGATTCGATATACAGTGCTGTAGAACTTCAATATAGTACAGTGGTATTGCCAGACAGTACTCTGGTCTTGGAGTGGACAGTTCTGCAGATCTCAGAGCAGTTCTTCAAGAACACTAGGACAGCAGCGGTATCTCTTCAGGCTAGTGCCAGGCATGGACTCCAGAAACCGACCCCTCTACACTGAGCCCTCCACGTTGGTTAGAGTTGATGGCATTAGCCGCGAGGTGCAGACAGGCTTTATGATATGTTGGTAGAATCTGATACTGCATATGACAGATTTAATGGCGTATCTGCTGCTGCTGTCAGCGGCGGCGCTGCTCCTCTGCACCACTTTGCGCATGGAACTAATGACGATGATGCTTTGGGGATTTAGCCCAGGCAGCTTTAGCTGACACTGAGTGAAGGTCAACATTAAAATGGTTCTGATTACTGCACATGTGTGAGTGTGAAGCTGGACTAACAGTAACAAACCACCCTGTGCATATTTAAGACAGGAGGAGTTAAGACTTCACACGGCTGGTTATAGCAGTACTGATGTCACTGATGGTCTAAATTTACACGGTGTGGTAATTCAAGTTAAACAAACCAGAGGAAACAGTTTGGGCAGTGATATATGAAACAGTGACAGCACATGTAGTCAGAGTGTGACTGTGTGAGGGATCAGATGTGACTGGGCTCAATAGGATTTTGTGCTCTTCAGCTCCCTTCACTCACGTCTGTTGCCTTCTTCTCTGCCTGCTCCAGCTTCTCCTGGGCGTCCTTCAGCGACTCTGAGTACTTGTCCAGCTCATCCTCCACACCCTTCAGCTTCTTCTGCAGACCCAGCAGCTCCTCCTCTAGCTACACAACAAACACACAAAGAGAACACACACACCACATGATGTCAGGAAGATTTGCTTTGATCTTTGATATTTACAACCATAGAGGGTGTGGAAATAATGTAGAAGAGTACATGATACATTTAATATGTTGGTAACAAATGAATGGTGAGGAGGTCAGATTGAGTGTTCCTGTCTTATGATCCATGTGCTGTTTAGGTTTAGGCTGAAAAACACTTTGGGTTTGGTTCAGTATTAAAAGGTCAAGACCAACAAATGGTTCCTATGTCACCTACATTGTTGGTAGTAGCTAATGTAGCCATGAGCACCAGAGCTCACAGATGTGGTAGGACTCCCCAACACCTGGACACTTAAACAAAAGCTACATGCTACTTAAACGAACTGTTGAAGGCCTGGAGGTGTCAGTGTGCTGGTTGGATTGTTGCATTGTCCAGTCTGTGTCTGGCCCTGCCTTCAATCTCAGTCAGACACCACTTTGTAAACCTGCATATTTGAAGCACACTCTGGCCTTCATCATGTTTCAATTGCTACACAGAACCTACCTACCAACAAATGTCAAATGTCTTGTGTATGGACAATATGTGTAGGAGATTAAGTCAGGCATCTAGATCTCAGCTAGCGCAGAATATGAATATGCAGAGGTCCGACAGGAACTGGACTCCAAAACTCAAGTCAGTGAGGTTTAAATGTCTGAGTGATAGAACCATTCAGCTGACAGCTAAGTGCTACCAGCTAAACCAGTTACCAGCTAATTTACAATAATGAACAAACACAGTCTAGTTTAAATGATAACGCAGAGATCATCACTGACCATACTGAAAACTAACTGCAGTCAGGAGCTCTCACACCTGGAGTCAGTCAGTGAAACCTGATTGGATGTTTGGGTCAGAGATACTTTGACACTCATCAGTTGATGATAACCAGGACTCGCAACAAAGATATGAGAGACTGAGGGTGAAGAACAGTTGATGAGCATCAAGGTGAGAGAGTCGTGTCAAAGTGTCGAAGTCTTCATTCCACATTCTTCAGTCCACAGACACAGAAATGGTCTCTGTAGCTACTCTGTCTTGCAGATGATGAGAAACAAGGAGTCACAGCTGAAGGCTGAGGGGAAATACTGGAGCTGGTCCACATGTCTCTATGAGGAGATGCTGTGGACTGAGCTGCAGAGCTGCTCTCACCAGACATCCTGAGACTGTGTCTGAACTGGAGCTGCTCTGTAAGAACAACGGTCCAAACTTCCCCCTGAAGCAGCTGCTGGAAGAACTGGTCTCAGCTTATTGGAGCCAATGAAGTTCAACCAGATATTAAAGCCGAGGTTCACTGACTGTTTAACGCCTAAGAAAAGTCCATCTGTTGTTACTGTGAAATTCACAGCACAGATTCATGCTCCTCATTGGATACTGACCTATTAATATCCACTTCTTATTTAAATGACCCCATTACAGTAATATGACTCTAATGAACCCGTTGCAGAGGATTTCCTTGGTCACAATAATATTTTCTATTCTGGATCTAAGACTTCTGTTATCAATAACTCATTTCCAACATTTCAGCAGGTTGCCATTTACAACAACAGCTCCAAGGACTATAAAAAGCCAATTGTACCCGACAACAATGTCCCCAGGACAAATGTCCTTTCTATATCACTTCTGACAGTCTCTCCAGCCTGTAGCCATGTAAGGCCTCTCAGTCACAAATAGCCTGGGACAGTCCTGATCCTACTGTCGACTTTGTGGCAGCTCCCAAATGACAGCCTTGACCGTCTTTCTGAGAGGAGCAACAATTCAAAGAAGGTGGGGGTCTTTTAGACGGGGCACAGAAATAGACACACCGGCAGTCAGTGCTCCGGCGCACAGAGAGGTGATTGTGTAGCCATTGTTAATAGCTACGATCTGAGCTCCTCTGGGAACATGCGCTATGTGGACAGTTGCATAGCTGAATAGTTGCTGTCTATTCATAGATTGCTACCTGATCTTGTCAATTATACTGGGGGGCACATGCATGAAGTAATATCACTGTTCTCTAGCTGAGACAATAAGCAGCAACCAACCTCTCAGTTCACAGCTGGAACTGCAGCTGGATTTGGCAGAAGGCTTGGTTAGAAAGTCTGTGGCTGAATCCATACTGTTGGACAAACTCTGGGGCCCGGCACACTGTGATCCAGGGCTCCACCCCCTGCGATAATATCACATGCCACGATATGTGGGACTGGACAGTATCAAGATATCAAATTCTAGATATCGCCCAGGTAGAATCGGGCAGCACGATGGTGCAGGTAGTAGCACTATTGCCTCTCAGCAAGAAGGTTGTGGGTTTAATTCCCAAGCTTGGGGCCATGGTACTCAACTATGGTCTGGGTGGGTTGGGGTCTGGGTGGAGTTTGCATGTTCTCTCCTTGTCTATGTGGGTTCTCTCTGGGTTCTCCATCTTCCTCCCACAGTCCAAAGACATGCACAAAGGCTTGATTGACAGCTCTAAATTGCCTGTAGGTATATATTTGAGTGTGTGTATGACTTGTTTGTCTCTATATAGACAGACTGATGACCTGTCTAGGGTGTGTACCACACCCTTAAACTATGTCAGCTGGGAGTGGCTCCAGCCCACTTGCGAGGTACAGACAATAGATGGATGGATGGATGGATGGATATCATCCAAGTCTAGTATCGACCACAAAGAGGCCAGTGGTCAGCCTAGATCTACGTGAACTACTGGATTACTGACTTTTGTTTTTTAATCTTTTTATGTGGTGAGTGGAACAGACAGAGGCTTCTATTGTGTGATGCAGCTGTTGCTGGTCCTTTGGTGGAGAATAAGTTTTAGACTTGGGAACAGGTCTAAGTCTCATCTGCTCTTGGAGCTCAGCTGCCAACCTGAGGATTTTTCTTTCAAACTGAACTCTATGGTGATAATACTGAAGAAATCGTAAAGATAAGAAACCATGTGGCTACTGTAATAGATGAGTTTAAATTAGGATGACATTCATGTGTTTAGCAGTAAATCTCCACTGGTCCTGTGTCTGAGTTAAAGTTCTTACTGGACTTGCTGAAGACAGCTGATTGGTGAAGAGGTGCACCAGAGGGCGGAGCCATTACATTGAGTTATCTTCATTGACTCTGTCTGGTCTATGATCACCTCCGTCAGCCTGTTAGCATGTAGAGCTGAGGTTAGAAACCATATTTAGCACTAATGTGAAGAATTAATAGGCTCTAGGTGTGTGTTGTTAGTTTTTGTACATTTAATGATACTCGAGTTGAATTACTGAAAAATATGATTTAACCAAGTTCACAGATGCTTGAGACTGATCAGTGTTTCTTTATTTTATGTTTTTCAGAGTTAACATGAATACTCTGAGAAGCAGGTTAATGTACCAAATGGTTTCTTCACCGTGTTGTGTTGTTTATATTACTCAATCCTGGTTTAATCTCCGGAGCTACTCAGCTCTTTTTCACTTCTCAAAGCTGTGTCTTGTCTTTTTGTGTTCACATTTTTTCAACACAATCTTTCATCAGTGGAAAAGTCAGTTTCACTGACAGAACAATGACACAGAACACTGTCCAAACACAAGGTGAAATACAGTAGCAGAGAACTGTGTGTCTTCATGTCCACCTGATGAATCTCTTTTAGCTCTGTGTTTGGTCTCCACCACCAAAACATGTGGCTCTTCAGCTGCATTTGGGATGACGCAACAGCCATTGTATCTTTAAATTTCAGTATCTTATTTTGAAAAACACATTGAATTGTTACAGTGATAATCATAATCCAGATTGCAAAAACAGTAATAACAGTGACATGACAGCAATCCTGTAATACACTATAAAGCCTGCTAAACACCAGTGTTAATGTGAGGTCACAGGCTGTGACTGTTTTAAATGCTTCTGAGCGTACTCATGTATCGTCATATCTCTGAGGAGGTACATGATTCAGTGGTCTATCCTCAGGGGAGTCATACTCTCCTTTCATTATGAGACGGTGCCTATCAGAAGATTCCATTATTTCAAAACCAATATATTTAGATTTATCTACTGTTACACAAAGAGTGAAAAAATAAATGAGTAAGGCTCTTGTTTCTTCATCTACATCCGTCCACTAGTGTCTGTGTGGGTGTGGCCACCAGGCTACATACATAGTCCACACTTATTTGGTCTGTCAGAGTGATTTTCCACTGAAGGCAGCAACACATGAGGCTGTTCACTCTTCATCCAACTAAAACCACCTGCCTACATGTCTCCTGTCACTTTCAACCATTCACCAGTATTCATTAATAATCTTGTAACAGAGTCTCTGCCCCCTCCTCCTGTTTAACCTCAGTCATGTCAGACCAGACGCTGCTGGTCCTGAAGCTGAGGTGGACCCACATCCTGATCCCAGATCTCTGATCCTGGTCCTGGTGCTGCTCGGTGTGGGACTGTCTGATCTGTTCTAACACTGAGTCTAGAACAGGATACAAAGGTGTGATACAAAGAAATAAGACTGACATGAAATGAAATGAGTGGCACTTGCTGATGAATGTAAGAGCAGATGAATGTGGACTCTGTCTGGACATGGTGTGGCTCCGGGCTCCTGCTGGTGCCAGGGGCTCCACTGTTCAAGTCCATGATGCCTGTCCTCAGGCTGAGGACAAATGTTCCTGGTTGTTCCTTTGTCTGTCTTCACTTATCCCCATTATGTTCTCCTACTTTTAAACTGGGGGAAAAAAAACTCCCAACTAAAAGAATCACCCCACTCCCAGTAACCTGGAGGAGATGCTCCTGCAGAGACTGGCTCTTCAGGTGGTGCAGGTGAGAGTGGAGCCTACCTGTTTGCATTTGTCCTCGGCTCCCTTCTTGTCCCCCTCGGCTTGCTCTGCCCGGTCTATCGCGTTCTCCTTATCCAGCTTCAGCATCTGCATCTTCTTCTTGATGGCCTCCATGGTTGCTCAGCTGTCGGGTCTCAGCGGCGGGAGAAGAGAACTCGGCTATCCGGACAGAGGACAGAGACAAGGACCGGTCTGTGACACGGACGGAGGTGGACAGGAGCGCGCGTGCTGCGTGTCTGAGCGGCTCGGGTAGGGCTCGAGGATGGAATAGCAGCTGCACGAGCCCCACAGTTTTTTCATTGTGGATCCACACGAGGACGTTGTCCATATTTAGGCAGCGCGAGCAGCCCAGTGTGTGTGTGACGTGTGTGTGTTCAGTATGTGGGAATAAATCAGCTGTGTCCGCGATGAGGAGGTTTCTCTGACTTCATCACAGGAGGACCAGGCCCTGCTCCACCTGGACACCAGGAGAGACTGTAATGTGATGGAGCTGATCACTAACAGGTAGAGTCCTCCACCAAGCAAATGGGAGGGGGCAGGTGGTGTCAGAGTCACAAAGCAGCATCCACAGTACAGAGGTCACGTGTGAGTGACAAAGGTCTAGAAACAGACATGGTTGACGACGTTGATGTGTACAGAGGTGGGTCTGAAAATCTAAGTGGGTGAGGTCTGAGTCCACGGATGAGCAGACCTGGTCTGGATTCAGTCCCGAGGGTTGGGGTACAGAGGGGTGGGCGTTGGGGGAGGGGATGTAGGTCCAGGATGACAATCCCAGAACAGAGCTCAGTATGTGCACTGCTGTTGATCTAAACCACTCTGTTACCTGTACACAGAGGTCCCTTCAGAGCAGCTCCAGGCTCCGGCTGCCTTCACCTCACATGCTGCCACGTTGTACATTTTAGTAAGTATCAGAACATTATTATTATTTTTTTTATTTCTAAGAATTTGTGTCTGATATTTTAGTTTTTACTTCTCTGTGGGACTAATTTTGTTATTACAACAATCAAGGACTTGACCTTATCTGGATTACCAACCAGCTGAGGAGGGGCCCAGGTCCCCAGGGGACCTGAAAGTCCCCACTGTGCAGCTGGTGCTGTGTGGTAATTTGGTGACATTAGTCCTGACTGATCCTGGTGCTGACTTCTTGTCCTGAACAGGATCCACAGGTTGAAGTCCTGTTCCAAGATCTTTACTGTTTCTTGTGATACTGAGACTCTATGATCATATTTGAGCCTGTGAACCTGCTAGGATACAGTGTATGAACAGAGGGGGTGGGGTGCAATGGGGGGTAAATAAGGGCTCTGCAGTTTATTATTAGCCTTGAGAAGGTGAACCCAGTCCCAACTTAATGAAGCTCAAATAGACTGATAATATACAACAGTAGATTCCCAGGATGCATCACTTCCCCCTGCAGATCTAGAGTGACGGCGGATGAGTGGATATAAACCTGTTGAATAAAAACAAAGCCGAGAGGAGGAGTTTGACTGAAAACTGGCTTTATTGAATATAAATCTCTGTTACAGTGCCCAGGAGGTGGTACAGCTGTTCACCAGCTTTACATTTATACCACAAGAAGTCAAACATGTGAACAAAAGAAAAGGCTTTGATTACAGTCATTTATATCTGCTCTGTTTGCTCTAAAATACTGTGAAGGAAGCTACAGATATGTGAGGTTTACATGAGCTTCTGTTACTAACTCTCAGTTAAGTGAACATATTGCTCTAAAGGCACTTTAAAAACCCTGCTACACTGGAACAGAGCAAGCTAATATTAGGTCCTCGAACTCTATTATTTTACCTCTCATTAGAAAACATTAGGCAGAAGCCGAGCATCATGGGATTGTACGGTGACAGAAGTCTCTAGAAGGTATGAAGCTCAGCGTCAGACACTAAAAACAACATGTTACTGGAGTGAGTCAATAAACACTGGAGTTAAATATATGGCTTCATCACCTTTACACAAACAAGTTCTCTAATCTAACCCAGGCCTGAATACTGCAGCTGCTTCAATTCAAAATACCAAAACTTTATTCAGATACTGGAAGACCTTTTAATACAGTTCATTCTCAACCTTTAAAAAAATAATGTTTCTCCACTTTGATTTGTTCCATCGCAAAGTTTCCAAATCTAAAAATATTTCATCGTCTCAGATTCAAACACTGTGACACGTAACGCACTGGACATCATCGGCCATGTGACCATCAGTGTGTTCATACACACATACGCACAGACACATCTGCATAGAACATTTGGATGCATAATCAGCGTCGAGGCAGAGCTCATGCTCGCCTTCATCTCTATGATCTAACAGTGAAGGCAGAGTTTAACACAAAGACACACAACACAGACACAATGAAGACATGCACACAGACACAGAGGAGGGAAAGATGTAGATATGCTCAAAGTATAAGATCATATATAATCAAAAGCACAGACACCTTAATTAACACTTAAGGCACATATTATTCAGTATTATCAAAACTCAGAATCATTGGCTTCGTTTGGTTTCTGACTTAAATACAGAGACTGATCCTGTGGAGGCGGAGTCAGTCTGCTGATGTTGGTTTACTGAAGCATGAAGCTCCTCTACATGTAGCTGGGGGAGGGTCCTGAGCAATCACTGCTGCGTGACTGACACACTCTCACTGCTCCTGGCCGTCCTCCCGCAGCTCTGTGGGCAGGAACTTGTACTGCTGCTGTCTGATCATGGCCAGCTTCTTCCTGGCCTCATCCAGTTCCCTCTCTTTCCTCAGCATCTCCTCCTGAGCAGCGATGATCTGCAACACAAACACAGCCTGTCAGTTCACACCTGGCACACACCTGATCACCTGTCACTAAACCCCTCCCCCTCACTTTTGGTAACCAGGCGGATGCAGCAGTTAGCGAGACTGAGTCACCACTTCATTTATCATTTCTTTAAAGAAAGTATTCTTTTATTGCTTTGTTTCTCTATGGACCTAATCTGTGTCTGAAATTAAGTAAATATCAGAGGTCCCATTTAAAATAAACGGTGCTCTATGTCAAAGTTGAGACTCGTGTTTGCATCTCTCTGCTGCTCCTCACTGGTTTTGAGGAAGCTGCAGTGTCTGAACTCACCTCAGTCAGTCTTCATCCTAAAAATGACCTTCTCATTAGTTAGAGTTAAAGGTCCCATGTAGTAAAAAGGTAGATTTCTTAACAGGGTTTTGTCTCTGAGAGGATTAGACTGCTCTGAAAACAGTCAGCCAATCAGAGAGTACTTTAGAGCCTTCTGATTGGCTGACACTGACCTGTTGTTCCTAGAGCTCCAGAGTGAAGCCTGAGAGAGTTGTAAAACTACACTGAGACTGTTTTTGGTTGTTAAGACACAGCTGTAGATTCTTTGAACACACTTTGAGGAACTTAAAACAGGATGTGAATCTAACCTTGTGTCTTGTTATGTAGGACACACGCCTTTTTCTTCCCTGTGTGACTCACCTGAGCGATTCCTCCCACCATCTTGCTCTTGACCACCACGGCCTGGTCGTCCTGAGCATCAAACGCTGCCTTCTGCGCTGCCTTCACCAGATTGTCAGAGGCTCTCTTCACAGCGTTTCCTGCAGCCTGCACACACACACACACACAGTATTTCAGTCAGTCTGGAGTTAATTCACATACAGAAATCAGAGTCCACTCACTGTGTTTCTCTATCAAACTGAAACATGAGGGGGAGATGAGCTTAATGTTTCTGACATGAGGCACAGTTGAGTCACTGGGCAGATGTGGAAACAGACACATTCAGACTGGGAGCAGCAGACAAATCAACTGTGCTGCTTGTGAACAGCAGCTCCTGGAAAGGGAATGATAACTTCCACCAGTGGTCAGAGACAAAACCATAACAGGTTTTTTTTTCTGCTTAGTGCCTGAGAACTGCTGTAAAAGGCAACGAGCAGCAGCCTGCTCAGCTCCGCTGAAAGCCAAACACTGGTCTGATTGGGCAGCTCGGCTCCAGCAAACTGGAATTTTGTCCTTTTGCGGTTGTGTGGGCTGAAATCTGACACTGAGCTGGCACAGTCACACAGACATGAGTGAATCCTCCCTGCTGGTTTATCTTTGGCTGGAATGTTACTGTTAGTCTGGCCCTGACACACACCAACACCGTGAGGCTCCTCATCAGCTGTGCACACACTGCTCACACACTGTCACAGTGCTGATGCTCTAAAAATGCACCTTACATCAGTCGTTTAAAGAGGAACTCAGCCTGTTTGAACTTGAACGCACCTTCCCCACAGTGAAATATTCCTATATTCAAGTCTAGCAACATCCCAACACTGACACTTCTACCTGCACGCCACCCCCCCCGCATCCCTCCTCCACAGCACCAGACTCATGTCAATCAACAAAGCGGTGACACCACAGGATGTCCACAACCTCCCACATCTGGCCTTTGAAGATGCTGAAGATGTTACAGTCCTGTTTGTCTTCATTTTGGCTGCTGATGTCGACTGATGCTTGCACATCATTGGCTGGTAAACTAAGTCCCGCCCTCCACAGATATGAGGGCTGACCCGAGTCTATGTTGCTATCATCTGTGGTCATGTGACCTCTTCCATAAATCTGTTGAGGTTTCTGGCTGAGGTACCTGTCAGTCACATGACTGAGCTGGACAGATTTCAGAGTGGCTGTGCAGCAGCTACACAGGAAGATTGAGAGGCATCTGAAGTTTCTGTCAGTCGTGTCACTGGAATCCAGTTTCTGGATTTAAAAGTTACATTTCAAACTTCTCCATCAGCATGGCTTTAGAAACAATGTCTTGGTCTCTACCCTTGATTCTTCTTATTGTATAGCCTGATGTCACATGTCAAAATAGTTGATAAATGACACTAAAACCAAAGAAATTTAAATTTACTCCCATATTTTGGCTGATTGACCCTGTATATCCATCCTACTGAAGTGGTAACTGACTGGCAGGAAGGTTGCACACAGGCTGTGGATGTTACTTATTCTGCTGTATTGTGGTGTTTTTGAGGTTATGAATGTTATGTTTGAATTAATAGTTGACAGGTGACAAAAGACTGTGTAGTTAATGGGGAAAGATTCAGATCACAGTCAGGACATTGATACTATTATAAAATACATATTCACTGCATCCAGCTATTCTTTTGATTTCCATTAATCTAGTGAGACTCTGAGGCTTTCAGTGAGCTTCTTGACGTCTGTGAGAACAATGTGTGAACAGGCCGGCTGCTGTATTAAACTGGATCACTGTAGATGGTGCAGAACTAACTGGTAACTCAGTGGATATGTCAGCGCTGTCCCTGAACCACCTGCTGCTTTCCTCAGATATTCACACATTCGGCCGAGACTCCGTGCATTACTCAGCACTCTGAATAATTACAGCCTTAAAAAGCACCGAGGCAGAGAGTGATGAGAGCAAGTGCTGCTGCTGTAATCATAGACTGGGGTTAGTGTTTCCAGTTCTCAGTGCCATGGCTGGACTGGTGGATTGTTTCCAGAGCGGCTGCAGACATAAATGTATGGGAATTACTGGGGTGGCAGCTGCAGGCCCAGAAGAGGAGGAGATAAGCCACTGCTGATTGGATCAGAGAATATGAGATGGCCTGGGCAGCCTGATGTGCTCGCA
This sequence comes from Caranx ignobilis, assembly GCA_021432705.1. NCBI lineage: Eukaryota > Metazoa > Chordata > Actinopteri > Carangiformes > Carangidae > Caranx > Caranx ignobilis. The sequence goes on from MU269987.1 coordinate 3,865,247, forward strand.
GCAAGTGCACACAGCCTTAAAGATAGTATTTTTGGGTGGTTGAAGTGACAGGAGATACTTGTATTTTCTGTTATGTCTTGGCAATGACCGCATCAGTTACACATAAAGGTCAGAACAACCCTGCTCTGCCACATCATGTCCATCAGTGAGCCGCTGCTTTCACTGGAGATTTACTGCTAAAGTTTTAAAGACTCTCGTCTGGATCTTCTCTGTAGTCCTACTGTAGGTCTGACAAAGTAACCATGATGATGTCCTCATTCTGACTCGGAGAGTTTAAATCAGAACATTGGACGTGGAGGAGTCTATAAAAAAACCAGACAGATTCTGTGGTGCGCTGTGGGAATTGTAGGATGCAGTGCTGTTGGATGCTCAGTAACATTAGAGGTGGGATAGCTCAGCTCTGGTTCTGCCTGATCAGTGAAATGTGTGCATTAGCCCACTGAAATGCAGCAGGATGTTAAGTGCTCTTACCTGTGCTAAATATAGAGCACGCTAATCCTGATGTAGCAGCTGTGCAGATCATGCAGCTCACCTGTAACCCTAAACACTACAGAGCCGTCTATGAATAGACTCTAACATACTGTACAATCTGCAGCAGCCTCAGCTGTTGCAGAGTGACTGATTGTTGTGATTGTTCCTTCAGCAGGTAGAGCAGCTCCAGATCATCAGCACAGATGAGAATCACACCTCTGACTGTGAACCTGCCCGGATCAGGTGTCAGTCTGACCAAGCAGGATTAGAGGGTTACAGAGCTAACTTTGGAGGGAGGCTTTTCAGGCTCCAGAAGACGGCTCAAGTTCAAACACACTCCGTTGCCACGGTACACTCACTCCTTGCCTCCATCTGTCTCATCTCGACTGTGATGACGTCATGTTTCAGGCAATTTATAACACTGTACAAAACACTGAGTTGATTCATGTAAATCTGGTTCCAGATCTCAGATCAGGTCCAAACCAAGTGTGTTTATGTGTGTCTGAACAATCTGACCTCGTTTCTGTCTGTGGTACTCTGCTCCAAGCTCACTGGTATTATCTATTGAGGACGTACATATGCATTTCAAAACTGCAGAATCTTATTAAAGAAGCTTTATGACTGCAGGTTTATCAACAGCAAGAAGCAGGAAGTACAGCACCTGCTGGGTACTATTTTCAGCAGCGGATTTATCCACATTTGGTGCTGTAGTGACTTATTGTGGCAGCAGGACAGTGTGTGTGTGTGCGTGTGTGTTAATCAGTTAATTGTGATGAAGGAACAATAGTGGAGCTATAAGATGCATCACAGAGCCTGTTAGATTTATCTACTGCTGGTTTGGACTGAAAATGAGACTCACTCAGTCAGAAACAGAGTGTGACCAGACTTATACTTTGATAATTAGATAAAATAAGTTCATGGCTACAGTTCAGGTGCAGTGTATGAGGCACAGACACTGAGAAATGACTGTATGTTGTGTATTGTGTAGTGACAGTGAAACTGGTGATTATTCCATGTCTGTGTTCATCTGCGAGCTGCACTGCAGACTGGAGTCTAACAGGACGAAGAGAGTGGCTTTGTTGTGAGAGTTGGACGTCAGTCAGATGGTGTGTCTGCTCTGTGACAGGGTGTCAAGATGCAGTTGGGGTGTTTGAGTTGACTGTTTGAAGACACTATCATGTCTCTGACTGTCTCTTCAGTCAGCACACTGTTGATGGAGCGTCAGCTCTGAGGAAACACTGCTGCCTTCTGTCAAAGCTCACACAGTGTTCACAGACTCACTGTCACAGACCTGATTTCACTTCAGTCCTGATCAGTAGCTCTAAATCCATCTGGTGACGGTCTAGAGCCAGTAAAGGTCTGGTGTATAAGTGATGTGAACATCTGATTATTTGAAAACAGTCCAGTAAATGAGTGACCTGTCAGTCGATATCATGTCATGTTAACACCTGCTGGTGTGTTTGTGTCAGAGTGACAACCACATGGTCACAACTAAAGGTCAACAATGGCTCCTTGTTTCCCTGGTGCAGACCAGATGAAGTGTAGTGCGGGTGTGACTGTGACCTTAGACACCATGAACACCCCCCCCCCATCCTCCCATCAGTTTATAGGGGCGACTGCACTCTCAGCTCTCCCTCTGATCTTTATGAGTCTCAGTGCATAGTAATGTGTGGAGGGGTGTGACACACAGTAACATGCAGCACTGACCTGAAGCCTCTTCATGGTCTGGGAGTCCTGGTCGGCCTTGACCTTGCAGGCCACCAGCAGCTGAGCGGTGGAGGCCGCCACCTGCTTGGCTGAAGAGATGAGTTTCTCCTCGCTAGCGTGTCCCTGCACCGCCGAGTTGGCTGCCTCGCACAGGTTGTTGGTTGCTGCGGCAACCATTCGAGCCTGCCGAGTCAAAAGTGAAACGGTGAGACGTTTGATCATCAGCAGAAGAAAGTGTTTTTTTCAACGTGAAAGAGGAGACTTACAGCTGAAATGAGCCCCTGAGACCACTGTCCATCATCCACCGCGTTGGCTGGGATCGCACCCACCTGACAACACACAACACAACACACTGGTTATTATCATGAGCTGATGAAAACTCATTAATCTAAAATACATGATGATCACAGGAACTAATTATGAGGATTTGAAGAGAAGAGCTAATTAAACTTTAATATCTCATGTAAAAGGCTTTCAGTTTGGATCGTCAATTACATGGAGAAGTAACACTGCAGATGTAAATCTACTGACAGGCCTCTGTTAACATGTTGCTAATGATGGATTCTTCTATTCAGTGGTCAATTAGCTTTAGTTTCAGTGTCTATGAAAAAAATCCTGCCTTGAAGACATGAGAAAAAGTTTTATTAATTTAGTTTTATGATGTGGAGCCTCGAGCACAGAAACATCACTGTTGTCCAGATGTTGCCCTGTGCATGAGCCCCTTGCTTCCACATGTGGGTGACAGTGAAGGTGTCTCAGAGATGGACTGCCAGGTGTGTTTGCAGTTGTTTGTTCAGGGTTAATCCTGGTTGACAGGACAAACTGACAGTAACCACTCCTCTGTTCACACGTTCTGTGCACAGGTAGAGCCTCCATCCGTGAGCTCCGTTCAGACGTACCTTCCCTTGAGCCACCAGCTCCCTCTGTGCAGCTGAAGCAGCCTTCACCAGAGCACTGGTGGCAGCTGCGATGGACTTGGCTGCCTCCAGAATCTGCTCCTCAAAGTTCAAGCTCTCATCTGCTTCCTGTTCACAAGAGGGAAACCAATCAACAATCAATAACCACGTTGTGTTACAGGGCTGGTCTACAGTAAGGTGGAGGTAAATGTTAACAGGGTGGAGTTGGCCATCACTCATGTGTGAGGAGCTGTGACCCTGTGCTGAGGTTAACAGGCTCCAGCAGGACGGCCCGCTCTGTAAAAAGCCCTCTGACCTTGGGCTTGGTCCTGGGCCTCAGCTGCTCCAGTTTCTTGGCAGCTGCTTCAATCGCTGCCGCGGCTCCCAGCAGCTCGTTCTCTGCGATGACGGTGGGGTCCTCAGGGTCCACCCACTCTGTGCCTGCAACACACACCAACAAAGCTCACTCTGTGCCTACAGCTCCATTAGCTCCCTGCCCCAGGACGCCTGTTGACTGAACATGGTATAGTAATCCGGTTCACAACATGTTTTAATGTCTAATACTGATTCTCATGATAATCAACTGATTCATTTACCAACTTTATATCAAGGACTGTTCTCTCTGAGCTGATCCACGATCGCACAGAGAACTGATTGGCCCAGAGTGATCTTTAGCTTATTATTAGCTGTTCTTTAGCTGACCCAAGTTATTCTTCATCTTTAATTGTTGTTGACTGTTTATCCCCCAGTGTGTCAGATAAATTGTCTTAACCTGATGTGTTCAGTGTTCAGCATAATTTGTACTTGAGTCAGAGTTGTGTCAAGTTGATTTGGGTGAAATGCACTGAATAAGGCCTAATACTAAATCTTTCCTAACTTCTACATCAGTCACACATCAAGGTGGTATGTGGACTTTTGAAATCTTCTATTGTGATGTCTCATCAAACACTGTTGGTCAGTATTATTATTAACATTCATTAATGTAGATATGTGTTTTAAACCACTGCCTCAAATCAGTGAGGACACAGACATTATTCACTGTAAATGAGGACTGAGACTCTGAGGTGAAGGGGTCAGAGGTTAAGATACCTTTCATGGCTTCTGCAGCCTGGATGAGCTCTGTGACGGAGCCTGCCACCCTCTTGGAGTAACCGGCCAACTGCTGCTTCAGGTCATGAGAAGGTTTCTGGATGATCTGAGAAGGGAAAACAGTCACAGCAGTTAGCTCCACCTCTACACTGATGGTAAACAGTCTGTGTTCAGCCGATGGTAAGCTAAAGCTAACATCAGAGTGGACTTTCACATTCACCACAATTCAAATCAACTGCTTTAAAAAGACAAATTGTATACACGTGTGTTTCTCCTTCTCCTAGTTCCAGTTGTGAACGTGGACCAGTGAAAACTGTAGACCTCCACACACCTGGGTGGTCTAGGACAGGTGTACTTGAGCTCTGTGATGGATACTCTCTTTAATTTCTGAACCCTGTGCTCACATGTGTGTGCACCCTGATACTGGGGAGGAAACTACATGACAGTGGGCTCTGTGGTGGAGAAGGATCCAGCACAAAGAGCAACATGGACAGGCGAGGAGGGTGACGCAGGCGGGAGGTTCAATCAGAGCCACACCCGTTGGTGACTCAGCATCAGTCTGCTGCCACTGTTGTGCTTCACTAACAGAGGCCAACTGAAGGGAGAGCAAACATACAGCCTATGGAATAAAAAGCATGTCAACTGTTTACGCCTCAGACAGGAGAGCCCTGTAAATCATCATCTTCATCAGGTTTATTGTGTTTAAAATGGGAAAATCGATCAACTAAATCAATCTGAGGTGCTGCCAGTTCAGCTGCATTTTATGAGCACAGTTGTTTTTATATAAAGACTTGTACAGAGATTCAGACAGCTGATTCTGCACTGGGACAGCCACAGCCACGCCCAACCCATGTTTGTGGACATAAACTCTCAGTAACACACTGAGAGAGCTTCCTCACAAGCATTCATTAGGTCTCAGTGATGAGCTCATTAGATCTTAGTAATTAAAAATAAACATGATTTTGGCCTTTTCTTATTCTGACAATGTATCAAGAATCTCTCGAGGGAATCCTTTCATATTTGACACAAACATTCACTTGGTCTCAGGGACAAACTGATGAGATTTTGGTAGTCAGGAGTCAAAGGTCAAGGTCACTGCGACATCACAAAACACTTTGTTAGCCATTACTCAAGACTTTACATAGACCTTAAGACAGAATCTCAAACAAATGGTTGAGATTCCCTATGACTCTGGGTAAACTCTGGATGTAACCTGACACCAGTATGAGCGGCCGATGCAGACAACCACAGGGCAGGAACTGTGTGTGAGTTACTGTGATATAACTAAACGTTGACACAGACACTGCTCAGCTCCTGTGTGTTAATGTTACACAGCCTTTAGAGAGAGCAGTGTGATGCAGCTACTACTCTTCAGCTTCATCAGTCAGTTATCTCTGGTTGTGTTTCCACAGTCAGGAGTCCACCAGCTCTGTGTGACGTGCTGCTGCTCAGAGGTGGTTTCAGCTGGTGTCCTCGGGCTGTCCTAGGTGGACATGCAGTATTCAGGTTGGAGCGGTGTGTGACAGGTGCAGGGCATTAACAGGCTTAGCCCACACCCAGCTCAAGTTTATTCAGATGTGTTGTCATGAGGAGAGAGAGAGGCGACAACGTAACTGCACAGGAACGCACACAGCACGCCAAACTAATGCCACACTTACACACACTGCGCACCAACACACAGCGCACACATGTCCACATAACACACATGCAGAGAAAACTCCACTACCTGATTAGACTCTACCACACAGTATGTTAGAGGGTAAAACAGGACGTATGTGTCACACACAGACTCAGGGTATCAGCCCTGGATAACTGAGGACTAGAGGATTGTGCTGCGCTCAAACGCACCAACAACAACTGAACCATGTGACTGAGCAACATGATCATGAGTCAGTGGGAGAAGTGGATTTCCTCCAGAGGTCAGAACCAGGCTCAGATCTCACTGCTGTTCAGATCCATGTTTGATTTGATCTCAGTGACTGAGATACAGAGTCGTACTCATCAACACAACAATCGCTTTCATATCAAGGTGAAAACTCACAACTACCAGTTTAGATTTCACTGATAAAAACTCTCACAGGTGATTTGACTGCATATGGTGTCCACCGGTGAATCCATCACTCGGTGTGTGTGTGTATCAGACTGACTCAACTCTTTACTCCAACTCCAACATGGCTGCTCAGAGTGTGGAGCTAATGCACAGGACTGAACTGTTGTGTTGACTGGAGGTGTGAGCAGCTGATGTGCTCTGACCCTGGCTGGTCTGAGGCTCAGCTCTGACAGAGGAGGAGGTCTGACTGTAGACTACACCACAGCAGCAGGAAACTAACACACACTCAGTCTAAATGCACAGGACGACTGTCGAGTCAGAGTCCACAGCCTGCTGCCTGACACAGGACAGGTCCCTGTGAACATGCTGCTGACTCTGCTCTGCAGGTCGCCTGAGGTCAAGGTGCTCTGACGCAGGTCAGTCTTGCAGGTACTCACCGGCTTACACCGACATCAGTGAGCCACAAGTTTAAAGAGCAATGACAGAGCAGAGGGAAAAGAAAGAGAAGAGGTTATCAAACACAGAGAGCTGACACAGAGATGACAACGTCCACGCCACCATGTTTTCATTGTAATATGGTACTTTACATGACACACACCTGAAAACACACACAAAGGTGGCAGTCATCTACATGGGGCATGTGTGAGCAGGACGCAGGCCATTAAACAAACCACACACTTAAATTTCACTGCACAACAGCTACAAAGACAACAATGTCAGTAAGTGGTGGTCGTCAGCATCCAAAGATCACACTACAACACAACCACAGAGTTTCAAAACTAAAAGGAGGTCAGCAGCATTTTCACAACTTTCTGATCAGTCATCACAACAACACCACGTGTTATTTAACAGCAAACATTCAGACATTGAACTGACAGCAGACGTCCAGCAGTGACTGCACAGACAGACAGACTGGTGCTTCAGGTGATGTAGGAGCTGCTCTAACTCCTGGCTGGAGTGAATCTATTCACTGGAATGTACAGTTACTGCTATCAGCTTGTTTCTCTGGGATTTTTAATAAACTGGAAATAACCAATAAAAACATGTTGTGAATGTGTCGTTATGGTAACTGGGCAAGGACTGCCTTAGTTAAAGGGAAACTATGCAAGTGTGGTCACATTTATATTTGTGTAGTCTAAACTGTCATAAATGAAAGATTACAGGTTACAGAGCATGTTTGTATCACGGTGTGCAGAGACGAGAGCTGGGACACCAGGGAGGAGGTCAAGTGCTGCACTGATGTTGCAAGGTTGGTTTTCAGCACAGAGAGGCCAGGTGGAGGGCAGAGAGCCTCCATTCTCCCTCGTATCACGTTACAAGTCATGTATGTGACCATCGCAATTACTGAAGCTGTTTAACTAAGGTAAAAATGTAGCATAGCTACGGTAAAAATCCTGCATAGTTCCTCTTTAAATCTACAACGTTATATAAACACATGTGTCAGTGTGTGTACTGGGGGGGGGGGGGGTAATGAGGTCTTACCACCAACACATGCTCCAGCAGTCCCAGGTATCCAGTGGCACACTCATTACCATAGCGCAGAGCTCTCATCTGCACATCTTTGCTGACCTCAGGATGGTAGGCAGCTTCCTGCGGGACAGAGGGACAGAGACACTTGAGCTACAGTGAAGGTTCAGACGGATCACATCTGTGTGTTAGACTGAGAGGAAAGAGAGGAGGAGGCTGATTCTGGACCATCAACACATCACACGAGCCCAAAAAGCAGCTCAAACTTACTCTTACTCAATTCCTTTAAAGTGATTTTATACAACTTCCATTTCTTTTTCCATGTAACTTTTCTTTATCTCTCTGTGATCTATGATGTGACTGAATGTCTCAGGATGTGTTTTAAGTATCTGTCTGTTTGTTTTGAATTCCTTGTCCTGTGAAACACATTGAACATGAGATGAAAGGTGCTGTATGAATGTTCTCAAACCTTTCATCATTGTTATTTGTTAAAAAGTGAAACTGTTGGTGAGTTGGTGCATTGACCAGAGACAGAGGAACACACTGATTCACTTATACAGATGTATAGGTGGGTGTATCTGACAGCTGGCGCTGGGATGATTGTCATAGCAACGTCAACTCTGCTGTATTAAAAGGTTGAACTTTACTGCAAACAATAGACCCACAGTGTAGGTCAGCAACAGGTGATGTCACCTGATTCACAGTATATTAGAGGCTGCTGTGAGCAGCTCAGTGGCCCCGCCCCCCAGACCTGAAGCTCAGGTGTACCTTGCAGGAGTGCAGCATGTCAGCAATAGCTCTTCTACTGAGGTTGGCTGTGGCAATGATGTCTTCCTGACGACAAGAGTTCCCAGCAGCCACTGCCTTTGCTGTTGCCATAGTGATTCCTTTAGTCATGCGAATGAACTCCTCTGGTGTGGTGGTCTTTGGTGGTGGGTCAGAGCTGCTGAACACCTGTGAGGTAAAACCAGGAGACAGTGGGAGAGACAGCTGATGACTCAATCACAGGGTCAGTTCTGTGCTGTGGCGCCTCCTGCTGGGTGGAGCAGGGACACTGATGACCGTAATGACTCACAGCCAGCTCCTGTTTGATGTGTTCAATCGTGGCCTCCAAAGCTCTGGTCCCCTTCGTGGCTTCATCCTCCACGGCCTTCACTGTCTTCAGGAGGGACGTCACATTGGTCACCATCACCTGCAGCAAGAGGTCAGGTCACATGAATGTGGATTAGACTGATGGAGCATTAATGAATCTCATATGGATAGACATCACAGACTACTCTCATGTCTCTTTACACACAGTTGCAGAGGTGTAGAGGTGTGTAGGTGTGGAGCAGGCTGGTCCATCAGAGCAGTAGGTAAGCCTCTCTGACCTTCCCTCTTGTCTCTTACCTTAGCAGAGTTCTTGAGCTGCAGCATGCTGGGGTCGTCATGAGGTTTGCCTGCAGCAGCCTTGGTGGTGCTGATGAGGTTACCCAGAGCTTTGGCCACGTCCTTCACTGCATTGATCAGGACAACCTGTAGAGAGCAGGACATGGTCTCTGTCTTACCTGTTGACTTCACATAGAAGCACAAAGCAGTAGGTGTTTCTCTGAGGACTGGACTGTCCTCTGACAGGCAGCTCTGTGGTCCTTACCTGGGTCTCTGGGTCTTCAGAACCCAGGCTGGCAGCTCCCAGTTTGACCACATCAGCCAGTTTGGTGATGGTGGTCACAGAGGACTGGGCAGCCTGGGCCAGCTTCTCCTGACTGGCTCCAGCTCCAGACACCAGCAGCTTGGTGTCCTCCACCAGAGCCTTGGCTGTCTTCAGGATGCACTCTCTGCACAGAGGGGGGAGACATCAGTGTCAGCATCACTGAGAATGACCAACTGTTTGTGACATCTAGAACAGGACCCAAAGGTTGTAGTTCATCCCACTCCCTACAGGGGGTGTCAGTGGACATCAGTACCTGTGGTCAGCAAACGTCTCAGCGTTCTCTCTGTTCAGCGTTCCAGCTGTAGCAAACATGATGGTGGTGTCCAGGTCTGCGATGATGCCAGACACAGCGCTGGCAGCTGTGATGCAGGCCTGAGTGCCACGGTTACCGGCCTGCAGGGACGCCAACACATGGGAGACCTGCAAGAAGGGGACCAGTGTGATGAGTGGGGGCTGGACATGAAGGGACAACCTCATACATTCTAATTGGCGCATTGAGTTAATATGTATATGCTAATTAATGTTACAGGGTCTTAATGATGATTGAGCAGGAGTCTGGAGGTGTGTCCCAGACTCCATAAAAGACACATACAGAAAAACACTGGTTGAGCTCTGACCTTCTCGGAGACTTTGCGGGCGCTTTCGATCAGCTCCTTCTTGGTGAACGTGTCGTTGGGACTGCACTGCAGAGCTCCAGCTTTGGTGACCAGGCCTGTGCAGCTGAAACCCAGCTCACCCACCTGCTTCTTAATGTGAGAACCAATCTGCACACAAACACATGACAGAGCTCTAGAGTGAGATACACAGCTCTGACATCTCGCCTGAAAACACAACGTGCTATGGAGCGCCTGGATTTATTCACCTCATCATTTTCTGCTGTCACAGCTGCATACTTGGCTTCATTAGCCAGGTTTCCAAACTCATTGGTCAGCTGATTGGCCAGTCCTCCGAGGTCGTCAGGGTTGGTGTTGGACTTGGTCACCTGAGGAGGAGAGTAATAAGTGGCTCACGGGGGCTGGTGGAGACAACAGTGGTGGAGCTTGGAGTCAGACTGTGAAATTCACTGTGGATTCATGTTTATGTGAAATGAGACAGGACACATTCTATTTGCACTCACTCCTGCCTCCTCCCTTCAGGCTGAGGGGGGGCGGGACTAACCTCAGATTCAGGAAGTACAGTTTGTTTATATTCAGAAGCTGTGCAGCAGAAAGGAAGTGAAGCTGAATCTGTTGTTGATGAGGGTAAAAAAACTGACTGGAGTTACAAAAAATATTATCAAAAAATAATAATAAACATCTGTATATGTAGAAATAAACCAGGCCTGTGGACATGAGCTGGCTCCAACAGCACCCCCACCCACTGTTTCCTGCCCACCTCCTCCCCTCAGCCACATGTCACCGGGGGGGGTCAGTGCACCATGATGAGGGTGTGACCTCATCCTCAGGAACACTCACCATCTCCTGCACAGTGACGGCGATGGCCTTGGCCGTCTTAACCATGGTGGTCTGGTAGTCCACAAAGGTGCCTTCAGGTTCAAGTGCAGGTGAGTCCTCCATCTTGTTGATAGCATCGTTGATGGAGTCCACCATCCCGCCCACAGCACCGGCTGCACTGGCAGCTTCAGCCAGAGTGGCCCCGAGGTCGTCCACGGCCTCCTTCATCATCTGCACAGACTCCTCCAGGGCCTCCTGCATGTGTGCCTGGAGAACAGGTAACACAGCTAAGTGGTTGGTGCTGAGGTTTTCTATCAGACTAGAACACTGAATTAAATCAAACCCTAAAAAACAATATCAGATTTAAAAAAAGTTAAAATGAAAAATAAAAATGAAGAAATGAAATTCTGGGCATTAATAAAACAACAATGAAAAAAACTGTAATTACTTGTCATTCATGATGAACTACAACCTCAGGAGTCTACAATGTTCCATTCACTGCAGTAATACTGATTTACGGACATCTGGATGAACATCACTGAACCTGGTTCCTCGTGTGATTAGGATATAAATTTAACAGTGTCAGTTTATGTTTTCACATTTCTGCATCTGACAGTTCTGAGACATGAAATATGAATATCTGATCACAGACTTTTATGCCATCAGTACCTCTGGACTAGATCAACTCTCATCTAAACACCAGATGACTATTTATCTGACACACTGCTCTCATCTCTTTCTAATAGCCCACAAACCTCGAGGTTTCATTCACATGTGTATTATTCAGTTGTCCTGTGGACTAAACAAGCTTCAGTACTGTGTGACTGTTGATCAACCTGTGACAGATTAACTCCACTGTATTCTCTCATGTTAATATTACACTGTTCATTGTGGTTTTACCATATTAGTCATGGACCTGCCATGATAAACAGAACAGAGATCTCTGTAGTGAAGGTTTGAGAATAAATTGATAATGTAACAGTGACATTATAAGCTGTTGTTAACTTCAGTACCTACAGTATAGAGCTCATTCATTCAGTTATTCCTTAAAACACTTCATTGGTCAGTACCTTAGGGTTTCCTCCAGCCTCCTTGGCAGTGTAGAGCATCTGCAGGGCGGACTCAGTCAGGGTTTTGGTCTGGTCTAAGACAGCCATCTGCTGTTGGCTGCTGAGGATCTTGGACGCAGTGCCAATGGCTGCCATGATGAGGGGCTCGAAGTAGCTGGCCATCTGAGACACCTGTTGGTGAACACATCATATATAATGACAAGATTAGCACCGAGACTCTGGATCTGAGCCTTAGACCAGCAGCTGGTCCACACTGCACCACTGCATAGAGGACTGTCAGACGTTTCACCTTGTGTCCCAGATGGGAGGCCTCGGAGCGAGCAGCCACAGCTACAGGGTCAATCAGGTTACTGATCTCATGGACCGAGGCGGCCATCTGCTCGTGGAGGGTCTGAAACACACACACAAATAGGATTCAGTTTCATCTTAATCAAAACAGAGACACCTGTACAGTGGCTGTAGCAGGTGGAAATGTTGCATTAACAACAATAATAGACATATGAAGGTCAACAGGTCACAGGTTATGGCTGAAAGCACTGGGAAAGGAGAACGTTGAGTTTAAGACAAAGTGAAAGGATCAGATCAGCAGGAGCTGTGACAGTCTGTAGATGGTGTTTATTTCAGCTGCTGAGGAACACGCTGAAAAGACTATCATTCATTTTGTAAATCTAAATGAAAGGCTAATTCAAATAAAAAAAAAAACTGAAGGTTGCACAGATGGTCTGTGTGTCTGTCAGCTGTGTGTGTGTTTACCTCCATAGAGATGTCGTCTCTGGGGGTCAGCTGCTGGCTGATAGCAGCCAGAGAAGCCTGGTCCACCTCTCTGATGCAGCCGTTCAACACCTCAATGGCATCGTCACATTCTCTCTGACCAGGAGCCTTCTCTCTGTGCACACAGATCAAATCAGTCAGACCAGCTGTCTGTACCTGAGTCTACATGTTGTGACTTTATAAAGAAGAGGTTGTTAAAAAAAGAGGAAACACTGTGTTTTTATCAAAAACAGACCTGAATGTGTTTTAGTTTTACTTCACACATTAACAACAGCCTCAGACTCTAGGATTCAGCCATGCAGACTGTACCTCATGTTGGTGATGAGCTTCTTGATGGAGTCAGACACAGTCCTGGAGTGTCCTGCCAGCACAGACCACTTGGGGGGGTCTTTGGGGTTGACGGCCAGAGAGCGTGCGGTCTGGATCAGACCGGTGGAGCTCTCCAACATGGTCTTTGCTGCTGCTACAATAGGCTCCATGGCTGCAAGACCCTGAGGGAGGGAGGAGGGACGGACATCAGTGTGAGAGAGAGAGCGGCACAACTGCATTCACAGAGCAGGAAGCAGGACCAGACAGTAACACACTCACACTGCCTTCAGATCACACAACCATCCACCCACAGTGTAGAGGCGAGGTCTTACCTCAGGGCTGATCTGAGCAGGGATGCTGGCGAACTCAGGGTTGGAGGCGAAGGCGGTCAGGTTGTCCACAGCTTCTATCAGAGGACCAGTGGCAGCTCTGCACTTCTCTCTGTTCTCCTGGTTAAAGGCTCCATCCAGAGCCTGCACAGAGGACACAGAGGACTTTATGATGAGTTTGTGTCTGTGGACATGTCTCAGTGAGAAACAGCAGTCCCCTGGTGTTTCAGATCCAGGATTCTTCATCTAACAGTGGCTGCCCTACACACTACAATCAGGATCTGCGTTTAATTTTTGTGACTTTTTCCCACCATCACTGATGGTTAGGAGTGACGAGGTGCCTGATGAGGCTGAGTCTGAATTTCTCTCTCTTTTTCAATCCTGACATATATCCTTGTGTAACAATTACAGCACCAGCATGAAGAGGGGATGAGATCTATAGTTCAGTCTTCTCTCTCTCTCTCTTCAAGTCTCTCCCTTCAGACATGGTGACTTCATGTTAGTCCTGTTAGACATTGCAATCAGCTTCACTGATGGTGAATTTCAGACAATCACAAACCTTAATGGATTTGACCAGGTTGGCGGTGGTGTTGGCCACTTCTTTGGCAGACTGGACAAACTGCCTCTTGCCACAGGGTTGGGGGTTTTGGAGGAGGCCAGGCGACAGGCATTACACAGAGCGGAGGTGTGTTTGGCCACGATGGTGGCTGCAGAGAGCACCTGAGCAGAGCAGCAGAGGAGCACCAGCTTGAGTAAGGGATGATTTCAGTCACATGAAGATTAGTCATTAGCACAATGATGAGAGGTCGGTGCGTACCTGAGACTGTGTGCAGGCTGGGTCCACCAGGTTCTGACAGGCCATCTGAATGGACTGATTGGCCCGAGCAAACTGAGCGGGGTCCACCAGGCCCTTCTGACCCGCCGTGCTGTTGGGGTCTGACACTCCCACTAGGTAGGCCGCCTGAGAACAGATCACAGGTCAGTGTACGGCCAACATGATGTCAGGTCACAGCAATAGTGGAGTTGTGACTGTACCTGTGCAGCTGCTTCAGTCAGGCCACACAGGGCTTTGGAGCCGCCGCTGACTGAGTCCCCAAACTCTGGTAGATTTGAGTTCTTGGCATTGTGGGAAATTCCAGCCATGGACTCACCGAGGACCTACAACAGGAAGTGAGAGGTTCACACACCAGTGCAGAAACAGAGCAGTGAAGGAGGAGCTCCTCCCTCCTGTGGCTAATCAAGTGAAAAGACAGGACATGATGAAGCAGTGAGTTCTACCTTAGAGTTCTCCATCACACTATCAATGCAGTCGAAATACGTCAGCTCACTGACGGCCTCTGTTGGGTTCTCCAGCATCCCCCTCACCGACTGCACACAAACACACACAACAGAATTACACAAATAACCTGCACATCTCGTCCTGATTATTACTCCCCGTCATTTTCATCTCCTCTCGTTTTCTCAGACTGTTCACACTCCTACAGTCCAGTCAGACCTGACTGAACTGGAGACAGACAACAGAGCAGAGGTGGAGATGAAGCAGGCTGATGGTTGCTCAGTGGTCTTTACCTCCAGCTCTCTCAGAGCATTGTCACACTCCTTCTGACCTGGGGCCTGCTGAGTGCACATGGTGATGAGCTGGTTGATGCTGTCTGTAACCGCCCTGTGGACACACAGACAAAGACGTCAAGGACAGAAAGGAAGTTAGAAAACAGAAGAAGAGCAAAACAGAGGAAGTGTTCTCACCGGGCGGCGGTTGCCAGCTGATTCTTCAGGTTGGGGGAGCTGGGGTCAGTGGATAGAGCTTTGGCTGCCAGCAGCAGCTTACTGGATGACATGGAGATGGTCTTCAGGTTGGAGACCACCTGTGTTTGGTCTTCTTTAGACTGGAGGAAGGAGAAGGGGTTTACAGTAACTGGACCAGGTTATGAGCTTCTAACTGGCAGTGACATAAGAAAGAACAACTGACATAAACAAACTGTGTGTGTGTGTTCTTCCATTGTTCTGACCTGGGATGTTCCTGCCATGTCAACACCAGCTTCCAGGAAGTTGCTGAAGTCCTGTCCAAATTTGCTGGTGGCCTTGGCCAGGTCCTGGGTGGTCCCTCTGGATGCCTGGACCACCTCATTGGCCGACTGGTTCAGACCAGCAGCCGTCTCGTTGAGCTGAGCCTGGACCTCCTGGAAGCTCTTTCCACTGGATGGGAACTACAAGAGGAAGAGGAGGATGATGATGGAGTCTATCATGAAGGTGTTTCTGACTAATGAAAAACTACAGTTGAAATATAAACAAAAGAACAAAGAAACAACTGGACTAAAAACAAGATTTCAATTTATACTAAACTCAGTGAATTAGTGTTGATGTTGCTGTTTTAGCGACGTATATGTCTAAGGTAAAGTCATCTCAGTTTCCCACTGAACCAGCTCCCAACATCAATTCTAACAGACAGTTGTACTAACAGAGTCAGACAGCAGGGTCTTGCTGGCTTCGCCCACAGTGCGGATGGCGTTGTCCACATCCCTCTGACCTGGGAGGCAGTTCACACATCTGTTCAGGGCCTGAGACACCGCCTTAGCCACCTACACATACACACACACACACACAAGGTTTATTTTCATTTTGACTGAATCACTGTGTTGTGACTTAACAGATACAGAGTCTGAGTCTGTGCCGGACCTGTGCCAGCCTCTGCTGACTCTCCGCATCTCCAGGCTTGGCGATGGCCCTCTTGGTCTCTTCGATGAGATTGGCCGACTTGTCCATGACGTCACCTGCACAGTCCAACATGGCGTTACGAGCTGATGGGTCGTCTGTGGTGGCGGCGACTCCTCTGGCGGCCGAGGCCAGTGACTTCAGAGCCTGGGCCACGTCTCTGGCTGCCATGCCTGGATCAACAGGAGAGAAGAGACAAATGTCAGGGACAAGCATCCATTTACATCTGTTACTACGGCAACTCAAAATGTCCAGACACCATGAAATACACAACCATCTGACTAAATACAGTTGAAACATAACTAAACAATCTGATCAGAGCGAAACTCAGCTCATGATGATGACAGTTCATCCTGTTACTAAATGTATCTACTCAGCAGCAGCTCTGAGTCCCCAGTGTCTACACATGATGCATTCAGGTACAACAGCAGTGTTGGTCACCTGTGTGCTTGAAACCCTATGTGCTTAACACCTGTCCTTGCAGTGATCTGTGTTAAACAGAGCTCAGGTCATGTGATCAGTTATAGTAACAGCACCTCTGTTCTGTCACCTGTTTGTTTTCTTTCATGATGATGATGATATCTAACATGAGCAGTACTTCTGACTCTTTAGGACAGAACCTGTCACATTCAGCTCAGCCAGTTCATGTGCCTGTGTGGTTTTCTGTGTTATTGATTTGTCAGGATGTGAGGAGCTGAGTGGTCCTGTTGAACCCACCTGTGTAGTTCTCGTTGCCCTGTGTGGCCTCACTCAGCAGCTGAGCGATGGCTGAGCTCACAGCCTTGGTGCTGGTCCCCAGGTCCTGAGAGCATTTCTCCAGCTGAGGAGGAGGAGACAGACTGATGAGCTCAAACTGTGCATAATAAAGACATTATGTCTTTCTGTGAGCGTGTCTCTGTGTCTGTGTGTCTCACCGTCTCTCCTGGCAGTGGTCTCAGACTTCCCTCCTCAGCGGCAGCCTTTGCATCCTTGATGTCCTTCTCCAGGCCTCTGACCATTGACAGGGCATTGTCTATCTCCAGTGGACCACATGCCTCCTGAGCCTGCACACACACACAAACCCATGTCAGAAACACAAACATCCGGTTTGGTGACAGTGTCTCTGTCTATTACTGAAGTCTGGGACCTCATCATCCAGACCGTACAACAGACGCACCTTCTGTGAGGCGGTGCGGAGCTCGGCCAGAGCACTGGCCAGGTTCTTGGCACACTGACTGAGCTGCATGGCTGAGGCCTGGTCACTGATGGTGGGAACTGTGGCCTTGGAGGCTGTGACCATCTTGGCTCCAGGCTGCAGGAGGAGGAGACAAACTCTGAGTTCTGGGTTTGATTCAAAGAACATACTGAGGTTGTAGCTGCTGTTCAAGCATTTAGAGTTAGTGTGTAACATCACCATCACCGTTGTGTTAGTGACAGACCTGCAGGAAGTTCTGACTGGCACCGATAAGGGCCAGCTGAGCACTGGGGCTGTCAGGCTGAGAGTGGCTCCCTCTGACCCCCTGGACCAGCTGAGGGATCTGCTCTGCAACCACCTGAAGGGACACACACCACACATACACATATTAATAGATGTTATAGTTGACTATTCATTTCATTTTGTCTCACTAGAATTCAACTTGTTTCATAGTTTTAGATAAAAGAGCAAAGGTCAAAGTGAGACAGAGATGACGAAGTGAAGCGTGTGTGTGTGTGTGTGTGTGTGTCAGTGGAGCTCAGGTGAGCAGACAGGTGCAGGTGGTGGGTGTTTACCTTGCAGCTCTGCACCAGCTGCTGCTGTGCAGCCTGGTTCTTGTTGGAGGAGGCAGCGTGCTGAGCAGCAGCTATGGTCTGAGTGGCTGCTGCTGCTGCCTGTTTGGCTGCGTTCTGACAGGAAACAGGAAACATGTGTCAACACAGGGCTAGTACATGACCAGTAATAGATAGACACCATTCAAGTTATCAAAGTAACGCAATGCTTGCTGCACAGATATATAGACACAGATATTGGAATTAACCAGTGAATCAGGAAACACTGTCTATAACCAACATTCACCCGGTAAGACAACAAGCTGTCATCTCACTTCAATACAATGAGCCACCTACAGGAACAGCTGGTGATCATGTGGAAACACGTGCAGAAGTTTTATATCAGATCACAAGATCCATGGAGTTCTTTATTCAGTGTTGAAAAGGATCTAAGACGTTGGTTATGCAGAAAACTAAAGAGACGTCATGATGGACGGATGTATCAGTGACTACGAGTGGGGACCTGTTCACCACTGCTGGTCAATCTCAATAATTCTGGACTTTAAACATCCCTCAGTTTTCTCTTCTTACCTCCAGCTTGTTGATCAGACGTTTCTTAATGGCGTTCTGGGCAGCAGCGTTGGTGGCCATGCGGAGGCCTTCAGCAGCCTCTCTGAGCTTCTGCTGCTGCTCCTCACTGTCGGGGTTTGCTGCTGCACCCTGAGGACACAGAGATCATGACTCATCAGGTGAACAGGCTGAATTGAGGACAGAGTGTTTAATGTGTTCAGTGTGGACAGAGAGAGACAGACCTTTGCTGCCTCCACCATCTTTGCCGTGGCGTCTGCCAGCAGCTTGGCAGCTGACAGCAGCTTGCGGGAGTTCTCCAGGTCTGACTCTCCCTCTGCATCCATCTTGATGGCATTGACCAGATCAGATGTGGCCTGGGCGAGGATACGAGCCTGACGCACCATCTCACCTGGAGAGAAGAAGAAGAGGAGATACCAGGATCAGTGTTACATATGATCAGTCCATCAAACTAACAGCAGCTTCACCACATGCTCTACATCACATCATCCTGTGACAGATACCACCTGCTGTCCAGGTGTCAGGAGACCTCCATGGTTCATCCTCTGGACACCATGAAAATGAAAACACTTTACAGAAATCATGTTGTTATACTGAGCTGAGAGTTTGAGCTCAGGTGGTGTCAGAGAGTCGCAGAGGACCAGGAGGTAAGAGGACAGAAGTCATCCGTCATACAACAGTAGCTGTTATGAGAGATGCTCCTTGTGTCACCCACCAGCATCTCCCATGGAGCTGAAGATGTTCTCTGTCACATCCAGGATGCGGTCGGTGGCTTCTCCATGTCGTCCAATCGGGTGTCCTCCACTGGCATACTGTTTGATGTGCTGCAGCAGCTCATTGAGCGCCTGAGTGACGCCCGTGGCAGCCACGCCCACCTGCTTCAGGAGGCCCTCGTCATTGGTGGCCCCCTGTGAGGCATCCACGCAGCCTTCAACAGACTTGGCCACCAGTTTGCCAGCTTCAATCAGCTGTTCCTGACAGACCGGGGAGCTGATGGTCGGAGCCACCACCTTCATGAGGGAGAAGATGGAGAGGATAAGCAGAAGAACAAAAAACAGACAGTTCCCCTCAGCTGTTAGACCCAGCTCCAGGTAGAGCACTCACCCGGGTGCAGGCCACCAGCTGAGATGTGGACAGAGCGCACTGAGTGGCTGCAGCGATCACTCGGTTCTGCTGGGCTGAGTCCTCCGTCTTCTGGGCCACGTTCTTGGCTTTGAGCACCAGAGCTGCCGCAGCGTTAGCCACAGCTTTAGCCAGCTGCATCAGCATGTCCTGTTAACAACACACACACAGTTGGCATCACGTAGCACTGGTCTCTGATCAGTCAGGGGGAGAGGACGAGGATGTGATGAGAATTAATTACGAAATTATTCAGAAACAGAGAATATTAATCTGACAGAGGGAAGAGGAATTATTAAGTTAAACATGATGAGGTTTCATCTCCTCACAGATGATCCAGTTAAAAGTTCTACATCTTCTGTTGAAGTCAGGCTCATCACTGAGAGGAGGGGACAGGTCTTAAGTTCCAATGACTTCTGTCATGGTCATGATGTATTAATCCTGCACTGTCATCACCACACCTTTAGAAAGAGGACAGGGTCTACAGGTCTATGAAGACCTGATGAAGCTGATCTGGATCAATCAAGATCCAACACCAGACAGTCTCTGTCACTGTGGTCAGGGTTTAGACCCTCACTCCACAGCCACAGAGAGGAGGAGAACTGGATCTTAACTCACTGAAGAAGAATCAATGAGTTTCCACCTGCTGGTTCCCACTGAGTTAAACTGACAGATTATTGGCAGATTGATTGCATCATGTGATTGAGTGGATGGGATCATTCACTGCTGCCTTGTTCACTGACAGATTGATGTGATTGGTCCTTCAGAGTGAAGCCTTTGTCTTAAGGACGTTTGTTACCATCATCTGTAAATAAGAGGAGACTCTCCGTCTGTTGCCTCTGATAGATCCTTTACCTGGAAACTGTTGGATACAGGTGTTATACACAGTGTCATACAACCACAGACAACACACAACAGTCCTCATCTGCTGTGTCATAACAACATCCTTAATTTCTCTTTACTTCTCTGCAGAAGTTTAGCTGACCTCAAAAACCACACACCTGACACAGGTCAGATTGGTCTGATGTAACACTTAAATAAAGTTGACTCTGATGCACAGATCAGTGATCCAACACCAGGAAAAACTTCTACACAGGTTGATGGAGGCCATTTAAACATGTGAATGAGGCTCAGTGGTGCCTGACACTCTACACAGTAACATGAAGCACCAGCAGAGAGTGTAGTGGACCCACCTGGAACTGTGGGTCGGTGTCGGTCTCTCCGATGTGGGACAGCAGCTCTCCACTGGCCTGGCCCACGTTTCCTGCAGCCTGCAGCAGGTTTTGACGAGGCTGCAAGTACAACACATTGACAACGTGAACACACACCTCCTCCTCCTCCTGTGGGTGCTGCTCTGTGGTGTGGTCTGACTGTGCACCTCTGTGTTTGCAGGCTGAGCGGTCTTCAGCATGTCAGAGACGGCACAGGCCAGGTTCTTAGCAGCTCCCAGAAGCTGCTGTCCGTTCCCTCCTTCGTCCTCCATCAGCGCCGCCAGCAGCTTCACACCCTTCGACATCTCCGTCAGGTTGGAGGAAATGGTGGTGACGGCGCAGCCCACTGCTGTGTAGTCTGTCTCTGCTGGGTCACCTGACAACAGGTAGACAGGTGTTAAGACTGCTTTGGTCCCAGTAACATTAGACGCATTCAGACGTAAATTAAAGGGCAAAGCAGCATTAAAAGAGATCCGCAAGTGACAATAAGTTGAAGCTTCAAATTAAAGATGAATAAAATAAATCTAACTGAATCTCACATGGCTCGAGTCAGACCACAGCGGGACCACCCCCTGTTCCTGTGAGACAGGCAACCCTGTTGGGTACCCCTGAACACATAACCTGACATCACAGGGTGCCTCCTTATTAAAAATACCAGCCTCCTGGCTGACGAGGACAGGGTGTTCTCTCACGCTGATATATTCAGACTGAGCATCAACCTCTGCACTGAAGAAAGCCACCCTGATGTGCCACTAGACCACTGACCACTAGAGTGTGTCCAACAGTGAGTCAGTCATAGACTTCCATGTTAAAATGTCAAGTAAACATGTTGCCTGGAATGGAAACTGTTTTGGTCTCTACAGTGAAGTTCCCCTTTCATGACTGATAACTGCTTCTAGTTCATTTGGTTTAAGTTCTACATAATTGAAGCCTCTTTGAGTGACAGGTGGGTGAGTGTCTGCTTGTCATCTCTAAACTTAACTTTTTTTGGATTAGCTGGAAGTGTGTGTGTGTGTGTGTGTGTGTGTGGGGGGGGGGGACTCGTGCTAGCACGATGGTGACAGCAGAGCAGCTCATAGCAGCATTAAAACCGCTCTTCAGGAACCTGTGGGTGACGTGACTGGGCTACAGCCATCTATATGTACAGACTATGGTTGAGTCACTCAGATATTGTGGTCAATAGAGAGTTGATGTAAAAGTGACAGCCCTGCTGAACTGATCTGATGATGAACTCCAGGTGTTCACATCAGCACCAGTTCTTCTGCACTCCGAGTATTAGAGACAAGAAGGAGAAGGTTATAGATAATTATAAGACTGTCTGTCAGTGTTTCACACAGGTAACAGGAGTCACTCCTCCACCTTCTGGTTCCAGCATGTCCCAACAGACACACATCACACAGAGTGACAGCGTGGAGGCCTTCAGGACCAGCCACCATGTCTGTTCAGTCACTTCACTGACTCTCAGTCCTAACATGTGTAGTGTTTGTGAAACACATGTTGTTAGTTATAATGAAACTCTCTGAGCAGATGGCATGAATAAGAACATGTGTGAGCTGATCCTACCTGCAGTGAGGTTGACCATGGAGGCGGTGCCGGCTGTGATGGCGTCCACCTGGGAGTGGATCTCATGTTTGGACTCATCCATCTTGTTCTTGCGCCAGGCTTGAGAGGCCTGAAACACAGAGACAGCCCTCAGGTCACACAGGGGTAGGGAGGACAGATCAGCACTCATTTGGACTCTGAGTAAAGGAGGTGAGACTCACAGCATCCGTTCCCAGTGGAGGCAGAGTGTCAAAGTCGTCCAGGGAGGCCTGGGCAGCCTGCACCGCCTGCATACTGGAGTTGATGGTTCCAGTCAAAGCCTGTTGTGCTGAAGTCTGTGGACACAAAGAGACACAGTCACTAATACAACCTGACTGAGACTCTGTTTTACACAGTAAAACATCACAGGTTTCATGATGCGCTAGTAACAGTGTTGTGACCTGGTGTTGATCAGAACAGAGACGGAGGGTCTCAGTTCAGTCTCGCTCTGTCAGGTCATGTCTCTGGTGGCCTCTTTCTTACCAGTGGGGGCATGTGTCCACGGTGCATCTGTCCACTGGTGATGTGCTGCTTGGCCTGTGGCATGGAGCCCATCTGGAAGCTCTCTGGGCCCCCAGCTCCCGAGCGCATGATGGCCGGCAGGGCCACGGAGCCTGTCTCCACCTTCCCCACTTTGTTGAACTGCTGCTGCAGCACCGTGGACCTGAAGCGATGAAGAGGAGGAGGAGGAGGAGGAAGAAGTTACCCCAACAGTAATACAGGAACAAGGGCAGAAGGTAGGTGAGGTCTTATCTGAAGAGCAGGACCTGGTGTTAGCATCTCTGTGGTCTATAACTCAGACTTACTTCTTGGGGGACACAGAGTCTTCCAGCATGGTTGACTCCTCATCTCCCTCCAGGCCAAAGTGGTCTTTGCTCTTTTTCTGTGAACAGGTAGTGAGGACATCAGCAGCAGTTAGACACTTGTATGATACACTGCAGTTTGCTCACACACTGTCTACTGAGGGGTTTTGTTTAAGAAACAGGAGAATATGATAAAGAGGGGAACAGAGGGGTTTGACTGACTGTTCACATCAGCAGCACATCATTTTTACATAATGATAAATACAGTTATGAGACAAGATGAAGAGCACGTGTCATCCACACAGTCTATTTCAGATGATCAATGGAACCTATATCACCTCCACACATCAAATGTAGGAGATCAACCAGTCTGTAAAATTGGGTCTGAAGCTCATCTGCTTTTACTTCCTGATGTGTGGATCAGTCTCTATGCCCCACCCACCACCCACTGTCTCCGGGTAAAAGACCTGCAGTTACTGACACAGTGTTATCATTTGTGCTAATGCTAACTCTCTGTCTCTGTGGTGGTAAGGGTTCAGGTTTATTTAGCCACGCCTCCTGTGACCACAAGTTGACAGGATTGGTTCCTCAGGTTTGTGACATATTCAAATGCAGTTCAAAGTGCAAACACTCATGGTGTTGAGGTTTATTTCACTCATCATAGGTATTATATAGAAAACATCATATGGATGTTCAGACTTGAGGTGGAAGGAGAAACACTTGACTGTTTCTGTTCTTCAGGTGAACTCTTGTATCTCTCTGCTCCATGAATGAAACACAGCACGACAGTGTATGACATTTTATGTCAGTGTTACCTTCTTCAGGATGATGTCGATGTAACCAGCAATCAGCTGAGCAATCTGCTCCCCCTCAGTGGTCTGCACAGAGTAGTACCCGTCCTGGTAGTCTCCAAAGTCCTGAGAGCAGAACACAGATCACGTTCACGTTATTTCAGAGCAGCAGAGCGACACTGACCCAGTTCATGCTCACACAACAAAACCACATTTAACCATTTAACCAGATCATGGTGGGGCTGTTTTGAATGTTGAGGGCTGCACAGTGTACAGCACAGTGAGCTCTGATATAGATCCCCTGATCCCCTCAGAGTCAGTGCCATGCACAACTCACCAGGGTGAAGCTCTTGGGCGAGGCAGCCCAGCGTTTGATGTTGGTCAGGTTCCACTCCTGGATCACCTCCTTGGTCTTCTCATCCACCCTCATCACACTTTCTTTGGTGATGCCCAGCAAACGAGGCACCAGCTTGTTCTTGCCCTTCATTTTCTCCTGCAGGAAACAAACAGTTGGATGGTTCTCACTGGGAATAAAGCTTCAGCTGTGATCATCCTGAACCTTGTGTTCACTTCACTCTGACTGCTGCATCTGAAAATCTAAAAACTGCCAGGTTCTGTGCAAGAAATAACTGGTGATAATTTAAGAAGTGTACAGGATGTGATGTGTTTAAACTCATACTGAACATAGCAGAGACCACAGTGAAGAACCAGGTCTGTCTAAAATTAAAAAGTGACAGAGCCTTCACAGCTCCATTAGAAAACAGATGAGCTGCCTCAAACTTGATTTTCAGATCTAAGCTACAGACACAATTTCAGTCACTGACATTTTCACCATTTCAGCTGTCCAGCTTTTTAGTTCTTTGCCATGTCCATAATAGTATATATGCTCCTTATTGTTCTTCTTTTTTGTTACCATGTTTACATCTGCTGTAGGCAGTTTATTTACTACACTGTCGTTGTGTTTTACCTTTTCCTTCTTTCATTTTAATTTAAAATTTGTGCAGGGTGTCTGGTGACTCTACATTTCCTGTAGGTGTGAATGTGAGTGTGTGCCTTGTCCGTCTCTACATGTCGACCCTGTGACAGACAGGTGACCTGTCCAGCCCTCACCCTGTGTCAGCTGGGATTGGCTCAGCTGGTCAAAGAGCTTCTCAGAAGGGTCAAGCTGCTGCAGGTGGGTTGGGTTTCTCAGTAACTTTAGGTCTCTTATGTTCAAGGACATGTGTCTGAGCAGTAGATATGTGAAAGGATGTCTCATGGTCGTTTGCTTTTGGTTGTAAAGATAAGCTGATATGTAACTGGACCAATCCTGGTTCACTTCTTTGTCCCCTGTATTACTTCTAGAAAAGGTTTAGTCTGACTCTGTAGTGGGCCTGTGTGAGCCTCGCCCCTTATTGATCAGTAATAATCAGTTTTATTAATTGTCAGCTGGTCACTGACTGTGTTTTCATTCCTGAGCTTGTATCAACCAGTGTTCAACGTCATCAGATGCTCTGTGTGTTAATGTGGTATTAAACCTGAGTAGCTCATATGTGTTTGTACCTAAAACATCTGTTAAACCTCCTGAGTGTCTTTTACAGCCAAAGCAGAGTTGCTGAGAGTTAACCCTCTCCTCACCTTGACCAGGAAGAAGGAGACTCCGTAGGTCTTCAGAGAGCGGGCCAGCTTCACATAGCTGACTTTGGCCTCGATTTCAGTCATGTTCTGACAGTTTTTATGAGCCTGCAGAGACATGAGAAACAGTCAGATCAGATCCACTCAGAGAAACAGGAATCTAAACACAAATACAAAAGTCTTTTCTCTCTGTTTTTCAAGAGGTTCCTGTTTGCTGATGTTTGGTTTCAATATTAAAAATAGTGTGCAGTCATTTTATAAATGTTGCTCGCGCAGCCAGAACAACTGAGGGTGGGATTAGTGATCAGGGTGGAGGACTGGCAGGATCCTGCACCTCCACAGAGTCCAGTTCTCACCTGGAAGATCTTTTTCTCTCCTTTGTGCTTGATGTACTCTTTTGGCAGGAACTCCTTCAGACTGAGGAGAAACAGTTCAGCTCAGATAAAACATGTCACAACACACACGGCACATGATCATATAAACAGCGTGTGAAGGCAGTTCTCACTCCAAGAATCCAGACTTGTGTTTGGACTCGTTGTGGTCTCCGAACTGGATCTGACACTGGTACCCTGCAAACTCACAGGCTTTGTCGAAGGAGACGGGATGAGAGCCGTTCAGGATGTCATCACGGGCCTGGAATCACACACATACAAACAGAACAATGACCGATGGCTGGGGAGAACATTTGGTTGTGATTGGCAGATGTTATCTGTGTGAAGCATCGTATAGGAAACAGTGTGCTCTGCCTGCTTCCATACAGTTTGTTGTATAACCTCTGTCTGGGAAGAGCTGAGTGTTGAAAACATGGGAGACACAGTTTATTGACTCCATGTTGTGTTTGCATCGCGTTTCATTCACGTGTGTTTATTATGTTCACACTGCAGTGACTGCAACCACTGTGTCTAGGTTTGTCAACCACAGACAAGCCCTCGGTCTGTACACCTGCTCATAGAGGTGTGTTACTCGTGTCTTCATGCAGACCTCAGGTCACCTTTGCCTCTAATATCACGTGTTATTCTCATGTATTAAACATCAACGTCTGTTGGATCAGCAACCGAAGAACTGGTGCATGCCTAAGACTGGTCCTGCGGGCAGTCCCAGGAGGAGTCCACCTGTGAACGTACCTGCACGTAGAGCAGATTGAGCTGGACTGGGTCTCTGGAGTCCACGTTCTGGTCTGAGTAGAAGAACTTTCTCCTCAGAAGCAACATCTCTGTCTCCTCCACCCCCTGCTCCCTCAGCGTCCTGCCATGATCCAACCAGTTCACTGAGGACAAACCAGACCACAGACTTAGGACAGGCCGAGTGTCAGGAACTTGACTCCTGACACAGACAGTGTCAGTGTAACTAATGTAGCAACATTTGTTTGGTGTCTGTGAAATGACCTCTGACCTCTCTGACAGCTCCTTCCTGTGTGTGACTGTTCACACTGACACTCATGGCAGTACATCAGTGTGTTTGAGACAATGTGTGTGTGTGTTTGTGAGTGTGTGTTGTCATACACTCGTCGTCTGTGTGCAGCTTCTGCTTCAACTTCTCCATCTTCTTGTCGTCCCTCAGCAGAGTCTTGTCTCGTTTCAGGGTCCCCGTGGTCTCCTCCTTCTTCTCCTCTCCGATGTCTCTCACCAGAGAGTACTCATCGTAGTTTGTGATGCCTGACGCACAAATGCATGGAGGTCACATGACACGTTAACAATGGAAGGACAGAGTGACAGGGCAGATATCAGCCAATCAGTATACGGTATGTAAGAGGGTGTGACAGAGCTGACCTATCCGAGCACAGATGGTCATTAGCATGTCGCTGACGATCTTGGAGTCGTCCACCATGACGGTCTTCACTGTGCCATCAAGCATCCTGATCTTCAGAGGTCTCTGCTTCTTCTTGTACTCAAGGGTGTCCTGGCAGAGAGATGGGCAGGTGAATTACAGAGGAGACAGACAGGTGAGTTACAGAGAGGACAGACAGGTGAGTTACAAAGGAGAGAGACAGGTGAGTTACAGAGGAGAGAGACAGGTGAGTTACAGAGAGGACAGACAGGTGAGTTACAGATTAGAGAGACAGGTGAGTTACAGAGGAGACAGACAGGTGAGTTACAAAGGAGAGAGACAGGTGAGTTAAAGAGGACACAGACAGGTGAGTTACAGAGAGGACAGACAGGTGAGTTACAGACAGACAGATGTTCTAGCACTAAACACCATTAAACATTTCAACTAGATTTTATTTTGTTTCATCTTTTGGAGAGTAAAAACATGGCGGGCCTTGTTGTGTGTCGACCACAGGAGCAGCGGTTTTATAATGTGACAGTCAATTTTAATCAGAGAATTTATTTTTGTCTACCTGGCCTTAGTCCAGACCACAATGAATGGTTCTTGTCACCCTCCCACTTCCTGTCTGAGTGTTAGTGAAGAGTTCACTGAAGTGAGGGCCAGAGTGACTCACCCCATTCCTCAACATGTAGTAATCCAGGGCCTTTCCTGCCTCCAGCCAGATGCCTTTCTTTGGGTCTTCATCGGACAGAAACAGCCCGTAGTCGTTGGCTGCAGAGGGACAGACACACTGAGTGAGTCACTGTGGTTCTGGACGTGTACACATAGACTTCCAGTCTGTGTGGAGCTCATGTCTCCAGGATGCCCACTTTCATGTTAACCAGTTCAGCTGACCAGTGGGATCAGTTGTTTGTACAGAAATGTCTCATCAGGTTACAGGTCTGAAGGTCACACAGGAGCAGAAACTGGGGGGGAGAGGTTTTGTCTTTGTTCGTGCTTCGACATGTCAGTCATTTCACAAGCTCAGAGCTGCTGTTGAAACAGCTGACGTAATGAGAAAGGACTCTGCAGTTAGCTGATGGATCTGAGGAGCAGAATGTTCTCACTTTACAGAGGCTGTGATCAGGCAGGCCCACGCTGCATCTGCTGCGTCCCTCCCTGAGCTGTCCGCTCTTTAATCACTGACTTTTGTTTTGTTTCCTAACACAGTCACATGAGGACAGAATCACTCTTCATGTTAATGCCCCTGTGTGGCTGCTACCCTTGTTTGTTTCCTCTGTCCTCAGAGGCACCAGTAAGTACAACGACCTTCATCATTCTCACCACCAACAGCAGCAGGAGCCTGGAGCTGTGTTTTACAAGCTGCAGTGAAGTACCCAGCTCCATGTCAGAGAATCTGACTCAAAGAGAGCAACTAATAACTGGGTTCTTTTCTCTTAGAAAGAAATCGGGGACTTCTTGGTCTCTGAAGGACAGGGCAGAGGGTCAGGGTCTGGTCTAGAACATGTCTGAGCTCATCAGAGGTCAAGGTTCAACAGCGGCGTCGTTGGCAGACACACTCAGAGTAGTAGTGACATTCATCTTTAGACATTTAGCTGTTCACATGAGAAGTGAATCAATCAGAGCAAGAACAAGAGAGCTGACAGGAGAGTGATTTTTCTGAAGGTTGACCTGAAATGACAGTAGCTCTGAAGAAATACCTCCTTAAATCTGTATGTGTGTGTGTGTGTGTGTGTGTGTGATGGACTCAGAGGTGGACTCACGCTGGCCGAGCTGTGCCTCAGGGACCCTCTCCCTGATGATGCGGCAGGCGTCGTACACCATGGTGGAGGGCTCAAACTGCATGGTCTTCACCACGTTCCCCACGCCGATCTTGAGTGACAGGGCCACCATGATTGCTGCTCTGCACCTCCACCCAGCTCACACCTGAACGGAGACAGTGAAGAGAGGACAGGGTCAGAGGCATTCGTTCACTCAGCCACTGGAAGGTGTAAACAACAGCTCTGACACAAACTGCTAAGGAGAGTCCGGCTAGCTGTTTCCAGTGTTTGTGCTAAGCTAAGTTAGGCTAAACAGCTGCTTTCAGTAGCCTCGCAGAACTTACTCAACTTCTCCTTCTTCATCTTCATGTGTTGTTATCAGCTCAAAAGTTACTTCATCATTTTCATCCTGCTCACTTGTTCCTGTACCTCATCTAGTCCTGAACTGTTTGTTGTCGAAACTAAAGGTCAAAATGTGTCTCTTTGTATGATATCAAAACATATTAAACATCTTGTTGGGAGGACATCCACAACACAAACTGAATCCCTGTCAGACTCAGCCATTAAAATCACCATGGCAACATCCGAACGCAGGGAAGACACAGCTGGTTCAAATCAGCTAATTAGAGCCTGCTGTGATATCAGTGGTGTTTATTAACATGTCTGTCAAAGTGCAGCTACTGCTCCAACACTCAATACAACACATACACACATTTCCAGACAGATGGACACAGTTGGCTCAGCTGCACCTCGATTTCAAATATTCCATCCTCCCACCATAATGCTTTCAGGAGTTGCATCGTCATGTTTTTATTATTTTATCCTTTTGTTAAATGTGGCTGATGAAGAGGAAGTGTGTCCTCAGTGAGGGGATTTCTGAACACTTCTCGCACATTTCTCAGCGCAGAGTGAAGTGGAGGTCAGAATGAGGAACGGCAGTTCTATTTACATGCACACAAGAAACCAGCAGAGTGTGAGAACATGGTTCAGACAGGAAGCCGAGCTACAGTCCAGGCTTATATCATCTGAAACATGATTACTGCAAAAACATATTTATATCCACATGGTCAGTTCAGAGGTCCTCCTCCTGACCCCTGGTCTGTTGTTGTGCTTCCGTCAGCAGTTGAGTAAATACTGGTTAAAGCATCGTGTCAGTGAGAACAGTCAAACTCTGCACACCAATGTCATCTGGCATCACCAAGACCATCTCAGTCCAGAACGAACCCCTGAGACAGAGAGCAGCGACATGACATGAACCCAGGAGCTGTATTTAACTGCTCTTCACTGGAGGAGGAGGAAGAGGAGGACTCATCAGATACTACTTGAGGCTTCCTCTTCCTCTGGACAGCAGAGGTTAGCACTGCCTCTGATGTCAGATATTACAGACAGATACAACACACTCGTCACTCAGTCTGTTTATATAGCACTCAGCACTCGGTTGAAGTTAGCATGATGGACGAAGGAGACGTGGCTTTAAGGGCAGGAGGCTGAATTCTCACAGTTTGATGCACTTTACAGTTGTCAGCTGTGGTTTCCTGTACACTGCTGAAACTTACTGTAGCTTCATGTAGTTTATTGTGGTAGTTTCCTTTTGTTTATTAACCTTTAAAAGATGGAAGATGAGTCGCTCTGTCAGCAGTAACTCTGAAGCTCTGCTCTACGGTGACAGTAAACTGTGGGGTGACATGTTGCACACTGGCAGCTCAGAGGCAGAGACCAGCAAGCAGAGTGTGTGTGTGTGCCTGTGTGTGTGTGTGTGTTTTGGCCTCTTGGACAGATTGAATGTCACAACACAGACGCCTTGAGTCTCACATCCTGCTGACACTGTGTCACTATCAGTTCCTTCTTCTTTTTCTGGCCCCCTCCTTGATGACAGCTGAATGGAGCTGGAGTGTGCAGCAAGGAGGGGAGGGGTCCCATCTCAGGATACAGCCATCACAATGAATGCTGGGTATTGTAGTAACAGATAAAGGAGACTAATCTATGAAATGCATGTCCCCCAGGCCTGGTTAGTGACTGTGGTGATGAGCGTCTGCTGCCCAGGTTCATCTCACCAGTATCACCAGTATCACCAGTATCACCGCAACCATCCATGTCAGTGTGTTAGCATGACAGAAGGTGAGAGCAATAAATACCTGATGTAAACCAGTGTTTGAGAGACAGCCCTCCTCCCCGTCAGATGATCAACTCTGGTTTCTTCTCCCTGCTGAAGAAACAGGAAAGACACCAGGTTACAGTAACTTTATTCACACACACTTCAACCACACACACTCGACGTCTGTACAGTGCATATGTGGCTACAGCTAGCAGCCAGTGTAGCCCAAAGCCTGTGCAAAGACACACTGGTACACTATTGGGTTGACTGGTCTGTACAAAAGTGTGACAGTGGCAAGTTGGTCTAAATACTCAGGTGTGTGTCGGTTGTTGCCTTTGTGAACTATATCCAGTCATTTTGTGTTATAATTTTCTTGTTCTTTCTTTTTTGAAGTATATTTTTGGGCTTTTTCCTTTATTTGACAGGGTAGTTCAGAGAGACAGGAAATGGGGAAGGACACGCAGCAAAGGGCCACTTTTCGCTCTGGGGCCAGCTGCAGCGAGGACTGTCGCCTCAGCATATGGGCGCCTGCTCTACCCACTGAGCGATGCGGCGCCCCTGTGTTGTCATTTTCACTTGTTGCATGGAGAATAAACTATTTATTATAAATAATGTCTGTAAGGTACAATGAAGGTCTGACAGTGTGTGTGAGTGTCAGAGACGCTTCATTATCTGTTATTTATCATCGTCTATAAATCAAACTAATGAAGTCCAGAGAGATGTTGACACACTCCTCATCACTGCTGCTCACACTCACAGTCGTTAACATTGAGTCAGTTGAACAAATAGTTGACAGGCTGCCTCTTGTCTGCTTAACATGTCTGGACTGACTTCAGCTGACTTGGGGCCTGTGGCAGTAACAGAGTCACATCCTCCTCCTCCTCCTCCATTGCTGCTGCTGTTGATGAAATAACATCTTCATTCTCTCTGCTATTTTAATCTGGGGGGAAGGAGGGGGGGTCCCTGGTGTCAGCAGTTTCGTGGATCTTCCTCTACTCTGGAATGACAGCGTTCCTACAAAATCTCTGAAGTCACTTCCTGTTTAAAAAGTTCTCAGTTGCCATAAAAGGGCATTTCAGTCATTAGTATCCTCCCAGCTGTGATTCAGCTGGGAGCACTGGATCCTGGCTGCAGCAGCCAATGGGAGGACAGAGGAGACAGGAAGCGACTCATCAGCTGTGAGCGCCGCAGGTGATACTAGCTGTTCCTGGAAGTTCACAGAGTGTCTCTGTTTTATTATCACAGACACTAACTCACACAGGATCTAAAAGTCTGATCAGGATCAGCTCAGATCCTGGCCACAGTCTGGAGACACTTCCCACTCCACCCTGACAGAAAGAGGAAGTACACAGTCACAACAGTAATTGCTGCAGTTAGTGAAAAATGAGGAAGAGTCCACAGCGGCCAGTCGCAGTCACTTTAACGCTACAAAACAACAAAGACTAAAAAACACGGAAATGTTTTCATGAACTCAGCTGCTCTCAAAATACCAGTGTTACTGGACATGTAGAAACTGCGACCCATCATCACAGAGTCTATCCTGATGTGTCCTTCACATGTGAAACTGAACATGAAAACTGACAGATCATCTCTGTCAGCTCAGTCACAGAAAAAGTCATAGTAAATGGATGACGCATCATGTGGTCCTGATCTAGTCCTGTTCACTGCTCAGTTCTAGGGAGCCACTGATCCAGCTTTTTCAGTCCAAATGCCGATACTGATACCTGGGCTTAGAGTATCAGCCGATACATAATACCAATCCAGTTCCTCTGCTGAATTAATAAACTGTACATCTGCCATGTGGAAGACAGTGAATGCATCAGGCTTGACCTTAACATTACCTTCCTGATTTTGTAAGAAGTTGTTGCTCTGTGTTTGTTGTCTGCTGCATGTGCTGCTGACATGTGATGTAGCATGTGTCACAAACATAGAATTGAAGGCCCATTATCTGATACCTGATGTAGCTATTTAGTCAACATCTGGGCTGATATCCGATCTTAACATCGGATAGGTGTATCCCTGCTTAGTTCTTTAACCTACGAGTCACAGACACTTACATCCACTGCTCCTATAAAACACACTGACAATACATCAGACACAATCTGTGGTTCAGTATCTTTCCAAAGAGGAGCTGGGACTCAAACCGCTGACCTGCTGCTGCTGGTCAGACTGATGCAAAGAAAGACAAGCTCAAGGTTTTGGAGACGGTCAGTAGAGTGTCACATGATTCAGGTGGTGAGTTGACCAACCTAGGCCTGCATCAGTCACAGTTTCAATAACACTGCAGGGATCATAACTTCAAACCTAGTTCCAGTGATGTGCTGAAGCAAACAGTAGTGAGGGTCAGAGACGAGCAGCATCTGGATGATGAGAGTGTGTGTATGAAATAACTCATTGCAGATCAATATATAAAGGTAGAGTGGAGCTCCATGTGTTGATGCTGAGCTGAGAAAGTTTAAACACCTGCAGAGAGCACCGGTACAGTGAAGTTCCTGTGCCTCTGGACGAAGTGTGTGCAGCGCTGTCAGTGACTCTGATGTGGAAGACAGAGGGTCTATTTATTACTGAACCATGTGACAGCACTGATTAATTTAAGGACTTTGTAAGAAAGGTGGATGAACAGCATGAGTGGAACAGCTGACTCAGTATCACACACACCATTAAGAATGGTCAGGGATCAAAGAGATGCAGTGTGTACTTAAAATACACACACGCTCTGTGACACTGACACTTCTCCGGGTCCAGATGATCCAGATCCCGAATGAATCACAGCCAAATATAAATCCATAGCATCTGGTCATCAGGAGAACAAACCTGTCCTCACAGTCGTCCTGTTAGTCAGTAATCCTCAACTTAACTTAGAACAGAGGACGAAGCTCCTGTCCACTGTGTTGGAGGTGTCCTACACAGTCTGACTCAACACATTTATATTATCATTTATAAACTCAAATAGATAAGAGCTGATTCTAGGTCAGGAGCTCTGAGCCTTCACCTCTGTCTCATTCTGACAACTGTCTGTCAGGTCCACTGGATTCTACTGTCGCAAACATCACAACAACAACATACCTGAACTAAACTTAACATTATCACACATACACATGTGACAGTGGTAGTTAACCAGCACAAACATCAGCAAACAGTAAAAGACATTTCTTCCATGGACATCCCTTCAGGAGGTGTGTGTGTGATTACAGCATTCATACTCATGTACATAATGTGTGTGTGAGGTGACTGGGCTGTGAGCTGAGTGAGGCTTTATAAAACCAACAGTAGAAGAATAAATGAAGGTCAGGATCTAACACTACCAGTCACAGTGATCAAGGACACCACCACGCTCCACAGGCCTGGTGCTGTACATGACACTGACCTGCTTCACTGACTCTCTGCAGAACCAGTCCAGGTCATCGTGGTTTAGATCAGCTGTAGCTCGGTGTCCCACCTGTCTGTCTGACCCAGACAGAGAGGACGCCTGTGTATTAATAATCTGGAGCTGTCTTTAAATACAACTGAATGTCGGTGAGCGCCACCGTGTCCACATGTTGGGTCTCAGCGGCCACATCAGCGCTCACAGAGCTGCCTCCGCTGACTGCAGCTGCTGTCAGTCCGCTCCACACTTCCAGGCTGAAGTGACAGCAGTCAACTGTCATCCCGAGGACAAACATCCTGTCTGTGTGTGGCCGTCAGATACCGAGCATCTCGTCCTCCAGACCCCGCTCCCTGTCTGCGAACAACGCCAGGAATATTACAGTAACTTATCTCACTGAGCCAGAACAACACGTTTGACTGTCACTAACACACCACAGGGCCGATAAGTCCAGCATGTGATTCCAGAGCTCCTCTGATACAGTCTCTACAGAAAATATCAGCCCACTCCCTGAAGCTCCACACTGTATTAAAACATTAGCATCATTTGTTTCTTCTTTCTACTCAAGGGACTGAGATCTGTTGATGAGCTCTGGATTCTGACCTGAACCAGAAGCAGTCCACACATGTGAGCAGAGACGGGGATCAACTGACAGGTATAACACAGCCGTTAACAGATCGGCTCCTGTTGGTCTGAGTCAAATATACTACATACGACGCAATGTAGTGTTCTCCTGCACCACTGCTGCTGAGGCTGGTCAGGACAAACCACTCCACACCCCATCAACACCAAGGCAGGTCGAGAAAACTAGAGAGCACACACTTCAGCATGTTCAAACACAACGGAGTGACACACAAATATTGATTTATATTTCAGAATATTGAGACCACAACCCACGTCTAATCAGGGTATTTGGATAGAATATTTATTAATTACTGATACTGAAATACAGAGTTCAACTGTTCACAAGGTTTCTGTTCTGAGACCAGCGCTGTCAGTGGGACACACTCACTCTTTGTCTTCAGATCTGATCAGACACAAAGAGTGAGACGCCACCTGCCTCTCTGTTCACTACAAGCAGGAGTGTTGACAGTAAAGCAGCAGAGTTAAAAAAAAAAAAAAAAGAACACTGTGGTGAAGAACGGTTCACCACGAGTTCAGTGTTGCACAGCACACAAGCAACCCTTTGAAACCTAAGACCTCAACTGTCTCTATTCCCAGCCGCACTCAGACTTCCTGTGTGATCACAACCTTAAGCAGCTCTGCAGCTCTGCTCCCTGCAGCTCAGCAGCCAGTCAACAGCAGCCATGGTTTACCTCTAGTTACATTTACAGACACATATTCAGCCCGCCTGTCCAGTTGGCACAATGACATCACAAACTGCTGCTGCTGCTCTGATAACCACACCCACTGTTTCAACACACACAGCTGTGACAGTAGCTCTGTTCATCTGTCCATCATCTTTCACACTGGCATCACTCTGCAGCTACAGGAAGCTCAGCTGCAGCTCACTACCTGGTGCACCAGAATCAAACTGAGCCATCTGTTCCTGCTGCTGGAACCAGCTGTGTTTACTCAGCTGTAACACTGCCCCAACCACCTGCTCTGAAACATGTGTAACATGCCACACTGAGTTCTTTCTCTGAATGTCACGGTCATGTGAAAAGTGGCCTGGCGATAAAGCCTCAGAGACAAAGACTCAACCCCTAAAACTCCTCTGTCTTGGAAAATCACACTCTCTTCATGGCTTTAATATGGTGTCCCTCTACACCTTTGCTTCATTGATGTTATGCTAATATTAGCTTTAGCTGTGGCAGGTGGTGACACAGAGTGAGTGATTGAAGCACAAGAGTCACTATTTAACAGTTAACAATGTGTCAGTCTTGTTCAACTTTGATGTAGCTGCCTTTGCTAAGTTAGTTAGAACTGGCATCTTCTGAGATAAGCCCCGCCCCCATACTCCACATCTGATGTGATTGGTTCCTCAGGTTCGTGAGGTGTGAAACTGAGGCTGCAGCTCCACAGTGAAACACTGGTGGTTGATTTTTTCCTCTAATGATATTTACACAATGTGGAAGGTCACAAGGTTAACTGTTGGAATCATCATCATCATCATCATCATCTTCTTCATGGTAAACACTGGACAGATGCAGTGAACAAAGCTGCTGTATATGAGGAGAGCTGTCCCACAGCCTGAGGATGCTGAGACTTGAAACCACTGAACGCTGCTGAGTGATCAGAGTCAGCTGCATGAGGAAAAAACTGTTTCCTCTCTTATCTGATACCAAAACACCATGACACACTGTGTGCTGCTACATCCTCCTCCACCTCACTTCATTATCAATACTTAAAGAGCTGTGAGGGAGCTCAGTTCCCAGACTGCAGCTGTGAGTTCATTCACTCTCAGTCTGAGAAAAAAAAAAAAACTCTATCACAGGGGTCAAAGGTCAGTAAGTTCATTGTTACAAAGCAGGATGCTCTGTAGGAAACTGAGCTGTCTCACAGCAGCATGAGAAGGTTCTGGGTTTGATGCCTGAGCCTGAGGTCTTCCGGTGTGGAGTGTGCACGTTCTCTCTTCACCTCTGTCTGTGTGAGCTCTCTCCAGGTTCTCCAGCTTCTTCCCACACCCCACACACATATACACCAGGTGACAACTGGTGACTCAAAGGTGTGGATGTGAGTTAGTTCATCTCTATACGGCCCTGTGATAGACGGGTGACCTGTCCTGGGTGTACCCCACCTTTGCCCCATGTTAGCTGGGATTAGCTCCAGCACTTGGTCATCTTGTGAAGTCAATTCATTGTGTAGCGTTTCTCTGCAGAAAGTAGGCAGCATTAACATTAACATGATAAAGACTGAGGACTGATAAGACAAGGATCAACCTTTGTCTAAATGATGGAAACAGGAGCAGCTCATGGTTCACATACCCGTGGGTCCTGCAGCAAGACTCACTTGACCACATTTCATCATTCAGCCAGACTCTGAACACACCACCAAAGCCACAACCACAGAGTGGCTAATTACAGAGGGTGGAGGTGGAAGATCTGCCACTGGTGCTGGAGTCAGCTGATCACAGTCCACCTGCCCTGGCCCCACATTACCAGGAGCAGAGGGAGGCTGCAGATGAGATGTGTCTGTCTCTGTGTGTTTATTGAATAGCCTCCAGAGTAGATGCAGAGTTTAGTCTCCTGGTCCTCTGGTCTGTCCTGTGCATGAGGTACCGGTACATATTTAGCAGCAACATGAGCTTCAGAGAGTGGAGCAGCGCTGCAGCCTTCAGACCTGCAGAGGAATTCAGCTGCACATTCCTCTGGAATACCAGCATCAGAACAGAGACAGAGACAGAGGAAGGAGAGAGAGGCTTTATTCAGCTTCAGCCACTGAGCCAGCTCCAGATCTAAATACAGCCAATCCCAGAGGAGAACAGGAATGTGAGGACAGAGGACTCGGAGGAAGATAACATCTCATCTCCAATTTAAACTACTCCCAACAACAACCAAGGATCCGGCTACAACAGCCCTGCTGGAGTACAGTGTGTATTTACATTCATTCGAATATAGCAGTGGAATGACTCACTGTGCTCTAGGACTGTACTTTAACATTTCATTTGATCAAAAGACTCTTTATATTGGAGAGTGGACTCATTTAAGTCTTCTACTACTCACTGCTTCACTGTTCATTAAGTTTGATGGACAGACCTTGGGCCTCATTTATAATATGCTAATATCAGCCTCTTATAGCAGTGTCATGAATTCTGGGTAAAATAAGACATTTTCAAAAATATTAAAAATGGAAGAGGGAGGAACCGCGTCTTACAAGCTTCTATTTTTCCTCAAGAGAAAACTTTTGTCTTATGCAGAAAAGAAACAGGAACAAGACATTTTACTTTGAAACCATAAAAAGAAAAAGAAAAATACAGTCTGAGAGCTCGCTCCCTTCTCATCTCTTTCTCCATAACAATGTTAGCAAACCACAAATTATGCGCCGTGTTCGCCTGTTTGCTGTCGTTGACTGCTATTGGTCAGCGCTGGTGTCGCTGATACTGTTACCATGGCAACATCGGCCTTAGACCCGAGTTGGCCTGGGCGTAAGGCATCCAAAGTTTTTCTGGCTTTAAATGAGTTAGTCTTTATTTTTGTGAGACGTCTGAGTTGCTTAGTTGCAGGAATGTGGCCACATGTGGTCCAGAGCGTCTCTGAATGAGTCTCAGTGAAACAATCTGAATGTGCGTTAGGTGAATTTAGGGTGACCAGATGAGAATGGGTGATATGGGGAGGGGAAGTTGGGGGGGTGGGGGCCACATGTCTAGAGAAGTTTGTGCTTTTTAGCTGCATGTTCATCAGGTGCCAGAACATCAGCCTCCATGTCAACAATGAAGGAAAAAGTTATTTGCTTATCAATTCATGCCACTGCTCTACACAACAGCCGTAATTCATGTAGGAACTGCTGCAGCCAATGGGAGCTTTGCTGTATGACCCACCCACCATGATCATTCCCAGGACAATTAGGACAGGGGTTGGGATTCTGGGACAACTGCTTGGATTTTGGGTCACCCTATGTTTATTCACACCTGAACTCAGCTGTTCATTTGTGATCAGATCACCCGAGGCAGATGTTAATGTCCAGGACCTCTGAGCACCGCTGAGCCTACAGATCAGTGTCTGTCAAGCAATGGCAACATAAATGAAAGCTGCAGAGCTCAACGTCAAAACACATCTTCACTCAGTGACTGTGTGAAGCAGTTATAACACCCAGCACACACAGAGTCCAGCTGAGATCACACAGTGGTGCACTGTTGCACACAGGCTCATGCTACACAACAGCCTGCTTCACACAATCAGCTCATATTAGAAGTCAGTCAGTAATTAAAGAAGCCTGCTTTACGTTTAAGACAGGAAACTGTTTCTATCTGGTTTCTGACTGGTTCACTCCACAACCCCCACCCCCCCTTCTTCAAGCCCATTCTTCAACCTCAGCCCATGTTACTGATACTTTTATATCCAGGTGCAGAGACATTAGAGTTAGATGTTGTAGATTGGTGAGATGTAGAGGGACATACAGAGTCTTCATTACTGACAGAGGAGTGGCCTCTGAGGACCCATCACCTCCGCCTGAGGCTCAGTCTGACTCTGACTGTACTCTCCTGTGTAGTGGGCTGTGGTTTGAATCCATCACTACTGTAACACTGCTGTGACACCAGTTCACAGGTGTGTCTGCAGAGGGGGTTAAGGAGCCTATTTTCCACTGCTCTCTACACCAGGACCACTTTCTGTGGATACACAAAGCAGAAGAGTCTTCAGCAGCTCACAGTCAGTCAGGATCCACATGGATCCCGCAATCTCAGCGAGTCCCACCTCAAACTGTAGCTTGTGAAGGAGCGGGGCCTCTTCAAGTCGCTGTGAGTGAAATCAGTTCAGACATGAAGACCGCTGCCTAAATGGATCTAATCTCTCCACAGGGTTGCACGATCTTTACATACATGTGGAGAGTGTGCGTTAATCTGACTGAACTCCCCAGGCATCTGACACGGGCTCAGGAACTGGCTCAAGTCTAAAACAAATGATTTCTTGTGCAGGGGGAGGGGCCACACATGTTGTCTTGACCATATATGGCTGAGAGAAAACACTACAGCCGCTCTGAGCAGCACAGTGGAATGAAAAGCAGTTTCCTTAACTGGTGTGAGAGTGGGCCACAACACAGACACTGACACCTCTCCAATACAGCCACCACAGCTGGAAACATGTGGCAGGTGGATCTGCAGTCACTGAAACTCCACCAGCTCCTGCTGAGAGACATCCTGGACTCGTTATACTGTGTCTTCACATTCTTGTTCCTGAATGTCAGCATACAGCTCCTCCTCCCGATGACATCACACCAGTCATGACCTGACAGGGTCTGATTTGTTGGCTTGCCAATATGTAGTCAGTCGTATCTCTAGGCCAAGTCTCAGCAAGAATTAAGGAGTAGAACCTCCAGATTTCGCACAGTGACTGTCTTATATTGCAAAATACAGTGTAGTGTGAAGACAGCACAACGACAGAAACACAACCATCTGTGTGGCAGGTCAGCAGGCAGCAGGAGTCTGAGTGACAGCAGACTGTTTCTACATCAGATCACTGATCAATAATCTACTATGAGATATGAAACATCATCAGCTAGAGCAACCTGAACTTCACCACTGATCACCATGGAAATTGCACCTGCACCTCTACAAGTAATGGCAGAGCCTCAAGTATACAGTTATATCACTGCTACATGACTTCTACATCTCTGCTATATCACCTTTCAAACAAGGTTTTGTGTTGCTGACACTTACATTATCATTCCAGCCACTTGAAAAGAACAAAGGCAGTAAGTCACTTCAGATGCATAAAATAACCAACACTGTCAATCCTTATTTTCAGGTGCATGTACAGATGATTACATTCACTTGCTTTGATATTTGCCCAGTCAGTCTATAACATCAGACCCTCCCGCAGAGCTTTCCCCCTGCTTTCTTCATTGTGAGCAATATGAACTTAAGAAATATCACAGAGCTGAGCTAACTTCTGTTCAGCACACACCATATTGGGTAAAATATCTGGTAATTTTCAAACCAACTTCAGAATTGTGTGTGTGTGCTCTCCTCAGTCTGCCCTCACTCACAAACCTGACTGACCAGCCCACCGCAAGTGTTGTGGTCTGTCACTCTGATGAAATACAGTGAACTAACTAACAGCCATGCCATCTCTGTCACGTCATCAGAATCACATCCTAAATCAGATCCTGGCTCTAATGTTCTGTGGCTGTCAAGGTAGTTACTGCACAAGCAGGCCGAGCTGCAGCTGTCACAGTCACAGTAATATGTAACTGACACAGTAGAATGTCATTCTGTTGAGGTAAATGGTAACTGTGCTACACTAGAATGTAACTGTTAGAGTAGAAAACAGTAGGAACTGTAACAGTAGTGTTGTTTCAATAGAGTGTAATACTGTTACAAATGTAACTCTAACAGTAGAGTGTTATACTGTTACAAGTGAATGTGACTGTAGCCTACACACTGACAGACAGAGTCATACACCGCCTGTTGCCATGACATTTATAAGCCTGTGTTGTTAGGGACAACCATGGTCTTATTATACAGATGGGATCAGAGACCTCTCACCTTCGGGGGCAGCATGTAGCATGTAGCATATGAAGCTAATATAGCATATGCAGCTCATGTAGCCTGCCCTGCGGCACTGCCCTCACGCTGTTATCGGCGGCTGTGTTCACATTCAGACCTGCCTGTTGCTGACAGCACTTCACAGCTCCGGGCAAACGTGTCTCCGTCCACATTCCTCCGCTGTCGCACACCACATCACAGAGGTGGAGGAATCTACACCCGGAGGCTGCAATTTCTGTCTGTTTGTGTAGTAACACACCCAACACTGCGCTTTGTTAGCGGTGCAGATCGGCAAAGGGACTCTTTCAAATGAGGAACTCAACAAGATTACACAATTATACAGTCACTCGCACGGATGCACGCACGCGCGCACACACACACCTCATCAAAATGCCAGACGCCCTAACTTATCGTCCGGAAACTTGAGCAGGTCTGTTGATGGAGCGGTGATAAAGCGTCAGTGCCGCACAACACCGTGTTAACAAGGTGGAGACTTTGACACACTGCCACGGTGTGTGTCTGTAGTGTGTCTGTGCTGTGCTACACCTCAGCAGGCCTGAGTCTCTGCTACTTTCACCGACTTTTCTGCCTCCACATCGAGCTCCGTGCTGACGTCACGGCCCCGTCGCTACAATGGTGGAAACTTTTCAAACTTAGAAACTTTGCGGTTCTGACCTGAGTGCGTCGATGCTGTCCCGTCGACTTCTGCAGACCACAAACGGTAGCAGTCCTTCAACAATTCCCCGGTACGAAGCGGATTTATTAGCAGGGGAAAGGCCAGATAGAGACTTTTTTTCGGTTCCCCTCCCTATCCGCTCTCGGCTCTGCGGCTGCTGTAACTCCACCCTGGCTGGATGCGTCGCCGCGCTGCGGGGCGGTGTCCCCTGCTCTGGAGCCTGTAGTGGACTGCTGCTCTGAGGCGGGCGGGTCTTCCTCTCTCTCTCTCTCTCTCTCTCTCTCTTCTCTCTCTCTCTCTCTCTTTCTCTCTCTCTCTCTTTCTATCCGTCTCTTTGTAGAGAAGTTAAACACACACTTTTAAGGCATAGCTCCGTTACACAGCTCCAATAGACATCCAACACAGAGGAGGAACGGGCCCGCGTGCCAAGGCCTCTCTGTCCTTCATTCAGGTGGAGGCACCGTCTGCCAGGGCCTGAGCGTTCATAAATAAAACCTCAGTTAGAGTAGAATAGGATCCTTCTCTCAACCTTCAGTTTCACTAGACATTTCTTGTAAAATGCAGCACCAGCTGAACTCCCTCTGACAGAGCTGTTTAGCAGTCATAACTGCATGAACAGATGTGGCCCAGGGGTTCACCTCTGTGGTTTTTAGATAACAATACAAATAGGATTTCATTCCTCTAGGAATTTTTGCAAATTTAATTTCCTCTCAGCTGTCTCAGCTAATATACAGTAGCCATCTGTTCTCATTAATTAACCTCCAATACAGGACAAACTCAAACATGGTGAATCTTTGAAGGGAACTTCACCTTATTCTTAGAGAGGATAAGATGTTCCTTTATTAGTCCCACAGTGGAGAGTTTTTTTTTTATATTTATATATATATTCCCTGAAAAGAAATTGAAGATTCAGGGTTCAGTGTATAAAAAATAATAGTCAACAATAGCAGGTCACACATTAACAGCTTTTAACACATTAATGGAAAATGATTAAGAGATAGCAGTGGCAGGAGAAAGTTATGTTAAACAAAACAGGAACCATGAGATACTATAAAAAGGTATATTGAGCAACAGGAAATGAATTGACAATTGACAATTTTTAGACCAAACAAGGAAGAGGCTCACTGAGAAAACGGCTGTCACATTAATGAATAATGAATTATTATTAGTGGCAGGTCACTGAGCTCTAGTTTAAGAGTTCAAAGTTCTTTACTTTGGCACCATCTGGTGGTGGAGACTGAGAGGTTCAGTGAACTTCTCCCTCCTCTATCGTCAATCCTGCCTTGACCTCTGACCTCCAGACCTCCCACTGCTGTGTTCTCCTCTGAGCATCACTGTCTGTGTTGGTCTTTATGTCTGTGAGAGTCAACACAGAATCACTGACCATGCTACTGCTACCTGTATGTAACCTGAATGTAACCTGCTTAGTCTATTACAGTAGAATATAACTAGATCACAGACAGTATATGGCACTGTACTACAGTAGAATATAAGTCGGTTGTAATAGAATCATTAACTCTGCTACAGTAGAGTACTAATAACTTCCCATCTCCAACACTCCAATATTTCACTTCTCCCACACACCTGGTGACTTAATTTCCCTTTAAAACCACATTTGCCCTTCTTCCCACCCTCTCTTCCCTCATGCTCTCATCCACCAGTATTGATTACCGTATTCTTTTGCAACTCTTCACCTTCACATTTATTGCTCTTCTCTGTCTCAAATGCTATTGCCACTCACTTGTCCTCATCCTCAGTAACCTCTATGCATGTGAGTGATGGAAAAGACCTGAGGACAAGGTGCCAAGGACAACTTCTCCTTTTCTGACTTTAATCAAGTTAACACTCTTCATCCTGATAACCTGTTCTATACAGCAGGCCATCACTGGATTATTTAACCCTTTGTTTTTCTGATGATGAACAAATGATTATGAACATGTGATACAGGTTATCTAACTATAGTGTACATAGACATATGATGGGTCATTAATTGATGGAACATTTTCACTGTTGAAAAAAGTCTACACAGAGCTCGTGTGTGAAGTTCATTTATTCTG
Source organism: Caranx ignobilis (assembly GCA_021432705.1). Lineage (NCBI taxonomy): Eukaryota > Metazoa > Chordata > Actinopteri > Carangiformes > Carangidae > Caranx > Caranx ignobilis. The sequence continues at coordinate 3,909,539 of MU269987.1, forward strand.
AATCTACATGTTTACACAAGTGTCATCAGCTGAGACATCATTTATATCTATACAGCATAAATAATCTTACAGTTTGTACATTACCACACAGGTAAAGGTCATGTGACTCTGAGACAGGCACCACCCACACAGAGGACACAGTGTGTGTGAAGCCTGATCTCAGAGGTACCAGGTCAGACTGTACATTAAAAATATCTGTACATGATTATGTTTACAGATCATACATGTTTGTTGTAAGGCTTCTCAACAACATGGTCACCTGGACGTCGACAGTCCAGACTCCTGTGATCCCTGTGAGCAGGGCTAACAGCTGGTCCGACCAGGACCAAGACCAGGACCAAGACCAGGATCGGGACCAGGACCAGGACCAAGAGCACACATACAGTTATCTAAGGCTGATGTTTTCTGCCTGTTTATGTTTCTGACTGGTGCCGTAGTCAAACCAGTGTCAGTGTTAAACAGGGAGAACAACCACATTGAGAAATACAAGAACTCGCTGTGACCTGAACCTGTTCAGGCTCCAGACCTGAACCTGGAGCTAAGCCCTTTGACCTTAAGGCTTCATTAAGGATGTGATGGACCATGATGTGGAGCCAACACCACTGGATCACAGCTGCAGCTGCTGTGAAGCTGTGGCCGATGTGGCTGTTTGGTGAGATGACCAGAGACCAGAGTCAGACTGGAGCCATCACTGAAGTCCTGTATGAGGCCCCAGAACCAAGAGTCTAATGTAGAGAATGAACCTGCTCTGACTCTGCACATGACTGCTGCTGCTTCAGAGGCTGAAGGAGGCAGAGCCAGTGATGATCTGGATTCTCTGGTACCTCAGAGTAAAAACTGCAGCAGTGCTGCATCATGGGACAGGCGAGGAGCTCATCTGTCAATTCGTACAGGAAGTAAACACACAAATGACACAGTCATTGTCACACTTGTTTCCAGTTTGTGATTATGACGATGATGATGCCCCTCCTCTTCTGACATCAGACGACTTAAACATGTGAGTTAAGTCCAAACATCATCCTCCTCCTCCTCAGAGCTGGACTGCCACTTCTTAACATACATTTGTTGAAAAGATGAGAGAGAAAAATCTAAACCCACTGATGTTGGTTCAACGTCTCCGTGGTGATAAACTGTGAATGTGTATGTGGTGTCAGTGAGGAGGTGTTGTTTGGAAATATGAACAGCAACAGATAATTACTATGATCAACAGATCATAATCTTCTACACAAATTAATATCCCCCTCAGGACTCTGAGGTGACGTCTTCAGAACCCCTGCTCACAGCACCGGTCCAACAGATTCAGCTGAAGCCAGAGAACGACTTCACCATCAGACAATTTCAACTCATCGTCAACTCATCAGTGAGCAGTTGATCTCCTCACACTGTCATCACACACAGTCAGAGCTGACGACTGGAGGGGAAGCTGATGAAGAGCAGCGGAGTCGTCTTCAGTGGGTTTAGATGTTTCTTAACAAACAGAGAACTGACATCAGAGTGAGTGAGAGCAGCTTCAGTGTAACATGTTTCTATGGAGCAGACTGAGACTACAGCAGGGTACAGACAGACTCTGGTGTCTGTAGTCCTGTATGACCTGATCCCTTCATAGAAAACTGAGGTATTGAACACAAACAGCAGGGTGGGGGGTGTGGGGGGGTCTGTGCTGGGTTGCCGTGGTAGCAGCAGTAGCGGCACCGGCAGCAGCACTCTGATGCATAAACATGGCTGAGGCCCACTTCCCTTTGTTCTTTAATCAGCAGAAGGCCTGAGGCCACACTAATTATGGTCATTTCCTCTTCCTGTCTCTGGCCGCCAGCTGCCAGCAGGAAGTCCGCTCCCAAACATCTGCCTGTGCCCCTCCCAGATATGCATCTGTCCATTATGCACTAATGCAAAATTATAATATGTAAAAAAGTAAACTTTAAATAAAAAGGTTAAAACAAACTGTGGCAATGGAGACAGACTCTGTGGAGTTTACTGTCTGACGTGTGGACAGCAAGGGATGATGGGAAGGGCACAGGCAGGACACCGGAGCATCCACAGGCATGATTCTCTGCTCTGATCTAAGTTAGTTTTAATTTACAATAATTTGGGAGGTGACCTCTGACCTCCCTCTGGTGCTGTCTGATACCTCTCAGAGGTTAGCTGAGCGCTCTCAGTTGCTGACGGCAGTCTCAGGGCTGGAGCTGGCTGCGGGGATGCGAGGCATCTTCTTGGCTGGACTGGGGATGTGCTGAGGAGGAAAAGACATGAACGTAACTGAGGTGTCCTCATTAGTGACCTGTTGCTGCTGCGTGAGGAGCTGTCAGGGCCGAGACGAAAACTGAACATGAGAGGCAGCGTTCAGGTTCCACATGTCTGAACTGGCTCCCTCACACACTTCCTGTTGAAGCTCCCATTTACATCACCTCAACCTTCTGTGTGTTTCTATTTCACACTTACACTTAATATCTTTTAATTAACCTCAGGGAATTTATTCTCAAATTTAGCCCTGAGCCCGTGTGATACGGTGCTTCAGTACCCATCCTTCTACACTACTCCATCAGTCATGACACACTGGGCTCAGGCTGATGTTTGACAACAGACAATACTGTGATATTTGAGGTGGAGCTCAGTCTGAGAAGCTCTGGCAGCTCGTTAGCATTACCATGTTGCCAGGAGATCTTTGCCTTTATGAGGAAACTTTGTGTGTTCAAGTCTCTCTTTCTAAAACTGGACCACAGTCACTTCCTCACAGCAGCCAGTAACTCTCGCCTCAGAGGATGCAGACTGGTCCAAACCACCGAGTTTCACTTCTCAGTGAGCAACTTTAGAGGCTGGAGAGACTGGTGAGGAACTTAGCTACTTCTCTCAGTTTCTACCCTGTGCTGGTCATCTACTGAGCTGACAGGTGTGAGCTGTGTTGCCCTCATCTCTGTTTGACACTGTGACGTAAACGTTCAGAGTTCCTGTACCTCGGTGGCTGTGGTGGAGCGAACCAGATCAGGTTCTGCTGGCAGGTCATGGCTCAGGGGTCTGCGGGCGTATTCCCTGCGGTGTTTGTCGTCCACTCGTGTCAAGTACCAGGTCCCTGGGAACAGGTCGTCCACTGAGCCTCGGGGCACGTAGCTTGCTGCAGGACAGAGAGAAGCCGCAGTCAGAGACAGAAGCAGAAGTGGACTCTGGACTAAACCAGTTTAAGACTGGATTAAATTTTAATGACTTACATCCTTATTTACTTCAACTGCCGAACTGACCCGGCTTATATTACAGACAGGCGTCTATATGGAACAGGTGTTTATTTAACTTTGAACAAATCTTATGCTCAGCAAAGATACTCTCAAATCATTCTGCTCTTACTGTTTGAAAGAGTAAGAATGGAAGGAAAGAACCAGATCTGGAGCATGCATTCATTTAGAAGTTTAATCTGCACCGATTAAACTTATTCTAAATAAATGCTTGCTCTGGCCATAGACTGGAAACTGGCTCCTGAGCTCCCAACGGACCGGGCCGAGCAAAATGATCAGACGCGCCAGGTTTGGTGGAAAATATATACAAATAACTCTGGCTTTTTTTTGTTTTTGGTTGCGTTCAGGCCAAGAATTACTGCTCGTGAGTCCGGCCGCATTGTGTCCGAGCGCCAGCACCTGCGGGTTGGACTGGGTCGTGTTTTAATTTTCAGGTGCTGCGTTGAGAACTCTAGCACGAATGAAGCATCTTAGAAACTGCTCTAACAGGCGAGTGTGGGCTTTGAGAGGTTTTGTACGTTCACAAGAACTTGAACTGAAAATAGAAATAGACTTGGCTTTTAATTGAGACCGGCTTTTTATTTTTTACCTGTAGCCAGACCCGGCCAGTACACAAGACCGGCGTGTGTTTTATTTGAGAATTTACGGTATTCAGATCATCATACTGATACTTGTTAGTGTTTGTGTCAGGGCTGTTGTGTCCACACCATCATGAGACTGAGACACGAGCAGCAGGTCGTACCTAGGTGGTGAGTCTCCTCCCTCAGCTTCATGTTCTCAGAGAAGGCAGCAGGTGAGACCTTCGTCCTGGAGTCCAGTCGAACCTTCAGGTCAGAGAGGCTGGACACCAGTTTGTCCAGACCAGATCCTGTCACGACCAACACAAGATCACACTACCATTAGTTCCTGTTGCACTTCTATCAGTGTCACACAGCTGGGTGTACCTGAGGCCGACTCACCAGGTGTGTGGTCCTGTGTCACTCTGAGAGAGTACAGCGTCGCAGCAAATCCTGAGCCATAGGAGAAAACCCCGACCCTCTGTCCTGCTATCTGTGAGGCTGTATGTCTGTAACAGAGACGACACATACTTCACTAACACAACACAACACTGACTCTGTGGTTTCAGTTGGACAAGTCGGCTTCCCAGGGTCACTTTAACAAGATGATGCTTCATATTTCCATTTAATGTTTTAATGAGGTGGATGTGAGAGGATGGGGGCATTTCTGTGTCAAACAGATGAGTGAAAGAAGTGGACTCACTGCGCGATGAGTGAGGCCAGGCAGCCGTAGACTGAGGGGGTGTACATGTTTCCGTTCTGGTTGGAGATCAGCAGGGAGGGTTTGGTCTTCCTCTCAAACAGGTCTGCACTGGCCTTCATGAAAGCCTTCTCCACATCCCGGTCAAAGTAAGTCTCCTCTGGCCGTATGTCCCTGCCATACAGAAACACACACTATAAACAACCAGCCTGATGACGTGGAGGTCAAAGACAGATGATTTTAAATGCATTTTAAATCCAAAATGCAAGAGTGCTCCAATAATCCCCCTGTACCTGAAGGCGTCAAGGCCTGTGAATGGTCCCGTCTCAGTGTTGGGGCTGGGGTGGCTCAGGAAGTCGTTCAGCATCAGTCTGGCCAACGACTTCTGCACCAGTTTACAGTATGGAGAGTGAAAGACCAGGTAACCAAAGTCCTCCAGGCTGAAGAGCTTCTCTGAGCCGTCTGCCGAGGCGAAGAAGAATGATTAGATCAGAGAAGAAGACAGAGGGTGCAGTGGAACTCCTGACACACTGATCTGTGTCACAGCTGTACAGCGCAGTACAACACGTTTGTCTCCTCCCACCTCTGCACCAGGTGCAAAAAAAAAAAAAGAAAAAAAAAAGACCAAGCTCATCTCAAGACAACACGAGCTCTGCCTTGTTGTTGTGGAAACATATCATACATGTACAGCTGGACATGCTTTGCTGCTTATGAATGTGTATTTAATACCTGACGTTCTTGATAATGTACATGTTGACACATCGGGTTAAAGGCTCATCTCATTAAACTACTTCATGGTCACTGAACTTAAGTAAACTTCTTAGCACAGCAAACAGGTAATGTCCTAAACCCTCTTAACTTATTAGGCTGTTATCCACCCAGTCCCTCCACTGCACTCCCCTCAAAGGATGGACAGGGCACCTGAGACACTCTGACCACCTGAGACAGAGAGGACGCGTCTCACACCTGAGTTTTAAAAGCTCTCTTGATATTTTTGAAGCATGAAGGGGAAGGTTTAATATAGAGGGAGGACGCATATCTCAATAGGGAAAGACAAGATAATGATTTGTGATACTGGAGCTAGTAGTCATGTCTCTAGTTCAGTATTTGTTTGTAAATAGTTTGTGTTTGTGTGTTGAATCATAGTGCTGGTAAGTTTCTGTTCTTTTTTTGGCTTCTCCTCATTCCTTTTTTCATTCACCATAAATAAGCTTGTAGTGAGAGGGTTACTGCAGTTTCAACTTGAGGCCACACCTTTTCAGCCACTAATGATGTGTTTTACTTCTATGTGAAATTACTATGTATAAACACTAATATGGACTGAAATAAAATGGATCTACACCAAAGCCATAATGAGACTGAAGGTGCTGTTTGGTGCTGAATTGATCTTTCATACCTCTTCACCTAATAATCAGTTTATCAGTGAGGAATATAAAACAAGTCTCCATGGATCAGTCTGCACCCACCTCTCTGCCACTGAGCATGGATCTTGTTGCGATACACAGAGTAGCAGCGGTCCAAGGCACTCAGGTAGCACTCTATCGACAGCTTCCCGTCCACCACAGGGTACTCTGACACCAGGTCTGGCTTGTAGAAGTCATATGCATGCTGCATGTGGGTTCCTCGTAGACCTGCACCACAGCCACAGTCGGCGTCAAACACATTGAATACACATAATTGTCCTGTCCAGACTGAGTTGGGTACATTTCAAACTTCACATAAAGTCCTGCTGTAATAAAAAGACAGTTTCTGATGTTTAGAAGTTAAGTTCATCACCTCATAGGAAAAACTAATCAGCACCATACAGTGTAAAGAAACATGGCTCTTCCTGACAAGCTGCTTCCACATGACAACAGTCGAGCACACTGACACTCACAAACAGCTTGCTGAGCAGTAAACATTCAATCAGCTGAGTAACACTAGGCTCTTATCAGTGTATTGGTCACTGGAGAGTCCACAAGAGACAAGCAGTTATCAGTGAACTGACCTCGCTCAAAGGCCAGAGGGGCATTTGGTCCAATCAGCATGGCCACTGCACCAGCGCCCCCTGTGGGCCGGGCACTTCCTGTGGCATAGACAGCGATGTCCCCCGCTACCACCAAAGCATAGCGTCCTGCAGAGAGGAGACATGGAGAAAGGGTAAACAGCAGGATTCATCAAAAAAACCCAAAACACATACACACACTTATCTCTTCTTTACAACTGTATCATCAGCACAGCATCATAAGCCTCACACAACACTGTCTCAGCAACACATATTTGTTGCTGGTTAAAGCTGATTAATTGCATCTATCAGCTAAAAGATATAATCTGATCAGTCAGGTTGTATGTGATAAAACTGAATGAAACATTCTCCCGTGACTGAACTCATCCCGTCACTGCTGCTGCTGCTGCTGAGAGGAACCATTGTCCAGGCTGAGCACATCTTTTATTCAGTAGGGAAAGAACCCATCTTTCCATATCTGGAGTTATTAATCGCCTAAACTGAGTATTTTTGGGTTATGGATTGTTCCAATTGACATTTGAAAATATTACAGTGGAAAATAGTTTTATGAACATAACAATTCATCAAGAAAATAACCAGCAAATTAATGAAAAAATGTCACACACACACACACACACACAACAGCAGGGACACAAGTTAGTGGACTCACCATCCCAGGAACTGGACTCCACCCAGTTGACAGCATTGAAGAGAGCAGCTGTTCCCCCATAGCAGGCATTGGTGGTGTCAATGCCCTCCACATCTGTATTGCCCGAGTCCTCAAACAACTGCATGATGACGGTCTTGACAGATTTAGACTTGTCAATGATGGTCTCAGTGCCAACCTCCAGTCGGCCCACGCTGTCATAAGACAGGCCGTTTCTCTCCATCAGTCTCTGGACCACCGTCAGGCACAGAGAGTTGATGTCCTCACGGTCTGAGCAGAAACCCATGCGAGCTTGGCCCAAGCCCACTGTGTATTTACCGGCTGCCACACCGTCAAACTGCTCCAGCTCGGCCTGGTCCACATACTGGGATGGGAAGTACAGTTCCATGGCAATGATACCCACGTCTTTGGGCCATGGTCCCAAACAACTGATCGGAGCTGATCCAGGCATCCTGAATGGACTGAGGAGGGGGTTCATGTTCAGCACTGTATTCATTTGACAGATATGCTGCTTGTCTTGTTAATGTTGGAGCACTGCAGTTTTTAAATGTCCACAGTAATTAACCAGAGCTACAAATGTCTCCTGACTGCTAATTTTGGACTAGGTGTGGTGGACACATCTAGAAACACCACCTCTCAAAGATACACGTGTACAGCCACCAGCCCCCAAACCTTTACCACAGTAATAACATTAAGTAGGTTAAAGAGCACATTAAGTAGGTTAAAGTGAAAGCTACTTCAGTAATACCAGCCACTATTTACATCCACTCAGGCTGTTAAAAGTAAAACACGACCAGAGCAGCAGCCATCCCAGAATAACTTTTAGTGTTAGACTAGCCTTTCTCCCACTGGACAGCTGTCATTTATATACGAAAGGCAGCACTTTAATATCTACGTTAATGAACGAGAGCTTCCGGCAACATTTCGTTTAGCGTTAGATATGAAGTGTGTGTCGTGTCACTGTTAGCTCAGAAAGATTGCAGCTAACGCCATTTAGCTAGCTGATGTAAGGTTACTGCTATCAAGCAAGGTTACAGAGAACAGTGAGCAGCTAGCATACTAGCTAACACCGCTGCCTTGGTAATATGACACTTAACGTTGATATATAATCGTCTTACCATTTCACTTGACATTTACATACAAAACAAACGCAAGCTAATAGCTGACAAAATGGACAGCGAGCACACAGGGCGCTGCTCGTGTTACCTAATTAAGAGACTTCATCGGGGTCTGTCCAGACCTGAGGCTAGCTGGTTTATGTGTGAAGTGTTACAGCTAGCTGTTAGCTGTCACACTGGTTATAACACGTACCTACACAGCTACATCAAGCTCGTGTTTGGAGACAGACACTAGATAAAGACTGAGCATAGTAAAACTAGGTGAAAGGGCAATGGGATTCCCAGGAAGTTAAGTCGTTTAGGATCGGGACCGAAATCCGTGGCCGGTTAGGCTGACACATTGACGGGTGGGCTGTGTAAGAAAAGACTGGTCAGCCGTCCACAAGAGCAACTACACAACATGACAGCGAAAATGATGCTCACTGAATATTATTGGTGACAACATGAAGTAACAGTGATTTGAACCACAGTGAAGTGGCAGGTACCCGGACCAAATAGCTGACGGACCGACTTCCTATCCAAGTCATGAAGCCGGACTTCAGAAGTGGATTTAACATTAGCCTGTAACTGTATCCTCTGCTGTAAATTGACCAGTTGTGTTAGGAAGATGTTAGCTAACTTAGTGAACCCCGAATCAACCTCTCTACTTAACTTAAACACACATACAAACACACACACTCTGTTCAGACACTTAGAAACATGACTCTACTACTCTCTAACTTTCACATTAAACGTATGGTGAAAAGCTCTCACCTGTGTGTGAAGTGAGCAGACGATGACAGTAAACTACTCCGCTGTTGTTTGTGAGCAGCCGGTTCTAGTGTATTTATATATGACGACGGTAGAGCGGTGAACACCCTGGACTACAGCACCTGGCTTCTTGTCCAATCATCACTCACACACAACATGCGGCGCTACCAAGTCCCGCAGCTGTCCGACCAATGGAATTTAAGAAGACACGACCACGCGCCAGAGCCGCATGGACTGGCCAATAGCGTGAGATGTACGATGTCTGGTGAGAGAGAAAGAGCCAATCATACTGTGACATTAATTCCTGGCGCGGCAGTGGTACATAGCAGCGTGTCCATGGCAACATGTATCCATTCACGCAGTCAAGTGTCTCCTCTGTAAGGTATGAATTGTGGAGAAGAACAACTTTACTGCACAGTGCAGTATTGTAGAGTACAACAACGTGAATACTTAATAATAAAAATACTTTGCTTTAACTTTGTAAGCTAAATTAAGTTTCAAAGTAAAAGTTCTTCAGGATATGATATGATGTGATATGAGATTATATTATATTATGCATAGTTTGTTGAAGTTACAGTAGTTACTCTGCTGATCACTCACTGTGAATGATTTGGTCTTGTGGAAAACTAACACTCACTTCTGAGAGCTACTCAGCTAACTGTCTACAACCTTCCTAACCTCACACACTCTCAACTGAGGTCTCTTTACAGGTTAACCCTCATTACGTTTTTCACTAATGCAAAACATTCATGCTGAACACATAAAAGATAACAGCTGCTTTCATAGTTGGTAATCATAGTTTTAATAGTGTTGTTGCATTCAGTAGATAAGCTTCTGTTTGCTGCAGACACACTGGTGTCTGTGCTATTTCACATTAATGTCTATAACTTGATTTTACTTTCTATCTTTGGCTGGACCAGTCCTTACAGTCAAAGTGATTTGGTGGAAATTAGATTTACATGTAGCATTAATGTTTCAGTCCCTGTTTTCAACTTGTGCCTGACAACAGAAAAAGAAAAACATGTAAAAACAGCCTTTGTCCAGACTGATCACAGGTTCTGACGTGATCTGAGGGAGGGACGTCTTAAAGTAAGGATTCACCTGCTGCTTCCTGATAAAATCACCATGAAACCTGCCCAGCCTGATCTGATGACCTGATGAAGTCTGCTCTGATTGGTTCGCTCACCAGTAGCTCCACCTGTATTTTACCTGTCATGTTAAATACATCCTGTGAAAAAAAATGTATCCATAAAGAACCTGTAGTGGTCTGATGCTGCAGGTTATTGACATTTAGTCAGATCAGTGTATGCATTCATTCATTTACATTTATTTATTCAGCGAGGGCCAATTGAGAGCAAGCTCTCTTTTCCAATGGCGCCCTGATTACAACAATCAACAATACAATACATACAAGGTGTAACATAAAGAAATAATACAAACAACAACAATAATTTCAAAAAGTACATGTACAATCAGAGCGGATGGAATCCATGATGAAATGCTGTGGTGGTTAAAGGGAATCGAGGCATCCAGCTGGAGTTGTGACAAAAGATTATTCCATTTGAATGGTGCAAAATATTTAAAGGCAATTTTTCCTACATCTGTTCTAACATTAGGGATATTAAAAGCCAAGGCATTGTGAGCTCGAGTGGAGTAATTCAATGACTTAAAAGTAAGTAAGTTTGTTAGATAAACAGGTAGTTTGTGAAGAAGGCCTTATAAATAAACAGTAAACAATGTTGTTCTCTTCTCAGAGTCAATTAAGTCCAGCCGGCATTTTATATGCGCTCCTGTCTCCTTCATGCTGCAGCTGGGATGCTGTCAGAGAGCAGTGAGGACATCACACTGATTTAATGTGAAATCAGTTTTTATTGTCGTCAGCTCATCGGCACAGTCATGACAATGTCTGACTTCACAGTTCAGAGTCCCCTGGATACACCTGCAGAGACAAACATGTGAAGGTGTTTTCTGTTGAAATGAGTTTATAAATAGTTTACTGGTCCCTGCCAAGGCACAGCACAACTTTAACATACACAACATTTACAGTCAACAAGTCAACAACATGTGATTATGTTAGTGGATGAACAGAGGAGCCCTGTTCATCAACTGTAAACAGAGTACACACGCTAACATAAAAACTGAAATGAACTATCAGAGCTTCTGTCATCATCAAGTCAAAACATGTTTCATCTGTTCAGTCAGATTAGTTCATGCACTGTGGAGAACGTCCACAGACCCACAGATTCAATGTGAACAGAGTGATGAACACAAACTGAAAGAGAAGCTCCTTCAACGACAAGAGAGATTGCATTGAGACAGAAGATGGACGAACCTCGTACCTTTACTGGCCGTGCAAAAAACTGAAATAAAACAAGTTAATATCTAAAAACTCTGACTGATAGAAAAATAGATGCTTCTATCGATGTACAAGGTTTGATTTGAGGCGTCAGAGGAAAACCTCTCACTGAAACTGACTCCCAGAGTTTCTCTCCCACAGCAGCAGCAGCTGGCTGGCCACCTGAGGCTCCAACTCCTGTGGACACACAACAGGGACAAGGGACAGGTCACATGAGAAGACAGGAAGTGCTTCACCTACAGACAAAACAGAAGAAAAAGACTTTCTTCTCTTAAAAAGTTCTCTGAGTGAAATGACCTGTAGTATCTGAGCAGCAGCCATGGTGAGAGCTGGGTGAATTCTCAGTGCTTCCTATCTCCTTACCTCCTTCAGGAGAGGAAACACTAGACCTTCCTTTATGAATACCAATACTGATTACTTTATTAATCCCCAAAGGGAAATTCATTTGTCTGTCAGCTCATCAACCATCTGCAGAAGAATGAAGAAGCCTGGTGTCTGAAGGTACAAAGGATCTTCTATATTTCTCCATGCTGCAGTGAGGAGAGAGGAGCCGTCCACCACCACACAGAAAGGACAGAATGTCCCACAATTTCTTGGTGAAGAGAAGCACTATTGTAGTTTCACCACTTCATACCCACATAAACATAGAAACGACAGAACAGCTTTATGTTTGTGACCTGATCCAGACCTGATGTTCAATCCAAGCCCTTATCCATCAACACAGATTAGTTCTTTAAATGTGTCCAGCTGGAGGTCATCATAACAAATATACATTAATAGTGGTTCCCCTTCCATTATGGAAAGCACTAAAACTGATTTCTTGTCCTTAACAAATGTAAAGAACTGTCAGGACACGATGAAATTATACTGATCAGCCTCAATATTAACCCTCTGATGTCTGCCTCATTAAATCATACTCGCATATTTTAAATTTTCATTCGTATCATACTTGATATATCCAGGATTTTTAAAATGTATTGCTCACAATTTATTTAATATTTAAAATTTTATGTTTTATACATAAGATTTCCTAAAAGAAAAAAATGTGACACTAATGATATAGAAGCCTCAAAAACTGTATGTATCACATATGATACTCCAGGTGTCAAAAGGTTAAGACCAGCTACTGGTTTTAATGTGTTGAACAGTCTATATATACAGTATATAGATATATACACACACCCCGTGTGTGTGTACATACTGTATGTACACATGACCAGGTAGAACATCAGTAACACCCATTACCAGTTGTGGCTGATTGGTGTTACCTTCATTCACCATATCAACTGTGTGCAATCAATGAAAGGAGGATTCATCATGTGTTTCCATCTGCACCATGGTCGCCTTTTCCCACATACAGACCAGAGCTCCGTCAGCAGACTCAGACTCACCTGTCCGTCCCTGCTGATCTGGACCTTCTTGTTGTCGTTCCAGGGGTTCAGGATGTGTTGAGTGCACTGAAAAGGAAGGCTCTCCTTGCGGATCCACTCCACACTGAAAACCCCACCCAGTCCCACAAAGTCCCAGTCCTGGCAGCTCTCCTGACTGATGACTGATGTCATGCGAGCGTAGCCCTGTGAGATAGGCAGAATACATCAGAGGGGTCAAGACTCAGACACATGGTAGAAACTCTGATCCCAGAGGACGTGAACCAGGTTTTAGAGAAGCAGCTCCTCGCTCTGTTACCTGGAAGCGTCCTGAGCCCTGGACAGAGAAGATGAGGATTATGAGGTTATTCTCCAGGAAGGCCTTAGAGAGTTTGCTCTCGTTGTTGGGTGTGGTGGACCAGATCCCTCTCTGCTGTGAAATCTCAATGTTCCTGATGCTGCTGCTCTTCATGATGAAGTACCGGACTGATGATCCCAGGTGAGGGGACAAAGACTGAGAGACCCAGTGGGGACAGAAGAAAACCAGAACATCACCACATTGATTGAAGACGCACAGAGAACATCTCACTTCTATTAAAAACATGCATCACACGTTTGAAACATCTGAAACACACACGTTATCTACACAGATAGAACCAGGCTCACCACAGCCGTGTGTACCTTTCCTGAGGAGACAGGGCTGTCTGAGGTCACAGAGCAGGTGGACGGGCTGGAGGAGGACTGAGGGTCAGCACACAGCTGACCCGAGGCCAGAAAGGACTCATCTCTGTGGACTTTAAGCTGAGCCAGGCCTGAAGCTGCTGGAGTCCTCCCAGACCTGAGGAGAGGTGGAGCAGCAGTGTGAAGTCCAACAGGAAAACATGACTCAGCTCTTTATTAGACATGTTTTATATACAAGTGGATTTATTCCTGATGCACCAAACTGTACAGCTCTTGGCAGTATCCACCTGATAGTTACTACTGCATCTATATTACAGTACTTCACTATCAATTTACAGTATATACTCACTGTTATTACTCACTACTGTTATAGTTCTGGATTTAGTCTCAATCATTCGGTTACCCCTTTCCCACCAAACTGGTTCCAGTCCTGGTTCGGAGCCATTGCCTGACTTAGTAACAATTCTTTGCTGTTCCACCGCCTAAGCCCCAGCTCTTGGCTCTTAAAACTGGTTCCAAACTGGTTCCAAGCAGGCACAAACTTATCCTAAAATCAAAAAGCAGTGAGTGCCACAGTCACATGATGACGTTTTTGTGCTGACATAATGACGTGGCTCTGACTCGGCTCCTTGCTTGTGGAAAAGCAAACTGGTTCTTCGGAGGCACCAGGCTGGAACCAGTCAAGCACTGGCTCTAGCACCGGCACCGAACTAGCACCAGGTTCTTTTCAGTGGAGAATGGGTATGTGAAGTACAAAGGTTTAAGTAGTTGATTGTCATGTGAAATACCCCCTGATGATCAAAGGTCTCCAGATGTGAGTGGTCTCTCTATGCAAATTCCTATTGACATGTGATTTTAAAAGTGTCTTGTGGATATTTAAGGGAAAGAACGAGGACCTAAGCTTTGAGTTGATCTACCTACCACATGTCGAGTGTGTTTCAATATCTGTTTCTCAATTATTGTTACTACTGGCTATAGTTTGTTCACTTTGGACATCACAATAAACTGGAATGTTAACCATTCATTTCTAATATAGTCTCGTTGAGATATTTCCTCCCCTACAACTATTCATTGTATTGTAGTGAGTGTAAATAATGAGGCCTGGTCCTTAAACTCATCTCTCACTGACTTCATTTTTATGGCTCTACATTCTGTGTGTGTCTTACTGTACACTGTACAGACTGAAGAAGAAGAATGTGACAGACACTGAACACTTGTTGGACACACATCACGCTGAATCTACTTTATACTTGTCATGGGTGGTGTTGGTGGCTAGTTGGGGGCCATTCTTGGAGTTCTTCACAGAAGCCTGGGGCCCGTCCTCTGACAACATGGGCCGGGGTCGCTGGCCTATCCCAGACGGCTGCTGCAGGCCGGCCCCCTGCTCCTCTGATGTCAACACCTAAGGGACAGGGTGCGGTCGTTTAGCTGGTTCACCTAAAATTAAGTGCAGTGCAATCATGCATGAAGTGAACTAGGTGAAATTCAGAACCTACAGAAACCAGGGTCTGGATGATGGCCTCGTCCTGCTGAGACCAGGGCTTTGAAGGACAACTGATCCTCTTGATGAACAAACTCTGCCACTTCTGCCTCAGTTCAAACACCATTCCTGCAGTCTGACAACCACACACACAACATCAGATGAAGCCGACATGTTTCAGTGAAACAATGTAAGAGCATTTGGGCGGATGAGTCTCCTGAGAGTGTCGTCCATGTCACAGTGGAAAATTAAAGAGTGGTTTCAAGTCCCTCCAGGGTCAAATGGATCTATGTGGAGGAAATGACAGGTTTCTGTTGATGACAGTGCTGACAGCAGTGGTAGTGATGCTCCCTCACCTCTCTGTCCAGCTGGAAGATGAGCCACTCGTCTATCCTCAGCTCAGCCTGGTCCTCGGTCTCACTGTCACTGTCGTCCAGTGGACAGTCTGAAGGACAAAACATGGAGACACATACTGAACCAGAATCTACTCTTGTGAGAAATCACTCATCATGAGTTTTGTAAAAAAAAAAAAAAAAACAACATATCAATGTTTCATCAATGTTTGGAACATATCACATGAGAAACAGTGCGACACATGAGCTGAAGCATGGTGAGGACTTGATGAGGTCGTGTCCTCTGTTGATCAGCCTCAGACAGGAGCAGAACTAACATGGCTGATGGTGGAACAAACAGTGTTAGTGGTGGAGGAAACATCAGAGGACTGTATCCATCTCCCAGCTGAAGTGTCTGGAGTAGAGGGAGGCCTTGATTTACATACAGTTAAATACTCCACCTCCATACATCACACACTCAGGAGGAACAATGCAAACTCTGCCCTTGCCCTGGTAAACAGGACCAGATTGACGTTCCCCAAGGTTTTGTAGAGACTGTGGGAGTTCTGCATGTGATCTGTGGATTTGGAGGAGGCTTGTGACTGCAGTCCTCAGGGCATTGTGCGGATGGAGTGATCAGTGTTGGTGTAACCAAAGAGAGACTCTGTCCTCTTTGTTAAAGTTTACCATGTTCTCTGTGCCCCATCACAAACTGGTTTGTGGACAGGATGTGTATTCAGAGCTGTTAGCTGGGTTTACACAGTGAGTACTGTCTACCAGAGCTGGACGAACATCAAGCAGTCAGCACCACGAGCGATGCTAAATTCACTGTGGTCTAACAATGATCCTAATATCTCTCTGTACTCTGACTGTGACTGTGAATGTTGTTAAGACAGTGCCCATGAACAGCAAACAATTTTAAACAAATGTTATAATTGCTGCATTAATAAAAGTAAGAAAATACACTCTCAGTCAATGTTTCTTTACTTATTTCATTGTGTTGTCAGTGGGTTTGCAAAGCAGGTCCCTGGCCAGAAGCTAATGCTATTTGGAGGGGGGCATGGTAAACTTTGGGAACCCCTGCGCGAGTTTACCTGTGGCTCTTGAAGCAGCAGGCTCCTGCAGGATGGGGCTGGGCAGCTTAGCACAACCTCCAAACAAGGTCACAGTGATGGGAGTCACCATGGAGCAGCAGCGCACACTGGCCATCCTGTGGCCCCGGCTCATCTCGTCGTAGATCAGCCAGTCTGTGGGAAGACCCCGGGCCATTTTGCCTGAGCTGTTCTACACACCAAGAACACACAGACACAGCCAAAGCACTCTGATTTCAGTGTGTTTGTATCTTAAATGGTGGGCAAACCCCTTGAACAAGGTTACGTCAGAGGACATGATTCTGCTACAGCAATAAAAGAGTCAAATTTTAAAATGCGCCATTAAATTGATTTATTTATTGTCTGAACACAGATATGGATGAACTGGGTGCTGAAAGCACAGGGAGTAATCAGAGGCTACAGAGACACACAACTGTGTGTTTAGATCCACTGATGGTTCTAGTAGTCAAGTGCTAGCTGTCCTATCAGCTGAGCTCTCTGCTGTTCCTGTACCAGTCTCCATGTGAGGCAACAGTGTCCCAGATGAGACTGGGCCTGTCAAGATCATAAACGTGTGAGATTCAGCCTCAGTGTGTTCTGACCCTGTTTCTGTGATCAGGGTGTTTCTGGGCATCAACATTTGGGTGGTGGGCATGTAGCCTCAAGCCAATGATGGTGTAGGGTGAGAGGACTGGGCTATACACAGGTAGTGGCCAGGTTATGTCACTGTCTCAGTCTCTCTGCTGACTGTGTCACAGATGTGTGAGGAGCTGCAGGAGTGTGTTTGTTTGACTGAGCTCAGTTTTACTTGCTCCCTCTTACACAACTCTCTCTTCATTCACTCTCTAGGCTCTATTTTAATGATCCAACCAAGTGCACATTTAGGCTGAGTCATTGCCACTTTTGCTACTTTACTGGCAGGATAACAGTCGCTGTGACAGATGTCTGATTCAAAGGGTTTGTATTCAGAGAGTGTTAGGCAAAATGCCCAAAACCCAACCACACTGCCGGTGTCTCCTTTTCCTTTTACAATGACCCGCTGCATCTTGGTGTACTGGTATTACAATGCTTCACACAGAGCAGCAGAATGTAGATTATGTATTATGAATGACCAGTGATCCCAGTCTTGACACATGCACACAGCAGATCTGTGCACTCTGAGGGACAGTGAGGGGCTGAGTGAATCAACATGTGGTGCATGTTTCCTACCTCCTTGAACTGGCTCAGGATGGAGGTGGGGTGAAAGTGCACCTTCTTCTCCCTGTTACTGGAGAGCATGGAGGTCTCCTGGTTCAAGTGGACCAGGTTTGGATACATGCCAGACACCAGGGCTGCCTTCACCACGGCCCAGTTCTCAGAGTTCAGGTTCACATCACGGATGTCGCTGCCTCCACGGGCCCGCACGAAACCTGGAGACACACAGAGTCACAGTCACCTGTGGCTTCACTCATCATTCATCACTTACTTATCGTTCATTCATTATTTAATTCCTTTATTCAAATGACAAAGACTGTTACAAGTAGCAATGTTGAGTGTTTTTCATATTATTACTTTGATCATTATAGTAAGAGTGGCTGTTGCTGCCTGTTACTATGGTGACACACACGGATCACAGAGAAACTGACCAATAGCACGGAGCTGTCCCAGCAGCTGTGTCCTCATGCCCAGGATCATGTCCATGGTGGCCTGAGACAGGAAGTTCTTCTCACAGAAGGACCTCTCCCAGCCCTCACTGCGGGCCTTCTGCCACGCCTGACAACACACGGACACACATGCAGCAAAACAGGTTTTTAACTTTTATCCTAATTAACCAGTTTATGACGGTACTTCTATATATTCTACTTAAAGATAATGAAAATACATCACAACATTTATATTTCATGGACACCAGGGTACATAACGTGTCAGTCAATCCTCTTTAAAGCTGAAATAAATCCTGTTTACGTTTAACAGTCTGTTACTCTCTCACTGTGCGACCTTCATCGCTCCACTGCCTCCTGCTGCCGTCAGTCTTTTACCATAAGTGGAAAAAAAAATTCTCTTGAGTGACTGTAGCCTTAATGAGCTGAAGAGTGAGCATGCCTGTAAGATATAAAGTTATCTCCCACTGTTTCATTTGAATAGATTTCAATGACCTCAAGAGGAAAACCTTTTTCCTCATTCCTAACTATTGATCATTTTTTATTTGTTGTGATTATCTGGAGTCTTAATATCCTCGTTATGAGTTTCTGCTTTTCGAGCCATCGTTTTCCATATTCACCTCATGAAGCACCCACCTGGAAGGCCCTCAGCAGGGCCATGTGGTCGCTGAAGCTGCTGGACGTGAAACGTTTGCGACAGTGCAGAGCGGCTCTTTTCTGAGAGCCCTGGGCGGGAAGGACGAAGGGGTCTCGGTAGGCCAGCGTACAGGCGATGGTGAGGATTGGGTCCAGACACTTGAGCACCACAGCGGACAGCACCATCTTACCCAGGTGGGGCTCCACAGGTAGATCAGCCAGATGGTAGCCCAGATCAGTCAGGTCCTCATTCTGGTCCATGGCATCTATTGTCTGAGGAGAAAGGTGACTTTGTGTTTTGTATTGTATCTTTATTCAGTCATCACACAGAATACAGTGAGTATAAACAGAAGAAAATCAAGTTATAATAATTTACACATTCTCATGTGAACGTAAACAGAAAAAATGAACTGTACACATTAGGTGTGAGCAAAGACTGAAAAGGCAGAAGGAAATTTTATATATGCCTGTCCAGCATTTCTCACTGCAGGGATGTCTAAATGTGTGTTAGAGTGTAGTCTACAGAGGACTTTGTTACCTTCAGCATCTGCACAGCGTTCTTAATGGCGTGAGCAGGAGGAGGCTGAGGAGCTTTGGACAAGAACTCAGTCACTGGAGAGGACGGAGCCAGCAGCTTGGTCTGCAGACACAGTTCCTTAAACACACCACAACACACTGTCACTGACAAGACTGTAACCAAGTCTGACTGTTGATGGGTCTGCTGACAGTGAAGAGTACGTGCTGTTATGAATTCACAGAATAATACATTAAAAGCCATAGACAGTGAGTGTGTGTGTGTGTGTGTCTACCTGCAGAGGCATCCGCAGCAGCTGTGGAACCTGGAACTCCAACATGTTGCTGAACCGCAGTCGACTGAAGAGGTGGAAGCAGACGCCTGGTCTGCAGCGTCCAGCTCTGAGGACACGTCACACACTCAGTAGATTCTTTCACACATGTTCACAATCACAAACTGTCAACTGTCAACTGAGGTCACACTGTTTTACCTCCCCTTCCTCTGCAGAGCACTGGCTTTGGAGATCCACACCGTCTTCAGCATGGAGACGTGACTGAGGGTGTCAAAGGACTTCTACAACGGGGAACACATCCATCAGTTCACCAGTGACCACAGGTTCTTATCTATTGTAAAACCAAGTCCTTACCTCTTTGACTTTCCCTGAGTCGATGACAAACACCACGTCGTTGATGGTGATGCTCGTCTCAGCAATGTTGGTGGAAAGAATCTGTAGGAAAATGACCAGTTATCTTCAGTCAGTGAATTTCTGTTGATGTATGGTAGAAAGCAGCAGAGTGTTGCTGTGCTCTGTGTACTGACAAATGCAAATGATTTCAACATTGAAGACTGAATAGAAAAGTCTATGAGCTTCATGAGAGTGTAACAGCTTCTACCTGCAATTACAAACAAAAGAAATGCCAAGGAAAATCTGAGCAAATACAAGATCCCAGGAGTCGGGTACAGCACCTGGTGCACCTGTGCTGCTCAGACAGTGAACTGTGTTGATGTCGGGAGAAGGAAAGTTAACCAGTCAGAGCACTGCTGGTGTGTGTTTCCTCATTATGGCTCAGGTAAATCTGAGAGCCATGATGAATGGAGTGGACTGAAGTCAGTGATATCAGAGACTACTTACAATCTTCCTGACACCAGGAGGAGCCGTCCTCATGGCTTTCTTCTGATCCAGAGTCTGCATGTCTGAATGAAGAGTGAACACCTGGAACCTGAGAGACACCTCTGTCAAACACACTGCACATTGTCCTGCTGCCACGACACGACACGACACAACAAAACACAACTGACTGACACAGAGACAATGCTAGAAGGTCTTAGTTCAAGATGAGTCAGTTACAGGCAGATACAGTCTGTTACTATCATCTAGTGTCATCTAAAGCATCACAGATACTGCTTGGTGATCAGATGTCTTTTGTTTACCCACCTCTCAGAGTGGAGGCAGAACCTCTTATCGTCGTAGAGGATGCGGTCCCTGAGGCCCACAATCTCATCGTATCCAGGGAGGAAGATCAGGACAGCACCTGGAGGCCGAGATAAACATCATCCTAAAGTATCATCCTTCTGCTCTGACACAGATGTGTTGCTGGGCAGCCATGCTGCTGAGGCTCACCTTCACAGGTGGTGGAGCAGATGTTGTGCAGCAGATCCATGATAAGGTCCAGGTCCACCCGCTCATCATCAAAGCTGTGGTGGTAGAGTCTGAGCAGCTCCTGCTCCTCAGCGCTCAGCTCAGCACCATCAGACTGCAGCAGGGGGGACTCGTCCAGACTGCTGGCCTCTCTCAGAGGACTGTAGAAGAGCAGGAGGGGACAAGAGGGTGGATTCTACCCACAACTGGACCAACATTTACTTTAGGGACTGTAAAAATGTTATTTTAACTGGTGGGTGGAGATGGGCTGAGCATTAATCATCAAACAGAAATTTTGCAGGGATCTGAGAGTTGATATTTATTGTTATTAGGTGCAACAATACCCTTCCAACCCTGGTCAGCTGCAGCAAACGTACCCCTTAAGTTTTTACCAGCTGTGTGGGCTCAGTGAGTTTCTCAGTGGGAAACACCGATCTGATAAAAGTGAACTGATAAACAACTGAGGTTGATATGAGACTCACATGGAGGACTTGAGGAGATCCACAGCTTCCGTCTGCCCAAAGTGTTTGGCGAAGTCCAAGGCCGTCCTGAAACAAGATGAAAACTGTTACTAAGTCAAAATCCGAGGACAACCATGTGACTCAGTTCTGCACTATGACATAAGCGACAACCTACCATCCATTGGAGGCCTTTATGCTGATGTCTGCCCCCATGCTGAGCAGCTGCTCCATGTGAGTGAGGAACCCTCGACCTGCTGCCACCATCAGAGGAGTGGCCCCTGTCTCACTGTGGGTGTAGTCCACTGCAACAACACGACAACAGGCTTCACATTCACAGCAGGACACCTCCAGCACAACATGAACTGCTACAGGAACAGGACAGATACAGAACCTCACGTCTGCAGAGGCCAGATGAAGCCAGAATCGGGAGATGATTATCTTAGCTTAGCATGAGTGTGAAGTTAAAATACACCTGAGAGGACCTGTGCAGGTCGCTGACTGACACTATGCACCTCCATTATACAGTTCAAACAGAAGGAAACTGTGAAAAACAGGTAGTGGTACATAGTATAATATGATGAAGTATTATCATATTAATGTTGTCATCATAGAATATGAACAAAGTACAAGTGAATTCAGACTGTGTTTAAGTGTCAGGTTTTATGAGCTGTGTATATGAAAGCAAGCAGTGAGTCCAGACATCGTACCATTAACTCCTTCATAGAGGATGAGGTTGAAGAGCTGGCTGAAGGTGTCCTGGTCTTCACTGAGGAACACGCTGGAGATGCATGAGTCCATCTCCTTCAACAGCCACGGCTCCAGCTGCTCTGAGCCACTCTCACTCTACCACATACATCACACACATCACATCACACACACGCACAGTTCAGTCATGTTTCACACAACACACCTCAACATCATAATAACTTCAACTAGGTCCTGAGCCTCTAAGAGGGCCTCTAGGGGAGACCAGCTGATCAAACCTAAGTTCAGCTGGATACTTACCCAGCTCCCTCAGCCAAACAGACACAAACATAAATTTTGTTAATTTCCATTTTTTCCATCCAACGTCGAAAAGTAGAAAAATATCTTTAAAATGAAAAATAGACTTCTGGAAAGTCTAATTTAATTATCTGCTTTCGATTTTTTTTGTTGTTACACTGGCCTGATTTACTGCTGCACTATATTCAGTACACCAGCACCATAATATAATCAACATTAGTTCTTGCTGCTTTAACATACTGTATCATTCTCTCTGCTCTGGTTTCTGTTCTCAGTGTAAATGTCTCATGGCTGTGTGTGTGTGTGATTGAAACAGTGTGACTGGACCCACACACAAACAGTGTCAGATGTTTGTTTGCACAGGTTGTTGCACCTGGCTCTCACCTCGCTGCTGCTCATACCAGGCCACGGCAGATCATACTGTATGCATGTGAGTGTGTGCGTGTGTGTTTACCTGCTTATTGAAGGAGCCGTCCCATCTGTCCAGACATCTGCTGTCCTGCAGGACAGACTGAGGACTCCTTTGTCTCTCATCACCACAGTTGCCCTCCACTGCCTTACACCACTCAGTCAGCTGTCTCTGCTTCTTCTCCGCTGACAGAGTCAAACGTCAGTGAGGTGAGGACATCACTCTGTTTCCTATAAATGAATATTGAATAAGCCTCTTACTTTTCTGTGTCTCCTCCTTGTATTTTGTTTTGTCCTTGTTGTTGAAGCCCGTCAGCCTCAGGACGTCCTCCAGAAACAGTTCCTGCACCTCAAACTGTCTCCCTTTGACTGCAGAAAAAAACCTTTATTAACATCCCACATCTCACACACAGAGGGTTAGGGAGAGTTATGTTATTTTACTGTTCCTAAAGTATGTTATAGATTCATCACTTTCCAGTATTCATTGGTTTATTGGTGTTAATTTATGGTACATCATGTGTATGTGATGTTTGCCATATGTGGATGGTGTCGTGCCCCTTTAATTACCTGGAATTCAATTATTATTATTTGTATTCTCCTTATTATAGAAGAGACTTACGGTGGATAATAGGGCAGGAGCCGAAGTACTGGAGGAACAGGTCTGTGTCGAGAGCTGCACTGGACAGGATCAGCTTCAGTGAGGGGATCTTCTGCAGCACGTCTCGCATCTTAGTGAGCAGGAAGTCAGTCAGGCCGTCACGCTCGTGCACCTCGTCCTGGAAGAACACAGAGGGTCTTATCCTGGTGTACTAACCAGGTGAATTTCATAGAGCGGGCTTCCTTCAAGTCCTGATGCTCACCACAATAACATGAGTGACAGTTGTCAGACTGGTGTCTCCTGACATCAGCGTCCTGAGGAACACTCCACTGGTGCAGAAGGTGAGCAGCGTCTTTGGAGAGACCCTGAGGAAATCAACAGGGACAGAGTGACTTCAGTGTTTCCACAATATAACTAAATTAATAGTTACCTCATGTGCAGGTGCAGTGTTTTGTTAAACCTACTCCAGATCCACATTAGAGCTGCCACTGATGGATCTACTTCAGTCTGACTTGATTAGCTGTTTGCCAGATACTGTAGTGAATCTTGACTACATACTGTGGATGTGTTACAGTCACATTAGCTCAGCTGTGTGGAGAAAGGTCTGGCTCCATTATGATTCTACTGTCTGCTTGTTTCTATCTTTTTAAAAACTGATCACAGTCGTCCTGGGTGATGCTGAGCCACAACAGTGTCTGTCCCAGACATGAACTTCTCCTAAATGTCTGCACATAGAGTCATTAGTCCTAGGAGTGATTGCTGGTTGTTTCTTTTTAAAAACCAGATGTTTTTGTTTTTGGACCAGTAGAAAAGATGATAAGTTTCATCCTAAGAGGAGCAGGTCAGTGTCTCTGTCTCAGAAAATGCACTGGTTTACCTGCTCTCCAATCTGATGTGGTAGCCCACAGTCTGGCCCACGCTCTCTCCTCTCTCGGCTGCCACTCTCTCAGCCACAGAGATGGCCGCCAGGCGTCTGGGCTGAGTGCAGATGATCCTGCAGGGCTCTCCTTTCCTGCTGAACTCATCCAGCAGGAACTGTGGGATCTGGACAAAGACACTGGGGTTTATCCTGGGGACCATGAATGTGTGGACCTGTTTTTATCTCTACCTGTCCAGTAGCCCAAGCCCACCTGCGTGGTCTTTCCTGAGCCAGTCTCTCCCACCACCAGCACCACCCTGTTTCCTCTGATGAGCTGGACGATCTCCTCCTGGCGCTCATGAACGGGGAGGGCGCGTCGGAAACTGTCCAGCTCTGTTGGCCTCCTCCGCCGAGGCACCACGGGAATGCTGTTGTTCAGGCGCCCGCTCGCAACGTTACTGTCGTTATCTAAGAAAGAAGGCATGACCTGAGATTGTCTGTTTACAATACAATGAGGATTTCATGACTGTGTGTGAGTTCTTGGTCTCAGTGTGTCTTCTGGCTGAGGACAGTGACTGGTCAGTAACCTTATGACCAACCTGGTAGCTAGGCTTATGACTAACCGAGTTACTACCCTGGTTACTTAGAGACTCACCATGCTCTGTGGGCACAGACAGGCCTCTCTTGCTGTTGGGTAGCATGTCATTACGTTCCTTGTCACTGATGGGAAACCTCTGCAGCAGATTACGGATGAAATATAGAGAATTTTGGGAGAGGGCGAGGGGCATGGTGGGCCGAGGTTTTTCTGAACCATCCTTCTTCCTGATGGTGAGGAAGCGGTTTGGTCCTTTCCTGAGAAACAGACAGACAGAATCATCCAATATTAAACTATTAAACTCACTACACTGTGTATTTATCAAGTGACAGAAACTGTGACTGTAGATGGTCCAGACATCTCAGCTTTACTTCCACATGACTCATGGAAAACACTGGGGCCCTGTCATCATTTCTATCCGCTGTGATAACACTGTGTTCGTCACTGAGACTGAGATCTGGAACAAAGACTCAGTGACGTGGTAAAATATGTTTAGATCAAAACCACCATTTTGACTTTACTGTCACTCTCTACCAGCTGCCACAGCTGATCAATCTCAGGTCTTACATGAAAACCATCAGCTCCAGATGCAGCTTTGCTCTGGCTGTGTCAGACTTGGTGGGTCTGTAAATCACTCCTCTCACTCTCAGTCCTCATTATGTTTCCTGACACCTGAAGCAAATGTGTGGTTCTGGAGGCACTTACCCTTTACTCTTAGAGATGTAACCCAGGGACTGAGCCAGCCGGTGGATGAACGCTCTCTCAGTGCTGGACAGGGAGGACGGAAACTCCATCTCTGTTCGGTCCAGGAAAAGATAAGATATAAGGACAGGACAACCCTCCACCATCATACTTTTCTGACCCCTCTGACAGGTGATTTATGCGTGAGACAGAAGGTAGTGTTTTACAAAGTGTCTCTCATTTTGTGATGTACAACAGTAAAGAGCTGATACCTCTCTGGTCGCTGTAGCGAAACCTCTCCATAGAGAGGTTCACTGCGATCTTCACCTCCTCATCGATGTGGATTTCTTTGAGGCCCTTGGAGGCGGAGCCTCTAGGTGGCATGCTCTGGCTCTTGCCTGCTCTGTGTGAGGCTGTACCATTGTTTGGCATGATGCACTGTCTGCAACACAACAACCCTTCACCACAAAACCAATCAGTTAGCTTACTGCACTGCAGACCAGTGAGATGTAGGACAGACATGATGCACAACTCATGGAAATCAAAATATAGATGTCTTCTTTTCCAAATCTAGTTATGAGACATCATTGAGACTAAGCATATCATCTTGATCATCCTGACAACAGCCTGTGCATTACTGTGCAAAAATCCACTCACTGCAATGTCATTATTTCCATTTCAATATATCAGTCCTGTTTGTTTTGTACATGTGTTTAGGAGGGATCATGGTTTTAGTGTTACAAATAATGTTGGGTTAAAACAAACAAACAACAAAACAATGACAATGTAGTGGGAGTCTCTGTTCCTAACTCCTCGTGATTCCTCCATGGAGGTCAAGGAGACGTGGTGAGGGCTCAGAGGAGATAAGTGCGACCCTGACCTGGCTGTGTGACCCTCAGCACCATTATTATTCTCTGTCCAGTGCATCAGTCACTGAGGCTAAGGGTTTCATGACAGTGTCTCTACAGACTGAGGATGAAGGAGAACATGGTCAAACTATCACAGGAGCAGAGACTTCTGGATGTGTGGACATGTCATTGTTGTGGCTCCTGGTCAGTGGCGGTAAATGCTGTTTTTCTCTCTCTCTGGTTCTGGACACTTGTAGACTTGTACAAGTTATCTACCGTATTATAACGGAGCAAACTTCGAGTGTCCAGCGTCATCTGTAAGTGTTTTAAAGAGCGGAGGAACTGTGGTGAGTCGTTAGCTAAGTTTTCCTCCAGCAGCCTGTGTTTCGTTTCACCGGTACCGAAACACAAGGACTTCAGAGTTAGCTCACTTAGCCCAGTTAGCTGAACGGCTAACACCGACTAACTGACGCTTCGTGTCCGACCTTGTCACCGACCTGTTGGACGAGATACAGAGCCGTGGTCGGTGAAGGGCTCCGGGCTCCGGCGGGGTTACAAAAGAACGGTAGCCAGTCTCCTCAGTGAACCGGTCCCCGTGTTTCTCTCGTGTAGTTCCGCCGCCAAAATACATCCGGTCCCACCCCTTCAAAATAAGAGTCACAACGACCAAATTCACACTAACAGATTATTTCCATATTTAAAACAAATATTTAACAGGTAAACTTTGCCGAGGGAGATAATTATCTTCATGTTTAACTTTAGATGTTATTAAAAGGATATTAATCACAAACATTATAAGTTACCGCCTAGGCATTCAGCCTTCAAAATAAAAGCGTTTCATTGTGAATGTTAGTTCACTAGAAAATAAATCATTTTGTTGTAGTAGTCTTCTTTACTTTTACCATCTTGTCTATTGTCTCTTATATCTAAGATGGTGAACACTAACATTTATTGATAGACTTTTGTTTGCTGCAGGTGCTTCGCCAAATCAACCAAACTTTGTTACACCTGAAAACTTCATATTCACACTTTAACCTTGGAAGCACTCTTTCGTCACTAGATTTGACTGAAAATGGAGACTCTCTCAATAATCTAGAAAAAAAAGCAAAAACATGTTAGTTACCCCCCACCCCACCCCCCATTAAAGTCGCTTATTCCTTGATTTAATTATTGTTGAGATGAGTAATATTGATGGTGATAAATGAGTTTAGAAAGACAGATTAATAACTTATCACACAAATTATGTGAGGACAAAAATGGGAGACGGGGTCTTCAGGACAGACACATCTCAGCCCTCTGACCTCTCTGATATTGCAGCTTACCCTTAAATTATTGATCAGCTGATGACTTCAGTATCAATACTTGGTCTTATTACAGCATTGATGTAGAGTTCTCACCAAAATAAGAGACTGAAATATTTGACACAGCCCATTTTGCTAATACTAGAATAGGTCAAAGAGTGGAAAAAACAGATTTTATTAATATTCACAGTTAAGTTGAAACACTTGTGAAGCAGAGAACAACATGAATTCACCTTCTGTACAATCAGTAACATGACAAACACAATGAGAGGAGAGCTCCACCCAGACAAAGACACCACACACCCCACATGTAGAGGACATGTGAACTGAAGTATGGTTTCAGCTGTGGAGGACCCCAACCTGATCACAGTGGTCTAACGCTGCGGTACCCCGTCATTGTCCAGAGACCAAGGAGTCTGAATTTTCATACCAACTAAACACTAGAGCAGCTGATGACTGAAATCTAGCAGGAGATTAAACTTGTAAACATGTCGGACTGAACCAGATAAAAAGCCAGGGTCACTTTAAGGCAAATAACACAACAGCATGTTAAAGTCTGTCATTGAATGCATCGGACTTGATACTTACTCTAACTGAAATGTCACTTTGCTTTTGTGTGCAGGTGTATGACATGTTAGGTTGGAAATACTCACTTCCTGTCAAAACTACTCAGAGATCCAGTGTGCCTCCGAGACCTCACTATCATTAAACTTTGTCTTCTCATTTTCCACCTGTCAGACCAGAGGCCTGAACCTCTTTCACCTCATTAGTGATGAAGGCGAAGCAGCTGTGCTCTTTTCATGGTTACTATTTCTCATGATACAGCTGGATTCACTCAGTGCAGTGAGGACGCACTGAGGATTATTCATTAATGGAATTTCGTTTGTAAATTTTCCGGCCTTAATTTTAAACATTCATATTAAACATCATACATTTTAGCAGCCTCAGATTTGTGACAAAGCCATGATGACACTTTGTCAGATCATTATTCAACAACACTGAACTCCTGATAAAACCTGAAATAATGTCGGTAATGAAGCCAACAATGTGTGTGTTGAAAAACCTTCTGTCTGGTCCAATAAATTTGACTTAAAATCAATATCTGACATAAAGAGGATCGATTCACTGAGATGTCAGAGCTGAGACTTTTCACCGTCACCTGTGGACTTGTGTTAACCTGAGCTGTCTTCTCTCTGACTCTTCAGAGATGATGTTGTGTTCCTGTTGTTGACAGACTAAAGACTTTGCTGGAGGTGCTTCTATAAAAAGGTCTGGAAAGACAAACGGCTCCAGTGAAGCTCATTGTGTGTGTTCAGTGACAGAAGAGGAACTCCGCACTGAGAGTGTGCGTTCATGACAAGCAAAGCATAAAGGGAAAGATCGTGTTCGGCAACATCCTTGTCTGGGCTGCAGGTAAAAATTCTCTGAGGCCATGATGAGACGTTGTAACGGGATCAGCTTCATCACGTCAGTAGTCAAAACATTTCATGATGGCGTCTTTATCGAATCTGAAATTGAGGAACGTCTTGGAGGAGAGCAGCTGCTCAGAATGGACCGTCTGCTGTCCGTTAGAGCTGCACGGAGCTCCGTCTGTGAAGAGAGAAGCTGGTTACATGCTGTGTTTAACTGAGCCATTAATCTTTAAAAAAAAGTGCTCCAGGCTGTCTGGAGGTTAACAACTGTGTTACACTGATTAATTACAAATGTCTCAGGGAAAACGGAATGGTAAAATGAATTGAGGAACAAATAGCAGACACTACACTGAGTGTTCTGTGACAGTGTCATGTTGAGAAGTACCCATCATGTCTGTCATTTAAAGTTAGGCCTAGTAGCTTTATGATCATACCTCTGTCAAAACTGTCCTGCAGTCTCCTGGGTTGAAGTCTCTTATCGTCTTTCTGTAGAGACAGTGGAGGAGAGGTGAGCTGGAGTTAAGACAATCACCTACAGATCATATACTGGTTTAAAGCTGGTCTGAGATCCAGAGTCTAGACTTAAACAACAATATCTGAACCGTGTGGGGTTCTGCACTTACTAATGTGCTTTTGACCTGCTGGTTGCTGCCTCCACTTTCATTGGCTCCTTTTTTCACATAAGGTGAGTCCTGGCTTTTTTTCCCATTGCCCTTCATGGTCGGGTTCTGCAAAAAAGAGAACAGAAGTTCTGAGGTAACTGTGGCTGCAGCAGCTCAGGACACTGACACTGGTGCTGCTGGGTAAAGTCAACCAATCACTGTGTGTGTACTATATTTTGACCTTCACTCTGTGATGGCTGAGAAGTTTTTTGATAATACTATTACTGTGCAGTGACAAACATAGAATAATCATCTCTGAAATAGGAAATAACAATAAAATATGCAGTGCATGAACATCCCACATGTTATGCCTTGTTCATATGAAATTGAGGCACACAGTTTGAGAAATGCAACAGTCGCCAGTCTCCTCTCTCAGTGACCACTGATGGTTCAGGTCCAGGCGACCTGTGAGAGCCCATGGGACTGCAGGTGATGTGAGCTGCTGGGTGTACGTCCATGTCATTACCATGACGTAGTCACAAGTGTAGTAACTGCTGCTGGCATGTATCCCAGCTGCCACAGTTAACAGTTGACTGTGGTCTTTTCTAACCTGGTTCAGCTCATACTGGCTCAGCTGGCCCACAGCCTTCTGCTGCATCTGCTTTGTCCAGCCGTTCCCAGAAAACACATCTGTACCTGCGAGGCGGCGGGACTTTGACCTGAGAGGAGGAAGAAAACAAAGTGAGGAGATATTTCCTTTTGTTCAGGATGAGGTGGGAGCAAAACTCTGATCATGGTTTACTGTATTCTTGATCCATCCAGTTCTTCCCTCCCTTGTTTGTTACTGCAATGAACAACAGAACTCTGGTTTTTGGATCTGTTCATTGTCATTACACAGAGCTCACTTTACATTGTGTAGATCACCATGGTAACTGATGCTGCATTGCTAACCTTCTCCAGACCAGGTTAAAAGCCTCTTCACACACAATAACACTATGTACTACAATATATAAGTGTGTACTCATGACATTAAGGTCAGCACATACCTGACCACATAAACCTCTGGTCACAGCTGTTGGTGACTTTCTCTATTTCTCTCTCACTTGTGACCAGAGTAGATCACCATGGTAAGAGATGCTGAACTGCTCTGGAGTTAGTTTACTTCAGAGGATCAGAGCAAAACCTCTGAGCCAAACTACTGACCAATCAGGTCACTGGAAAAACTGAGTCAGTATTTCTACACTACAGGATCCCAACAGGGGCAAAAGGCTTAACTTTGAAGTGATAATAATCAGTACATCTATAGGCTGTAAATCAGTGGAATTGTTTTGCTCTCACATTTGATTTAAAACAGAGCTACATGAAGAGCTTATCACACCAAATAAATATATTGTTACTATTATATTACATGAATTAAAATTCTTAACCTGTGATGAAAATCTATTCTACTAGTCTTCATCACAGCAGCTCAGGACAACATGAAGAGACACTGTAACAAAAACTGGAAATGAAAACTAAATCTCTGATGTCTGATCAATATTTCCATGATTATAAATCTCATATTGAAACCAGCTGATCTGTGAGCTGGAAAACCACTTAAGTGACAGAAACTACTGTGTCTGTTCACTTCACTGTGTTTCTCACCGGCTGTTGTCTGAAGGTTTGGATGGAGTGTTGATGTTGTTGTCCTCATCACTGTCTGTGGACTCTCCTCTCTGCCTGCTGATCCAGTCTCTCAGCGGTCTGTACAGGAAAGAGGAGCAGGAAGTGTCACATCAGTGTCAATCCACGACTTTAATGACATTCAGTTACATTCATGTGTTCAACAGCACGAAGGCAAACACACAGTGTTAGTGTCTGATCTCTGTTTGTACAATAACACAGAGGTGAGAAAACATGTGAATCAGTGAACTGCTGAACCTTGGACAGAGTCAGGCCGCCTGTCCGCCTCTGTTTACAGCCTTTATGCTAAGCTAGGCTAACCTTGACCTCATTCAAGCTCTGTCCTGATATCTATGTGCTGACCTCAATCTCAGAAAACAAATGTGGAATTTCTCTGTTGCATAACTCATTGATGACAGTAGGTATTGTACACACACCTTATGAATGGGATGGCCATGAAAAACCTGTTGGGGGCCAGTCCAAGTTTAGACTTGGGAGTCATGTCATTCCTGTGACATGGCAGCTTCTCAATAGGAAACCATTCAATGTTCTGTAAGAGGAGGAGGAGACCATGAAACATGTGTGAGCTACAAACAGCTGGAGAAAGAGTGTGCAAAGGAGGAGGATGTACCCTGATCTCTTTCCTGGTTTTGGGGTTGAACTTGGTGTCCTTTGACACTCCTGGAATAATGTAGAGCCGCACCAGCTGATCAGTGATTTTCTGCTCTATGTACATGTCTTTGCAGATACGATTCTTGATGTCAAATCCTGTCTCCTCCAACACCTGGAAAACACAATGTGTAAAGTATGAAGTTACAAAAAAAATCACAATACATGGTGAATCTTAATGCTGAAAAGTGAAGAACATGAGACTCACTTCACGCACTGCACAGTCATGAGGAGCCTCGTCCTCGTTAACCTTCCCCTTTGGAAAGCCCCAGCCTGACTTGGCCAGGTATCCCTGAACAAGCAGCACCTGAGGAGAGAGGAAGCAGACGATGAGAGAGTCACACCAGATGTGCACAGGTGACGCTTCACAATAAGACATCAGCAGAGTTTCAGAAAGTAAAGGACAGTTCATGATGCATCACTTTTCACCTTTAATTTAACACAGAGACCAAATAAGGAGTTGACTTGGTCATTATGATGCATTAACCCTCATGCCTCTATCATGCACAGCTGCATGTTTTCTTTTAAATGAAAATAATAACACAGAGAATGACAGACCTGTTTTGCAGGAAGTGTACAACAATAGTTGAAAACAAGTAGTCATGACTGTCCAATAACACTGATGTGACTGATGTTGATGATGAAAAATAACAGCAAAAGATCTAATATAACTGAAATATTTTAGATTTGAGTGTGAAAATGAAACTCACATTTTCAAATGATTCATCCAGAATGATTGCTCCATATGTAGGTACACCCATCTTGTACTCCTTCCACTGCTCCAGCACCTTCTGCACATCCTCTCCATGAGGCAACAGAAATGGACAGTGATGGAAGAGTTTGTAGCTGTCAAGGAAGTCAACTAAACCAACAGGAACACCACAGCTGAGGATGGGCCTGAAGAGGTGCAAAAGACCCACACTGCTTTGTGTAAACCCAGTAATCTTCATTTCATTTGGAGCTTGTTATAATCATGAAAAATAGAACAAAATGTTTCTTGGCTGTAGCGCAGCAGTGGATGTAAAATGTAAAAATAGTTAACATAATCAATCACATCTAAAGATATCAGCTTTGGCAAAGTCTCTGATCCCACAGTGAGGAGCTCCTGGAGTGTTCTGCATGCAGAAGTCCAGGTAGAACCAGTGGGCCAGCTCGATCTGGAAGCACACCCGGATGGCATTGTCCCTCTCTTCACTGGGGATGTGCAGGATAAACCGGCTGGAGACACAGGAGAAAAAAAGGTCAGGGCTGGATCAACACAGCAGGGAGCTCTGGGATACAGGTGAGCTGTGAGACTTAGGTGAGCCCCCACAACTCAGACATTGGACATGAATTGAGATACACTCAGCCATCATGTGCACTAATATCACAGCCTGTGGGGCTACATCTTTACTACACATAATAACGTCATCTGGTTGTCAATGACATCTACCCCTCGTTACTATGGCAACCATTTCAGCATCATCCACTCTGTGAGATTTGAGACCAATAACAGTACATAAGGATGAACAATGCCTCCCTGCCTAAATCATGACGTTACACTTCTGCTAAACATCAAAAAAGTAATTAAAACTAGACACGAATAACGAACACAAACATCAGTGCGATGAGAGAAAGAAAAAATAATACCATCTAACTGAGGAAGTCTGAGGAAGGTAACAGCCAAGGACAACTGCATACATGTGTCAACAGCAGCTGAGCTAACAACAACTCCAGACAACTGGCAGCTATTTCTCCTCAGGAGGCTCAGGTCCTTTGACGTCTGCAGTGAAATGCTGCACGTTTGATCCGTCAGTGGTCGATGAACTGTTTTGTCTGGAGTCTGCTGGGGCAGCAGCATGTCTGGTTAAAGAGGCTGGGACTGTGATTGGGAGAAGACTGGACTCGGGACATCTTACAACACCAGCCACCCTCTCTCCTCAGCTCTGTGATCCCTTGTCCTCGTGCCATTAGACTGTACAACACCTCAGACAAAGGAAGGGGCTCAGGAATGGACTCAGCTATTGTTTTGGTTTTCCCCTATTGAGCTGCTGGATACATGAATATCACCTTCGTACATAGGTAAAGTATCTATCTATCTATCTGTCTGTCTATCTATCTATCGACATGATTCAATAACAGGTGAGCCAAGAACAACTTAATACACTTACAGACATGGTTCAATAGCAGCTGAGCTACTAACTACAGACAGGGTTCAGCGGCAGCTAAGCTAACAACAACAACAACGGACAACAACAAACAGTTCCGTAGCAGCTGAGCTAACACACGTCCAGTGGCTTCTTGTGTAATACTTTGGCCCCTGAAATTTTAACACTAACTTTACTAAAAGCCAGCCAAGTAACCGTTACAATAAGTGACGGCAAGTCGTCCAGTGAGCGTCGTTACCTGCAGAGGTCGTCCAGGACTCCGGAGGGAATTTCTACTCTTTTTGTTTCCATGTTGGTTGAAAACATCCCGACTACCTCTCTCGGAGAATGCGGGGATAAAAGCCAGAAGAGCAGAAAGCTACACCCGCACTTCTCCACTCATAGTTCATCTCCCACTTCACATTAGCTCCACAAAACGCCTCAAATCAGCTCATAACTCCTCTTCTGCTGCTTCTTCGTCCTCTTCGCCGAGAACTCTTATGTCTGATGATTATGTTGCGTTCACGGCACACGGGACGGCCGTAGACTGTAGAAAATAGGACGACGGGTAGAGATGGAAAAGCCCGAACTTGACGTCACATTTAGCTACACTGAACGCCAAACTTTGTCTAATGTGACATGTTTTCAGTGAATAACACAGAGAATACGATGGTTTTCAGAAAAACTAACAAATTATAAATTACAACCTGGATGTTGACGAGCACACTGTTTTCAAGTTTTCGTAGTTACCACAACCAACACATCACTTGAACACGACATTATTTCACAACCGGAAGTTAATCATCCAGTCACAGCCTTAGCAAGAGACCGCGGAATGGTTGGCGAAATACTATTGGCTCATCTTTCTGTCAATCACCTGACCGAGGGAACGACATAAGCAAGTTAGTCTGAGTGGCACGGCGGCACAATATAATTGCCGTTTCTCCCACTTGTACGTACAGTAAACTTTTTTATAGCTTCCTTTTGGAAATAAGAAATGTTGAAAAAAGATGTAAGTAGAAAAAAAGCATTGTTCCTCACGAGAACTCGTACTCATAAGACTCACAAGAACTCTTTTCTTCCTAACTGAGAAATGTGGCTCTGCCCTACTCCTTGTCCTCACAAGTTGGAGGCATCTGCCCCTGGCTGAATTATATTATGCATAAAATCCTGGCTGTTTGAATCTTTTTAGTTAAGCTGTCACTGGTTTACTGGTGTTGACTTTTTATTTCACTCATATGTCTGATAGTCAGTATATAAAAACATTATATGGATATGTTAACAAGATTCAAAACCTTTCATCCCAGAGCCTTTAACCATTTGTTTTGTAGTCTTTGTCTTTTCAGTATGTTAGATGAATGAAGTTAAACAGCCTTCTTAGAGAGGTATGATTAAAAATTAATTTGCCAGTTGATGGCCAAACTGAATGTATGTTTTGTATTCACCTGGGGTTCTCAACCAATCACAGTTACAACACCAAAACTTCTTAAGAGGCTGAGAGTGCAGTTTTGGCATTCAAGGATAAGAAAATTGTGTTTGGATCATCCCATGAGGTCAAATCTTTGTGTCTACAACAAAATAAGACGAAAAATACGTAATAGAAAAAAGCTGGCTGTTTATCAACAGAATAAGTTTAGTTCAATGGAAAACAACACTCACACATAATATAACAGAGCAATAATCACACTAACACATCCAGATATATTCTGGATAGTACAATTATTAAACAACCTATAAAAATACAATATAACCAGAAACATTATTTAAAAATTCTTCTTCAGGAGCCCAGAACCTGTAGGTGACCTGAAGTGAATTCAGTGGACCTAAATCTGAACCCGTTGGCTCCCAATGATAATAAACAAGTAGTAGAGTGAGAAAATATTTCAATGAATTTGAACAGAATGGACTAAGTGGTGACAGAGAGTCCATGTTGTTCAGCTGGTGTTCTCATGTTACAGGTTGTCCACCCCACGGATCCTTCTCGCCAGCTGAATGTCACGGGGGAACAGGGTTACTCGCTTGGCGTGGATGGCACAGAGGTTGGCATCAGAGAACAGCATTACGAGAAATGCCTCTGCAGCCTGGGAGGATGAGGAGGAGGAGGAAGGTTAGATATATTGGTTAAGATGACAAGATCATTCTATCTTTTTATTCAAAATTTGACTGGAAAATGTGAGTAAAGCTTCAGTAAACTCAGCTCTTTTTTTTTAACCAAATACCAAGTTATGAGTCACAGTTACGAGTATGAGTAAGATCAGATCTCTGTGGCTCCATGTCATTAAATGGAGCATGTGCAGTTGCTGCTATGTGTCCAGTCTGCACAGAGGTTCTGTGCGGACCCACATCAACATGTTGAAGGGACTTTGTTTACCTCCTGCAGGGCCAGAAGAGCGTAGACCTGCCACATCAGAGCCTGTGTGGAAAAACTCTGACACACCTCACGAACCTGCAGCGAACAGTGTGATCATTTGTCATTCATTCACAAACTCACGTCTACACCTGAAGGCTATACAATTCAGTTCATTAGCCAAAAAAAAAAAAAAAAAAAAAATCATATAAAAACAATAGATCAAATCTGTGTCAGCCTGTTATCCAGTGTTAGAGCTGATCGATTATGGCAAAAATCATGCTCACAATAATTTAACATGACATCTCATTAACTTTGGAAACATGTTGCAGAAAATAAGAAGGAAAAAACCTGAAATACAAATAGATTTCAAAACACAAATTGTTTCATCTCTGTAGTTTCCCCAGTTATACACAGCATGAGTTAATGATCCCTGAATATGTGACTGCAGAACAGGACCTGGTCTGGATATAGAGTTTACTACTAATTTAATGGATCTGGTCCTTAGACCACCTGCATTTTGTTCTTAAAAATATAAGATAAGGTAAGACTTTCAGTGTTAGTCTCAGGAGCTCTTGTGAACATTTTTCTGCTGTGTGACTCACCAGGCGAGAGAAGGGGGCCTTCCTGAGCAGGAGGTCGGTGCTCTTCTGGTACTTGCGGATTTCCATTAATGCCCTGGTTCCTGGTCGAAACCTTCTCTTCTTGGGAGTCCCAGCAACTGGAGGCCAGACACAGAGTTTGTTGTTTTTAACGGAGGCACCACCTCCACCAGAAAGAACCGATTTTATACAGACAGGATAGCTTAGTTTGGTAGCTGAGAGACAGAGGTTTTTCTGTTTGAGGAACTCAGCCCTGGGGTGAACTGATTTTCAGAATCCTCTTCACTGAAAACCAGTAGAAACCATAAATAAATCAGTTAAACTTTTAAATCAATCAGCTTGTTTCTCTGATAATTTCAGAATCAGACATCTGAGGACTAAGATCCATCATCTGGCTCAAAAACAGTAAAAATAAAGTAGAGTTGAAAACCTCCACACAGTACAAAGTTGTTATGATGTTATTAAGAGGCAACCAAGTGACAGGCACTGTCGCCATAAAAAGCGTAGAAAAAAATTCAGCCTTCTCACCTGAAGGTCTGCCCCGGCCTGGGGACCTGGGTGTTGAACCAGATGGCCCTGCAACTGGGGCTGGGCGGCGACGTCGAGGGGTTCTGCCCTTCCGCCGGCTAGCAGATGAATCATGACGCATTGCGCCCAACACACAGTTTAGGATCACAGGAGAAACGATACAGCAGCCAAGGCCGGACTGTGAAAGATGTCATCAAAGGTCAGCATGTTTATGATTTTTAGATGAACTCACCTGAGTTACTGAGCTACAACACAGAGACATATCTAAGTGTGTGTGGTACATACAGGATTATCAAGTGGACAGAAACTCATTAATTCAGAAAATTGGTCAGAGTGAGACATGATGATAATATTCAGAGCTGAACCATTATGTAAATTACATTACATCATTTTTTTTTTTTTTTTTTAATCCTACAATGAACAAGATATCAATTTTACTTTAAACTCAGTACAGGTTTTGGACAGAAGGCAACAGCTGAAAATGAGCTTCAACTACCAAACATCTCACTAAATGAACTGATTTCAGGGAACAGACTCCGGATGGGACCCTGAATATAAGTGAGACTCCTAGAAGACATACATATACATCATCTGTGTGGTCTCTTAGGTTCTGACACATTATTGGAGGTATGAACTACAGAGCAGGTTCAACAATCCATTAACTAAACCTAAGATTGCCCTTCCTGATATCCTATGAGGCTGGTCATCATCTGGTTCAGGTAACCCTGGGTTTATCTGTCCAGCTATAGGCTCCTTCATGTGAAAGAGGGAGAGTTGTTAATTATTGCATATTGTCACAAGAACCATGAATTAAGTATGAGGAGATAGCCTGACGCTAGGGAACTTATAGTTATAGTGACGTCATACAGTGATGCTCAAGAGGAAGAAATGTAAACAAACTAGAACAAGGAATATAAAGTAGAAATAATTCACTAATTAAAGTCAGACTGAATGAACAGATAACTAACACAGTGAAATGAGTGAGGATGAACGTTTAAGGTGTCTGGACTTCTTTAAAGCGACTGGGAAAAATGTAATAAAAGTGAACCCCAGCCGAACAGAAGACAACACACTGAGGTTTCTACTGTCTGCTCGCGGGAAAGAGTCACGGAGAGGTGTACACGGAGGAGATTCAACTGTCCTGTTTCAATTCAGTCGATAACGGCAGCACAGCAGCACAGTGAAGCCAGTTAGCTAGTGTTAGCTCCTTATTTACTGTAACGGCAGGCTAACTTTTAGCCGCTGACTGCTATCAGCGTAGTAACTCATAAAAAGTCTGTAATGTGTTTAAGTTGGTTGTGAACCTACCTGAGGAGCTGAACAATGATCCGAAAGTTTAATAAAACACTATGAAGTAATGTAACTAATCCGCTCCGACCCACCAGCCACCGACACAACAGACACACAAATTCAAACGACGCCTCTTCTCTAGCTCAGCCAATCGGCTTAGAGGAAGTGGGCGGGGCAGCTAATGTGGGAACGCTCGAATAGCGTTATCAGCACTCGCTAACTGAGCGGGAACATGAGCGTCTGTCCAGATCTCAGTGTGAGGACGTGACGCTCTGTGATGATGTGAGGCTGAAACGCACCGTGAGGCTGAATGTAGATGATTGGAGGTGTGTTTAAAAGCCAACCGGCAGAGGAAAGACCCAGTACAACCAGTGATCATTAATGACAGGGAATTTTAAAAGTTTTTTAATGAAAGTTTTTTGTCAATTCAAATTCCAGGGCCACTTTTACAGTAAGACTTCGCAAGATTTATAGATACTTAAAGATTAGATTATAGGGTAACGCCTTATGAATCATATATCAGCATTTACAAGGCAACTATAATTAAGTTCTTAACATCTTTACTGTAAAATTGATAAATTATTAAGTGTAATAACAATATAAACAATATGATTAATAAACTAGTTATAAAGACAGTCATAAACCCTTTGTAAGGGTAGTCTTATTGCAAAGGCAAAAATCTCTGTCGTTGTTCTTTATGTTCTTGTGCCCTGATGTTTGAGAACACTGGACTGGACAAACTAAATACTGAGTCATCTGCTGAATGCCTGTGGAAATGGAAGATTTAACCATTGTCTTTTAATTTGGGCTGTGGTTTTAACTCAGTGTTTGCCTTGGTTTTTGCTTTTAATGAAGTCAAGTTCTGTTTAAAATATAGACTGTGTTAAAAAGAAAGGTTTAAACCTATGTAGTGTAGCTGGTAGATGTGGAGAGGCTGCTGAGTGTGTGTGGCCTCCAATACATTCACTTCCTTTTGGTTTGCTGTGTGTGTGTGTGTGTTTGTGTGTATGAAAGAATAAAAGCTGCAGTAAATCTCCATGTTTCCTCAGTCACCAAACAACATCCAGACTCTGATCATTTAACAAACAACAGAATTTATTGAAACGCTTTATTAAATGCTGTGAGACACTAAACAATATTTTTTACATCCTCAACCACACGGGTCATTCATTCAGAGTGTTGTATCTTATTCAGTGTCCATGATCTGGACAGACTGGTCGACCACATCCAAGGAGAGGGGAGTCACAGTTTTGGTGAGGACGGCTGTGGTTCCTGGTTTGTACCTGTACTGTCCCTCTCTGCAACACAGACAGAAATGAGAAACACCATTCGTCTGATTATAGTAATGACACAATATCAGGAGCTTCAGTGCCACTGAGGGAACTCAGTTTTCCTTTTCCACTTGAAAGTAACAGAACATCAGAGGGAGGGGGACATAAGGGAGGGCAGGGACAGTATAGATTTACCTCTTGCCCTTCTCGGTGGGCTTGTCATAGCCTCGCAGGTACTGCACTCCAGCCTCGGTGATAACACACAAGTCCACGTTGCTGCCTGAGCCCAGGTCACAGAAGATCCCTGCAGCAATGGCATCTCGAACTAGCTGTTTGGCCTCCTCCAGCTGGAAGAGAGAGCAACCAGCATGGCGAGTACGTCCAGGGAAAGATGGTGGTTTGTACAGAGATCAGACTTCCACTCCTGGAGTCCACAGATGCTCCTCACTTCTCCATCTACTCTACAACTCCTGCACATGAGCACCGTAACTGCACACTGCCAACTGCTTTGATGTTGTACAATCCAAATTCAGTTTGACAAACTGAGTGTGGATTGTGTGATTGTGTTTGAATGTGTCTGCGTGTGACTGGAGAGGTTCACACTTCTCTGAGGTTCTGGCTGTTATGCCTCCATGCTGGTCACAGTCAGTGTGTGAGGCGTCATGTTTTCAGGGTGTTCATCACAAGGACACAATATATTTCTAACACCTGGAAGAACTTCTTCATATTTGGCACAAATCTTCACTTGGATCATTAGATTTTAATGATCAGTGTTCAAGGTCACAGTGGCTTCACATTTTTGTGAATGCAATATGTCAGGAATCAAGTTTTCATCAGACATGGCTTAACTCAAATGTCAACACAGATAAAATGAGATGATAAAAGTTTTATATCCAAATGGTTAAAAGTCAACTACACTGTGCCATCACAACACTTCTGGCCACGAATCAGCAAATTGGCTAAATGGTGGCAGATGGTCTGTTCACAAGACTCAAAATCTTCATTTGTCAGTTCTGCTGCCTGTCTTGTTATGTCCTAGTTGGTAGATGTTCACACTGCTATCTCTCTCTTTTTCTTTTTGC
Organism: Caranx ignobilis; assembly: GCA_021432705.1. Taxonomy (NCBI): domain Eukaryota; kingdom Metazoa; phylum Chordata; class Actinopteri; order Carangiformes; family Carangidae; genus Caranx; species Caranx ignobilis. The sequence continues at coordinate 3,950,619 of MU269987.1, forward strand.
TCAGTTTTATTGGTCTACACCTGTCAGATGAGAGAAGGGGCTCACCTCCATGTTTGGTTTAAATCTGTCCTCAAACACTGAGACAGCAGCTGCAGCTCCAGACCTGCAACCAGAACCAAACACCAGGAAACATGTAAATGTTTTCATTCAGCTGGTGGTTCTTTAAGTCCCACACATGGTCTCACACATACACACACACAAACGTACCCATGGTGAGGAAGGGCAGTTTATCGTAGGAGCCGTGTGGGTAAACGCTGTAGAGGTGAGCTCCAGTCACATCAACTCCTCCAACAATCAGAGATGATCCGATGTGACCCTGGTACCTAAAAATATCAGACAGATGTCACTGCAGCTTCAGTCAGAACAGTGGGAGTCGATGTGATGCAAAGTTTTTACAGACTGAGCCCAGAACCATTCACTTCATGTTCAGAACCATAGAGACATTTATAGTACGTTCTGCTCCACCTCCATCTGAGAGACCTGTCCCAGGTGAGCAGGTGGTGACAGGTGATCAACTGTTGAACTTACTGATCTGCAGGAACCAAGAGAAACAAACCTGAACAGCATCTGTTTCAGCTGCCGGGTTACCATGGCAACAAGAGGGGGGCGCCCCGTGTTGAGCATGTGCAGCTCCACATTGGACGACATGATCTGCGTGGTGATCTCCGCATCTGCAGCCACGCCGGCACCACAGCAGCTGCAGGATGTGATGACACAGGTGAGTTCAAGGTTCAAGGTCATCAGCATTTAAACCACCTGTGTGTGTCAGGTGGATGTCATGTGGATTTTATCTGACAAAATAAAGCACATAGTCAAAGCACAGGGAGGGGGAGGGGCCTGAACCTGAGTGATGTGCTCCTCCTGAGCTACAGCCGCCCTGTCATCTTGTTCAAATGACCCTGAGGGCTCAATGCAACAACATAAATATTTCCTTGTTGCCTGCGGGACCCTGACCTGGAGCAGGTGTCTGATACTCCACACTGATGTAGTCTATAAGGACAGAGTCATCCTGACTGTGAGCACAGACTGACAGTGATGACACACAGTCAGGCTGCAGACTCCTGCTGTGGACCTGAACTTTTACTCACTAGATCTTTGGAGCGATGTAGTGAATCTTCATGCAGTTTTTGTCGGCCACCACCATGTCATCTGTGGCCCTGGTGTCTGCTCCCAGGATCACTCCATCCTGAGGGACAAGGCAGGAAATACTCAGGTCACTGCAGCACCACAGTAAAGAGAGCTCCTTCACAGTCTGGATGTGTCTCTGATAGAAACACTGGAGCTATAGGTCTTCTCACCTTGTATACCATGCCAGCAATGGTGGTCCCTGTTTTTCTGGCATTGGGAGCCTTGTAGCCGAGCTCTGAGAAGCCGGACTCCAACACTGCATTCCTGAAAAAGATAAGTGAGCATGAGACAGAGAAGATCCACTGACTGCGTCCTGGTACCTGATCACTGACACAGACCCAGCCTGTGTCCTGACCAGCAGGAGATTATACAAGTTTTAACAGGGACAGACAGGCTGCATGTCCCATCACACTGAGATTTACTCTGAAATTCAACCGCTTAACACACTGCATGAATTCTGTAACAGCTGGAAACATCTCAACTGAGATATGTTACACCATTAGGACCATTAGCACAAATGTGATTATAGGATAATAATCCTGTCTTAATATGAAACATCTTGCTTTGATGGACCCTGAGAACTAGATGAATCTCTCTTTGACTTGATTCTGCTATGATGCAAGTTATTGTCTAGTTTTCTTATTTTTCCTTTTTCAATTGTTTATTAATGTTTACGTAAAATATATGGCACCCTACTTGTTTGAATGCTGTATTTATATTTTCTTCTATTTACATATGTAGTTGGTTTGTATGTGGGTGGGTGGCTGGGGGGTTGCAGATGATTTTGAATGTTTCTCTATTAAATAAAGTAATAAACAAAATCCAGTTTAAGTGTTCAATATTTACAGCAGTTCATATTCATGAAAACACAAGTTAACTGAACATATTTATAAAGTCACATCCTCACCAGCATCATGTTCATAGTGAAAATGATGATTTATGTGATTTTTCTTGGCTCTATACAACACTATCATTTTCCAATACGTCTGTGGATATGAGTTGCAGGCTGAGGCGTCTCTAAAGCAGTACCAAGCCTTGTTTATTTACCTGCATCTTAACAATTGCAGCTCCTGTGACTGGATAGTAAACTTGACTGTGTTGCGATTTTGAGAATATCTTCAGTTTAATGAACTATATATGACAACTATTTATTATATATTAACAAATGATCTCTGACTTCTCTCTGTGTTAATGGATCATATTTACAAGATTACCCTCTTCTGCACTCACACAGTATCCAAAGCTCACCAGATGTGTTAGTTCACATGCTGCTACTCTCACATCTGGACCCAAATATTCCAGCTGTCAGTACTGGTAGAAAACAGGCAGACTACCCAGATGTGGAAGACCCCAGCATGTGTGGGGCCAGAAGCTTCATTCAGTTCCAGGTTAAGACAGTTTTATGTTTATACCACTTTAATGTGATATCTAACCTGCACACCTGTATGTGTGGATCTGACTCAAGATCTCGTCCTCCCCACGCTGCTTCAGTCTCTGTTAAGGCCTCTTTTAGTCCCTGGATCAGAGTTCAGCTCTCACATAGTTTGGAATAAGCTTTGAAACTAAATCTGGAGCTTTATTTTGAAAACGTAATTACTTTAATAATCAATCATCGTCCTGGATTCTGGACGTGAACGTGGACTCTGTCTGAACCGGACTGTGTAGCCTACGGTACCACAGACAACAGCACAGCCACGGCGCAGTGAACGGCCTCTGTTTCTTACCTGCGGCTGTTCTCGAAGCAGAAGCCTCCGGCCTGCTGCTCAGCGGGACTCAGGCTGTGGAGCATCTTCAGCAGCACTAGATCAAGATGAAGGTGAAGACGATGGTGAGAGTGTAAAGCTTCAGGCCCTGTGCCGCTGTGTGTCAGCGCTTTTCACTGCTCTTTACTTTTACTTTCGTTTTTCAGACAAAGCCAAGCCTCCTGCTCCACTGTAAGAAATGTCCTCATACGCGTCACATCAACCCACAGACTGTAGAACCTCACACATCACTCTGAGACTCCTCATCAGAAAGGCTGGGGGAGACCTCACTGCTGTCCTCCCACTGGTTATTGTTAAACTCTTCCTCGGACTTGAAGTTAATGAAGTGTTTTAATTTTGTCCCCAACTGAATTCAATTCACTGTCATTTCTTACAGTGTATTAAAATGTGTCAAACTACCAAGATGGACTCTGGAGGCCTAAGATGTCGACTCAGGTGACACATGTCAAAGTAAACGAGTTTAAACATCTGTGTTTTTCTCTTCCTGCTGGTTTTTGACAATAGATTTAGTGACTCACTGTCACAGCTCAAACTGAACTCATGATAATAAATGTCATGGATGAGTGCAGCACTGTTTTTATTTCTCAGAGTCACTCTTACATCTCTCTGATAATGATCCATAAAATTTAAATGAGACTATATGTGACATTTATCCATAATATTTATTTTAATGTTTAAAATTCCAGCAAGTATTTTTCTTTTTAATTATGGAAAAATAAATTTAGTTATCCATTTGTTCCTCCTCCTATGTCCAGCCTTGAGCCAGGTTGTAATGGTTATATAAATATCCTGTAATTGACACAGTTGCTAATTTCAGATGTTTCAGCTGAGCCCAGCCCCAGGCACAAATCAGGCACTTTAGGAAAAATACTAAAAATAGATAAGATTTCCCTAACTAGGGTCTATAGGGTTAGAGAAAGTGTCTGGTTTAGGTAAAAGCTGAATCCAAAAGTAGATAGATAGATAGATTACTTTATTCATCCCTGAAGGGAAATTAGGTTGTCATAGTAGACCAGTGTATTGAATACGATAAAATACAATAAAATAAATACAATAGAAATACAGTATAATAGAGTACTAAAATAGAATGTGCAGTATACTAATATTGTATAAATATGATATATAACATCAAAGTTAGTGTGTGACTGTGGCTCTGACAGAGGTAGATGAGTTGTAGAGTGTTATTGCCATAGGTAGGAACAATTTCCTGTATCGTTCCTTAGAGCAGCAGGGTTGAATGAGTCTGTTGCTGAAGCTGCTCTTAAGCTTGCCCAGTGTTTTGTGGAGGGGGTGAGAGGGATTGTCAATGATTGCCAGCAGTTTTGCCAGCATCCTGTCCTCCACCACCTCCTCCAGGGTTGCAAGTTTGGAGCCAACAACAGACTCTGCCTTTTTGATAAGTTTGTTCAGCCTGTTGGCGTCCTTTGCCTTGATGCCCGCACCCCAGGACGCCGCAGCAAAGAAGATGGTACTGGCCACAACAGACTGGTAGAACATCTGCAGCATCTTGTTGCAGACATGAAAGGACCTGAGCCGCCTCAGGAAGTACAGCCGGCTCAGGCCCTTCTTGTACCCGGCCTCTGTGTTGGTGTACCAGTCCAATTTATTGTCCAGTGTCACACCCAGGTACTTGTTTGGTGCCACCAGATCCACATCTGTCCGATTGATGCTGACATGGGAGGGCAAGGGTTTTTTCCTCCTGAAGTCCACCACCATCTCCTTCGTCTTCTTCACGTTCAGCTGCAAGTGGTTGTCCCCACACCACTTCACAAAGCAGTCGGCCGGGTCCCTGTACTCAGCCTCCCTCCCACCCTCAACACACCCTACAATGGCCGTGTCATCAGAGAATTTCTGCAGATGGCACAGCTCAGTGCAGTACTTAAAGTCTGAAGTATATGTGGTGAAGAGGAAGGGGGAAAGTACAGTTCCCTGGGGGGCCCCGATGTTACTGATCAGACACACAGTTCTGCAATCTCATGAACTGCGGTCTGCCCGTCAGATAGTCATTGACCCAAGTGACGAGGGGAGCATCCACCTGCATGTTCTCCAGTTTAGCCTTTAGCAGTCCGGGCTGGATGGTGTTGAATGCACGAGAAGTCGAAGAACATGATTTGGACTGAGGCGTCGGGTCTGTCCAGTGAGGAGCAGGCCTTCTGCAGCAGGTAGATGATTGCATCATCAACCCCAACATGGGGTTGATGCAGGGGGTCTTGCAATGTGCATACCAGCGGTCTGAGGTGTGCCAGGACCAGTCTCTCCATGACCTTCATGATGTGAGAGGTCAGTGCCACTGGCCTGTAATCCTCCAGTGCAGCAGGGTGTCCCTTCTTGGGCACTGGGACCAGGAAAGATGTTTTCCAGAGCACTGGCACTCTCTGAAGGTGTAGGCTGGGTTGAAGAGGTGCTGAAGAACTCCACAGAGCTGGCTGGAAGATGCCTTCCTCTGTTTGAGCCTCTCCAGCTCTCTCCTCACCTGGCTGGATGTGATGTGGAGTCCAGACTGAGGAGTGGGGGATATGGTAGGGTCTGAGGTGGATGCCAGCAGTGGATTGGAGGGTGGAGGTAATGAGGGTGGTGCAGAGAGGTATCTACTGCAGGAGGTGGTGGGGGGCCATTGGGGCTGTGAGGATGACCTGGGTGTGGGAGGTGTGAAAAAGTTCGTGGTGAGTGTTAGTGGGGTGGAGGGGGTAGGGGTGACGAGTGAGGTGTGGGGCAGGAGGTGGTGGGGGGAGGTGGGGGTTGCTGCTAGGAGGAGCAGTAGACGGGCTGCCTGGGGTGGGATTGAACCACTGAAAAACATGTTCAACTCGTTGGCACGTTGTTCGTTCCCCTCAGCTGCACCATCCCCTCTCCTCTGGAAGCCGGTGATCTCTCTCATCTCCCTCCAGACGTCCCTGGTGTTATTGTCCTCCAGTTTGTGCTCCAGTTTCCTCCTGTATTTGTCCTTGCTCTCCCTGATGCTGCGTTTGAGCTGTCGTTGTACACGTTTGAGTTCTGCTCTGTCCCTTGATCTAAAGGCCCTCTTCTTCTCGTTGAGAAGGGCCTTCAGGTCACTGGTTACCCACGGTTTGTTGTTGGGGTAGCAGCAGACCTCTTTAGTGGGGATGTTGTTGTCAGTGCAGAACCCAGTGTACTCAGAGACACAGTCAGTCAGGTAGTTGTCAAAGTAGGGACACACACACGCGCACACACACACACACACACACACACACAAACACACACAAGGGAAGGGAACACAGGAGGTAAACAGAGGAAGAAGGGAACAGTGGAGAGAAGCAGGAGTGAAGCAGGAACACTGAGGGAAACTACAAGAGGGAGTAACGAGACACAGGTGGAGCAATCACACAGGTGAGACACATGAGGTAATCACAGGAAGACGAGACACAGGTGATTTCAAAATAAAACAGGACATAAACTAAAAACACAAGAGACAGACAATGACAGTAACATAATGCGACATCACAGAACACAGTGAACCTAAACCAGGTGACAAGGGTGTTCACCCTAACTAATCACTCCTGAATGAAATAATACAAACATAAGAACATAAATAGAGAGCAGTGGTGGATTTAGGATTTGTCTACATAAAGGGCCATTAAGGGGCTACATTTATCACAGAGGGGCCAAGTATTTGTCCAATATGCATGTAGTGCCAGCATTTCCCTCACATTTGACTCTACAAAAATAGTATGGAAGTACAAAAGTATAACTTCATATACTAAAACCAAGCTGCACGGAGCTGGAAACAGCAGAGTTTTTCTTTACTACAACTGAAGAGCTGACATGTGGTCAAGATGCACAGAGGAGACCTGTCACAGTCTGACGGTGCATTTCATTAATATAAACTTCAACCTCAAAGCTCTCTGTCCTCAGACTGTCCTGACCTGTCCCTGAACACCACACAGGGACAACATGGAGCTGTGTGACAGGTTACTGAGTTTTATATCAGTGTTTACAGCAGTCTGAACTGTCAGTGCTTTGTTATACTGTCATGATAACTAATACATGCTGGATAACCAGCCTGTAAGTTTAACAAATGAGTATTATACTGACATGATTTGAGTCGTTAAATAAAAAGATGCAATTCATATCAGTTGACGCATTATTTAATATCATCATATTATAACAGGAAAGATCAAATATTGTGTTGGTCATAATATAGTACAAGTTATTGCTTGTGGCTTTTTACCACTTGAAAAAGGAGTTAAAGGACTATTACAATGCATATTAAAAATAGAAGCAGTATCCATGAGCATATAATAAACAACAGAATAAAACATAAAAAGTTATTATTGTGTGCAAAGCATTTGGTAGGTTGATACATTGGTTAGTGCAACATGAGCAATATGTCCATACAAGCAAGACAATTTACACATGTTTTACTGACAACAGTGTGTGTAATCTGTAAGATCACTGAGTATGAGTGAGTGTGCATGTGTGTGTGCCATCTTGTATGCTGGAGCAACAGAAGCAACAAAGTGTTAATCAAACCTAATGAATGCCTCAGAGAAAAAACAGAACTAAACTCCAACAAAGCCCCAAGAGAGTATGGTCTGCTGAGGAGCCCAAAGGTGGGATTTGTGAGGAGTCTGAGTCTGTTAAGGCTGAGATTAAGGAAACTCAAGAGTTTTCCGTTTCACAAACCCAGCTGAGCATAACTCAGAGTCTGTTTTGTGTTTTGCATTGAAGTCTCCCATGATGAAGGTGTGGATGGAGGTTGAGGTGGCTTAAACCAGTTCTGCTGAGGGTTTTACTCCAGGCCAGGGGGACAGTAGATGCTGATGACTGTGTACGTGTGAGGGGAGGGGTTGCTTAAATCAGGTATTTGGACAGGTGAAACGCAATGAAAATGTGTGTTTAAACTGTTTAGTGACACCAGTGAGTTTAACAGTAAGAAGAAAATGCCATGGTCACCACTAATGCCTCTACCTTTATTGTATTGGTCCATGGCACAACTCACACAGTGTGAAAAATACAAAGCTAGTACAGGCTAGTATTAGTACTGCTGCGGTCCACGAGGAGGCGCCAACGCAGCACCGAGTCGCCTATCAGCGGCCTCTGTCTTCTTTCACGTCCTCAGACAGCCTTTGAATGCCTGTGACTCCGGAGCGTGGAGCATTGAGTAGACACCTACTGAACTGACAAGATGAGTGGAAGAGGAAAGGGAGGAAAGGGACTCGGTAAAGGAGGCGCCAAGCGTCACCGTAAAGTTCTCCGCGATAACATCCAGGGCATCACCAAGCCCGCCATCCGCCGTCTGGCTCGTCGCGGCGGAGTCAAGCGTATCTCCGGTCTCATCTACGAGGAGACCCGCGGTGTGCTCAAAGTCTTCCTGGAGAACGTCATCCGTGACGCCGTCACCTACACCGAGCACGCCAAGAGGAAGACCGTCACCGCCATGGACGTCGTCTACGCTCTCAAGAGGCAGGGCCGCACTCTCTACGGCTTCGGCGGCTGAACTCCTTCACATCAACAACACAACACAACAAAGGCTCTTTTAAGAGCCACACACTAACTCACTGAGAGCTCCGTCCTCCAGCACAGTGTATTTATCAAATTGTATTGCTTTTATTAGCTAAAAATGTTTATGCATTACATTGCAATCTTCTCAACACCCGTGAGCACTCAACACTCAATGTTGTATCAAAGAACTCAGGTGACACATCATCAGGAGATACTGATTTCATTTTGTTCACCTCTGACAACTTACATGACAAATTTATACTAAGAGGCTGCATGATATGATCACGGCATATTCTTTAAATCATGTTCTTTATTCTAATAAATCAAACCAACCTCAGCAAAAGCTTCAGAGCAGTCAGCTTTCTTCCAGCAACATCAGTGGCTACATGGGAACCACTGCTTTTTATACATTTTATCACATTTATTTCATATTTTGGTTTTGTATGTTTCTATATCATCACATGTTTAAACATTGCAGTTTCAATCCTAAAAAACAAGGGTTTGATCCAGGGCTCCACACTGACTTTTTTTTTACTAGGAGCTCAGTGGCCCTGAACATAACATTTTAGGAGCACAGTCAGAACATTTAGGGGCGTAACACAATAAATCCACTTGCAAAGCAGATGCTTTCTTTTTCATCCATGATCCTCACACACACTGGCCACCTGTCAACACTGATTCCACATTCTTTGAGTTTCCCCTTCTGTGTTTCACCAGTGAAATTTACTGGTTGCACAAGTGCAAGTAGATGAAACATTTACTTGCACTGTCTCAGATTTTAGGGGCAAAATGGCCTCATTGAGGGGCAGTTAGAGCCCTGGTTTGGCCTCAGTCTGCAGCACTAACAGGCTTAAAGTGCTGCATGAATGAATATCAATCAGATATTGTCTAGTTGATGACTTGATGAAGTCTAAAGATAATTTGATATTAAACTATGAATACATTGGATCAAAAACCAGTTTTCAACCAGTAAGAGAGAGAGAAAGTCCAAACGTCTCGCGGAGGCTCCAAACTGCGCGGCAACTTCAAGAGGAGCAGGTTGAGCAGCTGAACCAATCAGAGGAGGGGGGCCGCACAGTCTCATTTGCATGCAGCCTGCAGAAGAACAGCGGCTCCCTTCTCGTCTCACTCATCGGTCTGTTTTCAGTGACAACGATGCCTGAACCCGCAAAGTCCGCGCCCAAGAAGGGCTCCAAGAAAGCCGTCACTAAAACCGCCGGCAAGGGCGGCAAGAAGAAGAGAAAGACCAGGAAGGAGAGCTATGCCATCTACGTCTACAAGGTGCTCAAGCAGGTCCACCCTGACACCGGCATCTCCTCCAAAGCCATGAGCATCATGAACTCCTTCGTCAACGACATCTTCGAGCGCATCGCCGCCGAGGCCTCTCGTCTGGCTCACTACAACAAGCGCTCCACCATCACCTCCAGGGAGATCCAGACCGCTGTGCGCCTCCTGCTGCCCGGTGAGCTGGCTAAGCACGCCGTGTCTGAGGGCACCAAGGCTGTCACCAAGTACACCAGCTCCAAGTAAACACCTCACGCGCTGCTCTTACTCCACACACACAACGGCTCTTTTAAGAGCCACTCACTCCATCTGCAGAGCAAACTCTTCATCTACACTCACACTGGAAACACACAAGTCGACATGTTCACTAGTTTCTCTTTATTTAAAATGAGGTTAACTTAGTTTTATAAAGTTATATGGGCAGCATGATATTTCACATCTAACACTGGGTGTTGGTGGTGTGGAACGTTCACTTGGACACTTCAGGTGGACGGCAACATCATCTTGGACCAAAGCATTAGCTGTCAAACACTGTGCTGCCAGCTTCATGCAGTGGACATCATTTTCTACAGCAGGGACAGACAAGCTGCTCAGAGTTGATCACATGGAGACAAATACAGGCCAATCCTGGAGGAAAACCTGTTACATGCAGCAAAACACTTCAGACTGGGACACAAGTTCACCTTCCAGCACGACAACAACCCTAAACACGCAGCCAGAGCTTCCAATGCTTCACAACTCAGACATATACAAACTCATTCCACAAAGAGCTGAGTGGCTGCAGCTTTTTGTTCCCACCGAGCAGCAGTGAACCAGACTGGACTCATTAAATCAACTCATCTCAGTCTTCAGACAGCTGATTTGTTAAAACCGCCTGCTCTTGATTTGACGTCTCATCTACAAACTCAGTCTCACAATGTCTTTTAAAATGCTCACATGTCAACTCAGCACATGTGATGAATGAATGGACATTAGATGTTGCTTATCACCTCACTGCTACACACTGACACCGGATCAGTGTGTTCAGCTGACTGAAACCTACAGAGCCTGTGTTGACCTGGACTTGACAACAACTAGTGTGAAACAACATGAGACCTGATGAAGATGTTTCCTCCTCCTCATCATCATCATGCTGATGTTTTCACCAGTCAAACTATGAAACCAGTTGTTTCACTTTTTAAACCCAGTTCAGCTCTGACTGAAGCCATGAAAAGGTCCAAGATTCAGATCAGTCACACAAGACACACACATGTAGCTGCACTGCACACCTGTGGACTGTACACACCTGCTCACACACCATACACACACTACATAGCCTTCATTCATATATAAATCCTAATGTGTGAGTTGTGTGATGAGAGGTGCATTAGCAGGACCAAGAGCAGAGCTGATGTTTACCTCCAGCTCTTCTCCTCTGAGCTCACGTCACTGTTGGAGGCTGCATCAGCTCTGGATGTGTTGACTCTTCTCATCATGGACACAATACACTCAGTCACTGCACGGACCTTCATGTGTGTTATAAAGACACTACTGATGAAATGATGCACACACACACGCACACACACACACACACACACACACACACACACACACAGACAGTCATTCTGTTAATCAACTTACTGACTGTACTCTAGTTACTATAAATCTGCATATTCTTCTTTCTGTACGTTCAATCATTAGTCAATAGGTATTTTCTATACCTCTATATTCACATATCAGTATTTACAGATTTATATTTAACAGTCACACACTCAGCTGAGAGATACATGAATGTAACAATGATCTGACATGATGTTTGACTTTATTGTCCTTTACAAATAACAAACACAGACACAGTCACTGATCACATGTGTATGAGCAGGTTTTACTGTGACACACAGTAACAATGTGGAGCTGACGTTGTGTGTGTAATGTCACCTGCTGCAGACACATGTTCCTCTGACCTCTGACCGCTCTGACACACTCTGCTTCAGCTTCACCATGAGCCTCAGCCGTCAGCGGTGTGCACTTTAGGACAAAGTGCTGACGAGCAGGAGGCTGCTTTGCCTCGGGATGTGTCAGCAAACATGTGGAGCAGCTGGAAATGGGCTTTTGCTGCAGCTGCGGAGCGTTTTGCAGCGTTTTACGAGAGAAGTGAGCGGGAAAAGCCTCCGAGCAGCGGCGAGCACCGCGGTCAACAGGTGAGCTTTGGAGGCTCCACAGAAAGCAGAGAGCGTCAGAGCTCCTGGTCACTTGGACATGAACACAGCCCAGTCCGCTCCCTGCTCCTCCGCCGTCAGCCCCCAGCCCCTCTCCCACGGGCCTTTGTGACGCTTTGATCCGGGACGAGAAAACACATCGTCCCGGCGTTCACGCTGCAGCCAGGGGCCACAGGCTGGACTCAGTCTCCACGGTTCTCATGGTGTGTTCAAGTGCCGCCTCCAGCTCCGAGCCCCGCACCAGTCCGCTTCGAGTAGACACTAAGCTGAGAGGAAACAATGGCAGAGGAAGCTCCAGCTCCAGCTGCCGCCGCCCCGGCTAAAGCCGCCGCCGCCGCCAAGAAGAAGGCTCCCAGAGCCAAGAAGGTGGGCCCCAGCGTCGGGGAGCTCATCGTCAAAGCCGTGGCCGCATCCAAGGAGCGGAGCGGCGTGTCCGCGGCCGCCCTCAAGAAGGCTCTGGCTGCCGGAGGCTACGATGTGGACAAGAACAAGGCCCGCATCAAGACCGCCATCAAGAGCCTGGTGGCCAAGGGGACTCTGCTCCAGACCAAGGGGACAGGGGCCTCCGGCTCCTTCAAGATCAACAAGAAAGCCGAGACCAAGAGCCCCAAGAAGCCGGCGGCCAAGAAGCCTGCTCCTAAAGCCAAGAAGCCCGCAGCCGCCAAGAAACCCGCAGCGGCCAAGAAGAAGCCCAAGACCGCGGCAGCCAAGAAGCCGGCAGCTAGCAAGTCCCCCAAGAAGCCCAAGAAACCCGCAGCGGCGGCCAAGAAGCCAGCCAAGAGCCCAAAGAAGCCCATCAAGAGCCCCAAGAAGCTCGTCAAGAAGAAGGCCCCTGCAGCCAAGAAAGCCCCCGCCAAGAAGACAGCCAAACCCAAAGTCAAGAAGACGCCAGCCAAGAAGAAGTGAGCTCTCCTCACTCACACACACTTCTGGATCCTGCTCAAAGGCTCTTTTAAGAGCCACACACACTCTTTACTGAGACCTGCTTCCTCCTCACTCCTCTTCACCATAATTAATACAAACTCTCATCACTGCACCTCCATCTGCACCACAACCTCATTCACTTTACACTATTCATCACAACATTGTTTCTGCTCATTTCATGTATTCATCTCTTATTAACTTCACAGCAGGCCTCCACCACTCCACACACACCTACGCAGCTCTTCCACATTCACATCTGGATCTGCACTAAACTCCACTAAATCTACACAATAACTCACATTTTCATCATCATCATCCAAACATTGATCCAGATCCAAGCTGCACATTTCTCACACTTGTGGAAAATGTTTCCTCTCAAAACTCTTTGTCCCATTTTATTCAACGTCACATGGTCACAGTGCTCTGAATATTCTACATCAACTCTACGTCCCACTCTCATTCAGCTTCCTTGTCTGTGTCTTTTCACAAAGACAGACACACTCTACCACTCCATTCATTTGCCAAGGTTTCAAATCTTACACTTAGGAGGAGTTTGTAGTTGTGAAAATCAGCAAAGAGAGAATCTATGGAAGTCAAAGGTCAGTCCCTTCTCAGGTTGAAGGGATGTCTGTCTCATTATCATCCAGTAAAAGCACTTGACGACCCACTTGATCATATGAAAAGGAGCACACACATGGCTCCACAGCATTTACATAGCAACGATCCAAAACCTTCTCACCTGTCCCAGGACAACAGTGTCAGGTCCAAGTGAACCACTTTCCATAATAAAAGGAAAACATGAACCCTCCAGAGCAAGGGTGTCAAACTCATTCCAAACTGTGTGCTCTTGATTGGTTGGAACAAATACCTGCAGCCACGGTGGCCCTTTGTGGAATGAGTTTGACACCCCTGCTCCAGAGCATTTACATGCCTTACTCAACAAGCTGCCACTTGACCAAAAAGTAACAAGGGATAGGGATAAGGAAGGAAGCCCTGAAAAATGTCAAACTAGACCCACAGATGTTTTCATTTGGAAAAGCAAAGTATAGAAAACAGTAAGAGTGCAACAGGTGTCCTTTTATGTCTCTGGAGTAAGAAAAATAAAATGTGGAGACAAATAAGAGTTACTGTGCAATATGACACTGGGTGGTGGTGGTGGTGGTGGGGGGGGGGCCTTTATGGGGGACACAGCCTGTGAGCAAGGACACAAGTGAGTGTGAGTGACTTGTATCAGTATAAAGTCTTTGTGTTATGTTCAAACGTTGATGATGATGATGATGATGTTGGTGGATAAATAATTGTAAAGCAGTACATTGAAAACAGGTGATGAGTGGAGGAGCTGCACTTTGTTATCGAGTATGTGGCTCTTAAAAGAGCCTTTGTGTGAGTTGCTGTCTCCAGCAGCAGCAGCAGCAGCAGCAGCAGCAGCAGCAGCAGCAGCAGCTTTACTTGGCCTTGGCGGGCTTCTCGGTTTTCTTGGGCAGCAGAACAGCCTGGATGTTGGGCAGCACGCCGCCCTGAGCGATGGTGACTCCGCCCAGGAGTTTGTTGAGCTCCTCGTCGTTGCGGACGGCCAGCTGCAGATGGCGGGGGATGATACGAGTCTTCTTGTTGTCGCGGGCGGCGTTTCCAGCCAGCTCCAGGATCTCAGCGGTCAGGTACTCGAGCACAGCCGCCAGGTAGACGGGGGCGCCGGCACCCACACGCTCGGCGTAGTTGCCTTTACGCAGCAGCCTGTGAACACGGCCCACTGGGAACTGGAGCCCGGCACGGGAGGAGCGGGTCTTGGCCTTAGCGCGGGCTTTGCCACCGGTTTTTCCCCTTCCGCTCATTTTCAAGATCCACGTGTGTCAGTGTGTCAGAGACAGTGAGGAGCAAACAGCCGCAGCCTCGGTTAAATCAGCGCGGAAAGCGCGGGACGGTTGGTGCCGGACCAACCAGAGGACAGCGGCTCCGGCACAGCGGCAGAGGGCGGCCCGCGCTGCACCATTGTCTGACCCCTTTCCTCCAATCAGCAGACAAGGTCCGGCGGGGGAGGTGGGGAGGCTCGCTCCTCTGGGCGGTGCCGAGCTCCAGGGGGAGCCCGGGATCACCAATCACTACCCGCGGCCTCGGAGCAGCGTCACCGTGTCGCAGCCGGGCCCACACTTTAAGAGCCGAGGACCCCTCGTGTCAATCACTCCACCTTTCTCCTGCTCAGAGAAACAACACGTCAGATGGCAAGAACCAAACAGACCGCTCGTAAATCCACCGGAGGCAAAGCCCCCAGGAAGCAGCTGGCCACCAAGGCCGCCCGTAAGAGCGCCCCGGCCACCGGCGGCGTCAAGAAGCCTCACCGCTACAGGCCCGGTACCGTGGCTCTCAGGGAGATCCGTCGTTACCAGAAATCCACCGAGCTGCTCATCCGCAAGCTGCCCTTCCAGCGCCTCGTCCGAGAGATCGCTCAGGACTTCAAGACCGACCTGCGCTTCCAGAGCTCGCTGTCATGGCTCTGCAGGAGGCCAGCGAGGCTTACCTGGTGGGGCTCTTCGAGGACACCAACCTCTGCGCCATCCACGCCAAGAGGGTCACCATCATGCCCAAGGACATCCAGCTGGCCCGCCGCATCCGCGGAGAGAGAGCTTAAACTGCTGCTGCTGCTGCTACTGCTGCTGCTGCTGCACCACCTCTCACCACAATAACGGCTCTTTTCAGAGCCACCTTCACCTGCTCTACACAGCAAAGTCTCCTCACTCATCACACACTTGGCATGGCCACGATCATAGTTCTTACACATCTCATTTATAAATAACCTATCATCATATAGTCACAAGACCATATTACTGCTTCATCAATTGTAAGTGTAGGCACTTCCTTATGTGTAAACTATGTATAAAGAGTTACCAGTGTACACACCTGGGTAATATTGCTTTTGTTGCTATTAATGCACTATTAAATACTTCACTCATGTGAGGTAGTGATTGACACTGCTGAATGGAGATGTAAGTGAATCATGACAGTGCGGTGAGAAAGTATTTGCCCCTTCCTGCTTTCTTTCTTTTTTTTTTTTTTTTTTTTAATGTTTAAGATCAAACAAATGAAATAACATTAGACAAACATAACCCAAGTAAATGTAAAATGCCATTTTGAAAAGATGACCGAAGCTAATCAAACCTACCTGGCCCCCAATCAATCAACTAACCGAAATCACTTCAATAGAACCTGTCTGACAAAGTGAAGGAGACTCAAAGATCTCAAACAGCAACATGCTGTGATTTAAAAAACAAGAAAAAATGGGGGAAAAAAGATCTCTGACATCTATCAGTCTGGAAAGCATTACAAAGTTTCTAAAGCTTTGGGACTCCAGTGAACCTCAGTGATCATAATAAATACAAAGTAACCATAGACTAAGAGGAAGAATAATAGTAATTTTATTATTACATTATTATCCTCAGTCCATGTGAGGGTCAGAGGTCAGAGGATGATGTCATGATGCTGTGTAAAGCCCTTTGAATTGAACTGTTTGAAAAATGGACTATACAAATAAACTTGCCTTGCCCTTATTATTCAACATGTAGAAAACACATATGTCTATTGAGTTGATTTAAACAGCTAATTCACATTTGAAATAAACCTACTCTGGATCTCTTCCACCTGCTAACTGCCACCTACTTTACTGTAACTTCATGAGTTACATTTTGTCATGTTTTTCAAAGGCATCTGCATATTGTCTACATAATGGTGCAAATTAAAATAGTAATTTTAAATAACAAGCAACATTTCAAGTCAGTCATAAATTTGCACAAGCACTATGAACAGTCAAAAGCAGGTGTAGGTTTTCTTAGTAGATAGCTACAAAAAGATCTGTAAGAATCGGTTCTTTTATTGGAAGCCCAAGAACAAACCAGAGCAGTCTTCAGTCCACAGACAAAGAATTTGTTCAGGTCACAGGTAAAGTACAGCAGCGCTGGGTGCGTAGTGACGGAGCTCAGTCAGGATCTCAGCCAAAACGGACACAACTTTGAGAAAACAGTTCACATCTATAGCTCACAGTTATCTTCTTGGGCTACAGAGGTTGGACTGTGAGTGTGATTAGTATGATGCTGTCCATGCTGTATGATGCCTGGTTGATATGATATGCGTGAATCTGCTGTGAGTCAGGCGTGTATCTGTTGTAACAGACCTAGCCGACAGAGAGAGACACTACAGTTACATCTTGTACTTGCTTATCAGGTGAGAGTCACCGCTATCTGGTGTCATAGGGACACTCATCAGTTCATGCGAGTTCAACCACAGGACAGAGCAGTGTCAGATCATCTGTGTAATAGAACAGTGCATACATGGTGTCAAATCACAGTTAATTGTAACAGATCAGAATGATGATGAGTGCCTAAATGCATGTGCATTTCTCTCTGGACAGATAACTCTCTGCTCACATTTCATGAATGAGACTCAATCTAAGTTGTTAGTGTAGTTGTGGGCACAACTTGTGAAGGTGGTGCAGGACCCAGCCTTGAGTGAACACTGCACGTTTTAGCCTGTTAATCAGAATGTTTCACATTAAGAACTAGATCTCCACTTGTGTGTGTTTCCAGTGTGAGTGTAGATGAAGAGTTTGCTCTGTAGATGGAGTGAGTGGCTCTTAAAAGAGCCGTTGATTGAGGAGTAAGAGCAGCGCGTGAGGTGTTTACTTGGAGCTGGTGTACTTGGTGACGGCCTTGGTGCCCTCAGACACGGCGTGCTTAGCCAGCTCACCGGGCAGCAGGAGGCGCACGGCGGTCTGGATCTCCCTGGAGGTGATGGTGGAGCGCTTGTTGTAGTGAGCCAGACGAGAGGCCTCGGCGGCGATGCGCTCGAAGATGTCGTTGACGAAGGAGTTCATGATGCTCATGGCTTTGGAGGAGATGCCGGTATCGGGGTGGACCTGCTTGAGCACCTTGTAGACGTAGATGGCATAGCTCTCCTTCCTGGTCTTTCTCTTCTTCTTGCCGCCCTTGCCGGCGGTTTTAGTGACGGCTTTCTTGGAGCCCTTCTTTGGCGCGGACTTTGCGGGTTCAGGCATGGTTGTCAGTGAAAACAGACCGATGAATGAGACAAGGAGGGAGCCGCTGCTCTTATTCAGGCTCCATGCAAATGAACTGTGCGGCCCCCCTCCTCTGATTGGTTCAGCTGCTCAACCTGCTCCTCTTGAAGTTGCCGCGCAGTTTGGAGCCTCCGCGAAACGTTTGGACTTTCTCTCTCTCTACTGGTTGAAAACTGGTTTTTGATCCAATTTATTCATAGTTTAATATCAAATTATCTTTAGACTTCATCAAGTCATCAACTAGACAATATCTGATTGATATTCATTCATGCAGCACTTTAAGCCTGTTATGCTGCAGACTGAGGCCAAACCAGGGCTCTAACTGCCCCTCAATGAGGCCATTTTGCCCCTAAAATCTGAGACAGTGTGAGTAAATGTTTCATCTACTTGCACTTGTGCAACCAGTAAATTTCACTGGTGAAACACAGAAGGGGAAACTCAAAGAATGTGGAATCAGTGTTGACAGGTGGCCAGTGTGTGTGAGGATCATGGATGAAAAAGAAAGCATCTGCTTTGCAAGTGGATTTATTGTGTTACGCCCCTAAATGTTCTGACTGTGCTCCTAAAATGTTATGTTCAGGGCCACTGAGCTCCTAGTAAAAGAAAAGTCAGTGTGGAGCCCTGGTCAAACCCTTGTTTTTTAGGATTGAAACTGCAATGTTTAAACATGTGATGATATAGAAACATACAAAAGCAAAATATGAAATAAATGTGATAAAGATGTATAAAAAGCAGTGGTTCCCATGTAGCCACTGATGTTGCTGGAAGAAAGCTGACTGCTCTGAAGCTTTTGCTGAGGTTGGTTTGGTTTATTAGAATAAAGAACATGATTTAAAGAATATGCCGTGATCATATCATGCAGCCTCTTAGTATAAATTTGTCATGTAAGTTGTCAGAGGTGAACAAAATGAAATCAGTATCTCCTGATGATGTGTCACCTGAGTTCTTTGATACAACATTGAGTGTTGAGTGCTCACAGGTGTTGAGAAGATTGTAATGTAATGCATAAACATTTTTAGCTAATAAAAGCAATACAATTTGATAAATACACTGTGCTGGAGGACGGAGCTCTCAGTGAGTTAGTGTGTGGCTCTTAAAAGAGCCTTTGTTGCGTTGTGTTGTTGATGTGAAGGAGTTTAGCCGCCGAAGCCGTAGAGAGTGCGGCCCTGCCTCTTGAGAGCGTAGACGACGTCCATGGCGGTGACGGTCTTCCTCTTGGCGTGCTCGGTGTAGGTGACGGCGTCACGGATGACGTTCTCCAGGAAGACTTTGAGCACACCGCGGGTCTCCTCGTAGATGAGACCGGAGATACGCTTGACTCCGCCGCGGCGAGCCAGACGGCGGATGGCGGGCTTGGTGATGCCCTGGATGTTATCGCGGAGAACTTTACGGTGACGCTTGGCGCCTCCTTTACCGAGTCCCTTTCCTCCCTTTCTTTTTTTTTTTTTTATAAGTTACTTTATTTAGATTTTACAGTTATACATAGAAAAGACAACACAACAATATAACAAGACAAGGGAAACAAGGTAATATTTCCTCCCTTTCCTCTTCCACTCATCTTGTCAGTTCAGTAGGTGTCTACTCAATGCTCCACGCTCCGGAGTCACAGGCATTCAAAGGCTGTCTGAGGACGTGAAAGAAGACTGAGGCCGCTGATAGGCGACTCAGTGCTGCGTTGGTGCCTCCTCGTGGACCGCAGCAGGAGTCACCCACAGTTTTATGAAATTACTCTGCACACGTTTTTTCCACAATCAAACGTATCATCTGTCTCAGGATGTGCTCAAAAAAGCACAGACTTAGGCCATAAGATTTGAACTTTGAACCCCTGAGTGCAGCCAGTCCCATCCAGCTGCCCATTCACATGATGCAAAATTTGAGCTGATCTCACAGGAAAAGCAGAAATGCCTCTGTGTTTAGCTTGGCAGAGTTTCCAACTCACTGGAGAAACAGCAAACACATACCAACGCTTTCAGGAAGGTGTTCAGTCTGCTTCTTGTTCTGACAGGAGCTACAGTTTTCTCACAATAAGCCGAAATGTGAGAGCATCATCTGAGCTTCAGCCCTGAGCCACAGCCGAGATCAATTAGTATTAATGACAGACTCAAATGAAATCTCTGCACTTTGTCAACTATTCCACTGAATACACACACACACACACACAAATTGCTATGTCTGAACAATATGTGATTTTCATGGGTTTGATTCCCATGTTGACAGATTTCAACAGTCCAACATTCCCCATGTTAAAGTGTTTCTCAGTTTCTTAAACATTAAACCCTGAACACAAATGTGGCCTGAACCCATTTATTGAATCTTTTGGTCAGAACCTGCCCCCCATTGGAAATGTTGTCACAGGACAGCATCACGGGGCGAATGCAACACATCAGACTATAATACATTAAGCTATTTTATATCATTTTAGACCAAGGGTGTCAAACTCATTTTAATTCAGCAGCCACATGCAGCGTAATTTGATCTCTAGTGGGCCGGACCATTAAATAATAGCATAATAACCTACAAATAATGAGAACTCAAAAATGTTCCCTTTGTTTTAGTGCAAGGAAGTACAACTATAAGATGTTTACAGTTTATGTGTTACTATTCTTTTATAGACATAACGACCTGGAATTAGTTAGATAAAGAACAGTGATTGAGATGAAATACTATGATAGACCACAGTCTTGTCAATGGAATGACAATGAGGGAAACAGTACAGCCCAGCTTCAGCAGATTCACTGTGTTCACCCTAACCTGGAGAATCAGAGCAGAGTACAGGTGATTACCTTGTTCTGTCAGAATGTAAATGTTTAAGTAAACAGAGGTTTTAATGCATCACTTTGCTAATATAATCTAGTCTATCACTGTTTGTAGGTGTATAAGGTGGATGAAGTCATGTGGGCTGACCCAGCATGTAGACAAGATGCTGTGGCTGAATGACTGTAGATGCTGTAAAGCAGTTTGGTTTTGTGGTTTACACTATAATGTGCTATTCAGTGTGTTCTTACTGTATACAAGTGCCTCATTCACATTTATTTTTGCAAAATGCATTCAGCCTACTGTGAAAAAATAAACATTATTTGTACCGCTTCACGTCCTGAGCATTGTGTTTTCCATTTTCAGTGTCATGTGCCACTGCTCAGCAGTGTTTTTAATTTTACATGACTGATCTGACGTTGTTTGGTTTTGAGCATCGATGAAACAGTTTAAGGTGTTGAACAGCTGAGTTTTGCATCACAGTTTTTAGAAAAGCATAGTTTTCCAGAAATGTGTTTTAGCAACTGTGAAAAACTGCCTTACCTGTCTTCTAATGCTGGCACCAGAGTTTTAACCCCTTACTCACAGGTGGATCCTATGGGGCATTCGTGGCCTAAAGACAAGGCAGGACACTTTCTACTACAACAGCTGGGTATAATGAATCGATAAGATTACTCAGCTAGATAGATCTGTTGAGCTCAGAAGTGGCCTAATCCCATTATGATAAATGGTAAATAGTAAAACAATGTCCCTGATTCAAAGTGATCTGGTTTCTGACAGTGAGCTGTTGTTACTGGCTGAAAGTTTCTCTGGGTCCACACAGTGATGGAAAGGTGCACAGATGTGGACAGGCTGCAGTATACAGTGATAAGAAGGGAGAGAAACCAGCACCAAGTGACTGTGAGGTCTGACTTTTTCCTGGACAAAGGTTTTGTGATGCTCCAAGACACAGACAGAAATGTTCCAATGATCCCTGGTCTCCCCGTTTAACAGTTTGATGATGAAGCAGTAATATGGTCTTGTGACTATATGATGATAGGTTATTTTAAGATGAGATGAATAAGAACTATGATCGTGGCCATGCCAAGTGTGTGATGAGTGAGGAGACTTTGCTGTGTAGAGCAGGTGAAGGTGGCTCTGAAAAGAGCCGTTATTGTGGTGAGAGGTGGTGCAGCAGCAGCAGCAGTAGCAGCAGCAGCAGCAGTTTAAGCTCTCTCTCCGCGGATGCGGCGGGCCAGCTGGATGTCCTTGGGCATGATGGTGACCCTCTTGGCGTGGATGGCGCAGAGGTTGGTGTCCTCGAAGAGCCCCACCAGGTAAGCCTCGCTGGCCTCCTGCAGAGCCATGACAGCCGAGCTCTGGAAGCGCAGGTCGGTCTTGAAGTCCTGAGCGATCTCTCGGACGAGGCGCTGGAAGGGCAGCTTGCGGATGAGCAGCTCGGTGGATTTCTGATAGCGACGGATCTCCCTGAGAGCCACGGTACCGGGCCTGTAGCGGTGAGGCTTCTTGACGCCGCCGGTGGCCGGGGCGCTCTTACGGGCGGCCTTGGTGGCCAGCTGCTTCCTGGGGGCTTTGCCTCCGGTGGATTTACGAGCGGTCTGCTTGGTTCTTGCCATCTGACGTGTTGTTTCTCTGAGCAGGAGAAAGGTGGAGTGATTGACACGAGGGGTCCTCGGCTCTTAAAGTGTGGGCCCGGCTGCGACACGGTGACGCTGCTCCGAGGCCGCGGGTAGTGATTGGTGATCCCGGGCTCCCCCTGGAGCTCGGCACCGCCCAGAGGAGCGAGCCTCCCCACCTCCCCCGCCGGACCTTGTCTGCTGATTGGAGGAAAGGGGTCAGACAATGGTGCAGCGCGGGCCGCCCTCTGCCGCTGTGCCGGAGCCGCTGTCCTCTGGTTGGTCCGGCACCAACCGTCCCGCGCTTTCCGCGCTGATTTAAGCGAGGCTGCGGCTGTTTGCTCCTCACTGTCTCTGACACACTGACACACGTGCATCTTGAAAATGAGTGGAAGAGGAAAAACCGGTGGCAAAGCCCGCGCTAAGGCCAAGACCCGCTCCTCCCGTGCCGGGCTCCAGTTCCCAGTGGGCCGTGTTCACAGGCTGCTGCGTAAAGGCAACTACGCCGAGCGCGTGGGTGCCGGCGCCCCCGTCTACCTGGCGGCTGTGCTCGAGTACCTGACCGCTGAGATCCTGGAGCTGGCTGGAAACGCCGCCCGCGACAACAAGAAGACTCGTATCATCCCCCGCCACCTGCAGCTGGCCGTCCGCAACGACGAGGAGCTCAACAAACTCCTGGGCGGAGTCACCATCGCTCAGGGCGGCGTGCTGCCCAACATCCAGGCTGTTCTGCTGCCCAAGAAAACCGAGAAGCCCGCCAAGGCCAAGTAAAGCTGCTGCTGCTGCTGCTGCTGCTGCTGCTGCTGCTGCTGCTGCTGCTGGAGACAGCAACTCACACAAAGGCTCTTTTAAGAGCCACATACTCGATAACAAAGTGCAGCTCCTCCACTCATCACCTGTTTTCAATGTACTGCTTTACAATTATTTATCCACCAACATCATCATCATCATCATCATCATCATCAACGTTTGAACATAACAGAAAGACTTGCTTACAGAGCTCTGGACCACAATGCTTCCACCGCCTCTTCCTAAGCAGAGTGTGTGTCTTCCCCGTTTACACAGATAATTTTGTACAGAATTCCACCCCACCCCTTGACCTAGAGATACTTTCCCCAATCTACTTCTCTGCAGGCGGCGGCGACCTGTCTTCTCTACACTCACTGTCCTTGCACATAATCTCCTCTCCCTAGGCCCTGCACTACACTCCTTGTCTAGTCAAAACAGTCATACACAATATCAACAATACTTATACGTCAAAGATGATTACTTAAAGGATAGCATAGGAAGATTAAAACACATAGCAACAGCAACACCTATCCTTCAGGGTCTAGTTTGACATTTTTCAGGGCTTCCTTCCTTATCCCTATCCCTTGTTACTTTTTGGTCAAGTAGCAGCTTGTTGAGTGAGGCATGTAAATGCTCTGGAGGGTTCATGTTTTCCTTTTATTATGGAAAGTGGTTCACTTGGACCTGACACTGTTGTCCTGGGACAGGTGAGAAGGTTTTGGATCGTTGCTATGTATATGCTGTGGAGCCATGTGTGTGCTCCTTTTCATATGATCCAGTGGGTCGTCAAGTGCTTTTACTGGATGATAATGAGACAGACATCCTTTCAACCTGAGAAGGGACTGACATGTCTCTGTGGACTGGATCAATACAATTCAACAAGCTGAAAGAAATCCTATATTTCAATCACTGAGTTTGAGAGTTTTCAGTGTGACACAGCTACACATGGAGGACAACAATCAGAGACAGGGTGTTTAATACATTGAGGGTCAGTACAGGTGATGACTTAGGTCAGTCATAAATCTGAGGGGTGAGGTAAACTCAGGTCAGAAAGTAAACTGGTCCTAAACACATGAGGGAGCTGAGGACTGAAGACACTGAGAGGGAGGATGACAAACAGATAGAAAATGTCAGGAGCAGGGTTGATGATGACAGGAGTGGGAAACAGGAAGTGGAAATGTTGAACCAAAGTGAGATTTTTCTTTGCATTGATTGTCTCTTTGCTGATTTTCACAACTACAAACTCCTCCTAAGTGTAAGATTTGAAACCTTGGCAAATGAATGGAGTGGTAGAGTGTGTCTGTCTTTGTGGAAAGACAAAGACAAGAGAGCTGAATGAGAGTGGGACGTAGAGTTGATGTAGAATATTCAGAGCACTGTGACCATGTGACATTGAATAAGTGTGTACAAGTGTGAGGTGTAACAGAAATGTGCAGCTTGGATCTGGATCAATGTTTGGATGATGATGATGAAAATGTGAGTTATTGTGTAGATTTAGTGGAGTTTAGTGCAGATCCAGATGTGAATGTGAAGAGCTGTGTAGGTGTGTGTGGAGTGGTGGAGGCCTGCTGTGAAGTTAATAAGAGATGAATACATGAAATGAGCAGAAACAATGTTGTGATGAATAGTGTAAAGTGAATGAGGTTGTGGTGCAGATGGAGGTGCAGTGATGAGAGTTTGTATTAATTATGGTGAAGAGGAGTGAGGAGGAAGCAGGTCTCAGTAAAGAGTGTGTGTGGCTCTTAAAAGAGCCTTTGAGCAGGATCCAGAAGTGTGTGAGTGAGGAGAGCTCACTTCTTCTTGGCTGGCGTCTTCTTGACTTTGGGTTTGGCTGTCTTCTTGGCGGGTGCTTTCTTGGCTGCAGGGGCCTTCTTCTTGAGCACCTTCTTGGGGCTCTTGGTGGGCTTGTTTGGGCTCTTGGCTGGCTTCTTGGCCGCCGCTGCGGGTTCTTGGGCTTCTTGGGGGACTTGCTAGCTGCCGGCTTCTGGCTGCCGCGGTCTTGGGCTTCTTCTTGGCCGCTGCGGGTTTCTTGGCGGCTGCGGGCTTCTTGGCTTTAGGAGCAGGCTTCTTGGCCGCCGGCTTCTTGGGGCTCTTGGTCTCGGCTTTCTTGTTGATCTTGAAGGAGCCGGAGGCCCCTGTCCCCTTGGTCTGGAGCAGAGTCCCCTTGGCCACCAGGCTCTTGATGGCGGTCTTGATGCGGGCCTTGTTCTTGTCCACATCGTAGCCTCCGGCAGCCAGAGCCTTCTTGAGGGCGGCCGCGGACACGCCGCTCCGCTCCTTGGATGCGGCCACGGCTTTGACGATGAGCTCCCCGACGCTGGGGCCCACCTTCTTGGCTCTGGGAGCCTTCTTCTTGGCGGCGGCGGCGGCGGCGGCTTTAGCCGGGGCGGCGGCGGCTGGAGCTGGAGCTTCCTCTGCCATTGTTTCCTCTCAGCTTAGTGTCTACTCGAAGCGGACTGGTGCGGGGCTCGGAGCTGGAGGCGGCACTTGAACACACCATGAGAACCGTGGAGACTGAGTCCAGCCTGTGGCCCCTGGCTGCAGCGTGAACGCCGGGACGATGTGTTTTCTCGTCCCGGGTCAAAGCGTCACAAAGGCCCGTGGGAGAGGGGCTGGAGGCTGACGGCGGAGGAGCAGGGAGCGGACTGGGCTGTGTTCATGTCCAAGTGACCAGGAGCTCTGACGCTCTCTGCTTTGTGTCTGTGGAGCCTCCAAAGCTCACCTGTTGACCGCGGTGCTCGCCGCTGCTCGGAGGCTTTTCCCGCTCACTTGTCTCGTAAAACGCTGCAAAACGCTCCGCAGCTGCAGCAAAAGCCCATTTCCAGCTGCTCCACATGTTTGCTGACACATCCCGAGGCAAAGCAGCCTCCTGCTCGTCAGCACTTTGTCCTAAAGTGCACTTGTTCTCCGAGCAGCAAACACACCGCTGACGGCTGAGGCTCATGGTGAAGCTGAAGCAGACCGTGTCAGAGCGGTCAGAGGTCAGAGGTCAGAGGAACATGTGTCTGCAGCAGGTGACATTACAAACACAACGTCAGCTCCACATTGTTACTGTGTGTCACAGTAAAACCTGCTCATACACATGTGATCAGTGACTGTATCTGTGTTTGTTAGTTGTAAAGGACAATAAAGTCAAACATCATGTCAGATCATTGTTACATTCATGTATCTCTCAGCTGAGTGTGTGACTGTTAAATATAAATCAGTAAATACTGATATGTGAATATAGAGCTATAGAAAATACCTATTGACCAATGATTGAATGTACAGAAAGAAGAATATGCAGATTTATAGTAACTAGAGTACAGTCAGTATGTTGATTAACAGAATGACTCTGTGTGTGTGTGTGTGTGCATCATTTCATCAGTAGTGTCTTTATAACACAAATGAAGGTCTGTGCAGTGACTGAGTGTATTGTGTCCATGATGAGAAGAGTCAACACATCCAGAGCTGATGCAGCCTCCAACAGTGACGTGAGCTCAGAGGAGAAGAGCTGGAGGTAAACATCAGCTCTGCTCTTGGTCCTGCTAATGGACCTCTCGTCACACAACTCACACATTAGGATTTATATAGGAATGAAGGCTATGTAGTGTGTGTATGGTGTGTGAGCAGGTGTGTACAGTCCACAGGTGTGCAGCGCAGCTACATGTGTGTGTCTTGTGTGACTGATCTGAATCTTGGACCTTTTCATGGCTTCAGTCAGAGCTGAACTGGGTTTAAAAAGTGAAACAACTGGTTTCATAGTTTGACTGGTGAAAACATCAGCATGATGATGATGAGGAGGAAACATCTTCATCAGGTCTCATGTTGTTTCACACTAGTTGTTGTCAAGTCCAGGTCAACATAGGCTCTGCAGGTTTCAGTCAGCTGAACACACTGATCTGGTGTCAGTGTGTAGCAGTGAGGTGATGAGCAACATCTACTGTCCATTCATTCATCACATGTGCTGAGTTGACATGTGAGCATTTTAAAAGACATTGTGAGACTGAGTTTGTAGATGAGACGTCAAATCAAGAGCAGACAGTTTGAGCAATCAGCTGTCTGAAGACTGAGATGAGTTGATTAAATGAGTCCAGTCTGGTTCACTGCTGCTTGGTGGGAAGAAAAAGCTGCAGCCACTCAGCTCTTTGTGGAATGAGTTTGTATATGTCTGAGTTGTGAAGCATTGGTAGCTCTGGCTGTAGGTTTAGGGTTGTTGTCCTGCTGGTAGGTGAACTTGTGTCCCAGTCTGAAGTGTTTTGCTGCATGTAACAGGTTTTCCTCCAGGATTGGCCTGTATTTATCTCCATGTGATCAACTCTGAGCAGCTTGTCTGTCCCTGCTGTAGAAAATGATGTCCACTGCATGAAGCTGGCAGCACAGTGTTTGACAGCTAATGCTTTGTCCAAGATGATGTTGCTGTCCACCTGAACACCACTAACACCCAGTGTTAGATGTGAAATGTCATGTTACCAATATAACTTTAAAAAACTAAGTTGACCTTATTCTAAATAAACAGAAACTAGTGAACATGTCCACTTGTGTGTTTTGAAGGATATGTTTTGCTGTTGCTAGGTGTTTTAATCTTCCTATGCTATCCTTGCAGTCATCGTTGACGTAAGTATTCTTGGTATTGTGTTATGACTGTGTTGATTAAGACAAGGAATGTAGTGCAGGGCTGAGGGAGAGGAGACTATGTACAAGGACAGTGAGTGTAGAGAGGACAGGCCGTCGCCACCTGCAGGAGTAGATTGGGGAAAGTATCTCTAGGTCAAGGGGTGGGGTGGAACTGTACAAAAGATCTGTGTAAACGGGGAAGACACACACTTTGTTCAGGAAGAGGTGGTGGAAGCATTGTGGTCCAGAGCTCTGTAAGCAATCTCAAACTTTAATTCTCTGCTATATTCATTTAATAAATTAGATGCAAATTGAACTTTAACTTTGTGTCCTGCATACTTCAAACGAACACATGAGTCCTGGGTTATAAGTTAAAGGACTCAACAGTTTCCAGTGTTAGTGTAGATGAAGAGTTTGCTCTGTAGATGGAGTATGTGGCTCTTAAAAGAGCCGTTGATTGAGGAGTAAGAGCAGCATGTGAGATATTTACTTGGAGCTGGTGTACTTGGTGACGGCCTTGGTGCCCTCAGACACGGCGTGCTTAGCCAGCTCACCGGGCAGCAGGAGGCGCACGGCGGTCTGGATCTCCCTGGAGGTGATGGTGGAGCGCTTGTTGTAGTGAGCCAGACGAGAGGCCTCGGCGGCGATGCGCTCAAAGATGTCGTTGACGAAGGAGTTCATGATGCTCATGGCTTTGGAGGAGATGCCGGTGTCGGGGTGGACCTGCTTGAGCACCTTGTAGACGTAGATGGCATAGCTCTCCTTCCTGGTCTTTCTCTTCTTCTTGCCGCCCTTGCCGGCGGTTTTAGTGACGGCTTTCTTGGAGCCCTTCTTGGGCGCGGACTTTGCGGGTTCAGGCATGGTTGTTACTGAAAACAGACAGATGAGTGAGACGAGGAGGGAGCCGGTGCTCTTGTGCAGGCTGCATGCAAATGAACTGTGCGGCCCCCCTCCTCTGATTGGTTCAGCTGCTCACAGGGTCAGGGTCGTGTTTCCATATTACGTTTGCACGACGTTTGGACATTGAGCTACCGTTATGTAGTGGGACTCCCACGAATCACTCATTCACTTCCTCCTGCTCAAAGTCAACATCCCACTGTTACACCACTTCAAATTATGCCTCTTCTCTCAGTCATGTGTGTGGGCTTCCTCGGGGCAGACATCTTTAATTCAGGTGATATCAGTATCCATTATTCCAGGTCGAGGACTCTCCACTCTAACTGTAACTGGTCTATCTTCAGCTCTCATCAAAAATGACTGAGCTCAGGGTCATGTCCCTCTGTCTCTGCTGCAGAGAGGGAAGAGGAGAGGAGCACTACATGTCTGATCAGTCAGTCTGACCCTAGTCTTCATTGATGATCATCGAATTATACTGATCAACGTGTGGATCACAGTGCTTTAGTGTTTGTTATTAGAAAATGGTCAGACAGATTTTTGAAGCTCTGTAAATGACTGTCTGACCTAGAAGAATAAAGCTAAACCTTCCAACAGCTTCACCCTCCTATATTGTTGATGTCAGTGGACTCTCTGGTGGATTTTTGGATTCTGCTGCTAAGTGAGTGGGACTCATGGCCTTTTCTATGCCTAGCTGCAGAAGAGAGGAACGACAGAAGTTACAGGACAACAAAGGCACACTTCACAGCAGGAATCAGTTTTGTTTGGTTTGAGAAACTTAGAGGGGAACTGTCCCTGAAACAACTCAAACAAGACAAAGAACCACATCCAGTCTGTGCTGGTTTGTGATTTTAAACTGATTTCGGTTAAGTACAAGTTTCATGGTCATTACTGTGTTGCAGTACCAACCTTAATGAAGTAATAAGTGTCTGTGGCAAAGGAAATAAAGTCTATCAGCTGGGTGTTTTAGTTTTTGCCCACTAGATGGAGATGGTACAGTGTCATTAAAATTTCCATGAAAACTCACTGATCAAGACTTTAAAGTAGAGTCTGGAGGTTTTTGCTCAAAAACACTTATACAAATGAAATCCTGCTTAATCATCACCTATGGGCTTCTAGTCCTGTGTGGTGGTGACTGTGGTGACAATCAAGAGCACACAGTTTGAACAATTAGCTGTCTGAAGACTGAGATCAGTGGATTAACTGAGTCCAGTCTGGTGCACTGCTGCTTGGTTGGAACAAAAACCTGCAGCCACTCAGCTCTTTGTGGAATGAGTTTGACACCCCTGCGCTAAAGTGACTTTGTCACTTGGCTGGACTGGGAGTGCCTTGGGGTGCTCCTGGAGTAGCTGGAGGAGGTGTCCAGGGAGAGGGAAGTCTGGGCATCCCTGCTTAGACTATTGCCCCTGCGACCCAGCCCCAGATAAGTGGAAGAAGATGAGAGAGATGAGAGAACTGTCGTTGTCAGATACATGTCGTAGAGTAATAAAGTAGACTAAAGAAGTAAATGTATTCCACCACCACTCTCATATTTATCCTGTACAGCAGAAACACTTTTGCAAATTCCTCTGACTCTATCATCATAAGTTTAAAAACAACATAATTTCTATTTACATTTTAATATTTTTTTTTTGCCTGACAAATTGTTTAATATGTTCAACTTTCTCCATGTCAGAGCTGTACACAGTCACAGGCGAAAAGAGGAAGTTTCAAACTCTAATCAGTAACCTGATCTACAGAAATACACCATTTTACAAACTTCTTTTATGATTTGATATTTTATTTCTATTCATTGGAAAAACAGAATTTTACAACAAACACAGAACAACACAGAAACAAACAACATTAAGATATTGTCTCCATCCAGGCCTATAGGCCAAAGGCAAATTAAAAAATACATTCACAACACATAATTTAAGACAACCACCATGACCATAATCATAATTCAGGATGTAGGCTACTGCCATGTTGTAGAGACAACACAACAAACAGGGTTAACAGGACACACCCTCCACAGTCTATAAACACACTGTTCTGGGATACACTGGGATGCCCTGGATACTTCATCTCATTTATCCGGTAAATAAAGTCTGGAGAATGTCGACTGTGATGAATCAGTGTGTTAATCCTAGGATTTTAAGTCTAGTCTTGATTTCTGTTGATAAACCTTAACAAAACTATATAGCCTACTGAAAATATTAAAATGATTAAATGCTAAAATGAACAGCTTTGGCACATAGAGAGTAATAGATCGGTGTCCTTCACTGTTTTGATTTACTTTAACCTCACCAGTTAAAGTAAATCATGGCTGAATCATTAATTTGTTATGCTTCCAAGTCCAAGTGCACCATCATCAATTCATAGTAAAAAAGAAATCAGTCAAAATATGATCAGTGTAATCTCAATTGATTTACATTTTCATTAAAATAATGATTCCTTAGAAAAAGAAAAATGTAAATTGTGAATCACACAATGATTTGCCAGATTTTACAGAGTTGATCACACTTGATATCCCAAATTAGAAACAAACACCCCATATAGACATGATTCATTCTGTGATCAGTCATCTGGTCAATCTGGTGGGTCAGTGTTTACCACCCCAGCCGCTGTAATAAGTGATGTGCAGTAATGTGAATACATTTTTATAAAGCGTCTTGGTCCTCAAGGCACTTGTCTACATCTGCTTCCTAAGCTGATAAAACCCATTCACCTCACTGAGATTGCACTTTAACAGGACTGGTAGTTTGTTAGTTGTCTCCTCTATTTTCGGTGATGGGAGGTTCTGTTGGAATCTCCAAGGTAACGCAGCGGGTGACTTCCCTGGTTACTGATGAAGTGGGGGTGAGTGTATTTCCCTCTTCCTTAGTGACAGTACTAACAGTAGGGGTGGTCACATCAACAGTTGTCGTGGAAACAGTTGTCCCAGGTGGGGTGGTTGGAATGATGATTTCCTCCGATGACTCAGAAGATCGGCTGCCTGAAGTTTCTCTAGATTCTGACGACTCTGATGATTCGGAAGACTCGGAGGAAGAGTCTCTGTTGCTGGATGACCCAGTAAACCAAAACCTGTCCCGCCAGTCCCGCCATCCATGTCTCCTTCCCCTGTCCATGATGTCAGCATCATGGTACCTGTGCCAGCGGTGCTGTGGAGAGCATATCAAATGAATGAGTCTCTAGACTCACACAATACAAATCTGAAATTACACTGATGCTAGATGATTCTTCAGCACACACATTATGTCCACTGTGCCAGTCTCAGTGCCAGTGCAGGAGGGAGTGAGAGCTTTAGATAGCAAGGCAGAAAGTAAGTGGAGGTCAGTCTGAAGGAGGAAGTGTGTGGCACATCCAGGTTTATTGCATGCAACTTAAAAAATGTCAGCCTTTTCTTATCCATACATGTACTGTTAGAAGCTAAATGTAACATCTTCAAATATCTCCTTCCAGCACCATCTTTACTTCCTGACCTCAAAATGCCAATTAGCTAAAGTGATTTACATTACTAACCAAACTCTATGCAGTGTTCATTAGTGTCAACATCTTTCTGATGTTACACTGACTTCCTGTACTGTCTTATGTCACTTTAACAGGACATGCATAAAAAGATTATAAAACATTGTACAGTAGACTGTCCATTCGTGTCTTGGAAGTGATGACATATATAGGGCTAAACAGCAGGCTGGTTGACTGCTATTGAAGCAAACTGTTTCATTGTCTGCACAAATCACATTTGACTTTGTGGATACAGCAAGATGAAAAGTGGCACACAGTCAAGAGAGAGAAAGGAGAAGTGGAGAAGAGAGGGAGGGCAGATGGACATGCAGTTCTGTGGTTAACTCACCGGCCTGGCAGAGGTTGTCGTCAGATAAATGATGACGAGGGCAGCTGTCAGGAGCTTCATCTCTCCTCCTGCATTGGAAGGAAGCCACAAACAAAAAGATTCACTCACTTACAACCAGGAACATTGACAAGAAATCTGCATAAACTTTACCAAAGGCAAAACCCACTGTGCTTTCATAGGCCAAAAATATCCTGAGGATATGCATGAAAAATCACAATATATACTGTAAATTATGAAAAAACATAAAGTAAGCAAAATGTGAAAATAAATAGGCCTATTGGACTTACAAGTTTTCTGTAGGATCTTCTTGCTGGCTGATTTGAATCTGGTGTATCAGAGTGGGATCGTTTCAGCTGTGGTGACTGTTTGTGTCTGACCTCCTTACAGGACTGGTTCATTTATAGAGGCTGGGCAGAAGGGCTGGGCAGGGCAGGCCTGTGACAGAGGGCTGAGCATTGAGTAACACTGGATGGCCTGAGGCTGGTGTGGAGGGGTGGAGCTGGGGAGGTGGTAAATCAGGCAAAAGTTATTTATTTTATCACTTGAGTTATGCTTTTATTTTTCTTTGGCACATATATAGACATGTTACTGTTACAG
Organism: Caranx ignobilis; assembly: GCA_021432705.1. NCBI lineage: Eukaryota > Metazoa > Chordata > Actinopteri > Carangiformes > Carangidae > Caranx > Caranx ignobilis. The sequence goes on from MU269987.1 coordinate 3,983,525, forward strand.
ATATTTTAAAACTCGTACATGGGGTGGGCAAAATACTTGGAAGTCCATGCTTGTCAGGTGATGTAGGGTAAGACTGTGCAGATTGTTGATACATCCTGTTTAATTTTATCAATGAGCTGTGTTTAGGACTCTAATCAGTGTTGACTGGACATATTTTAATTCACAGAGGAGCCACACAAACACACACTCCTGATGAGTTGTTACTGATGCTGCTTATGGACTGTACAGTTTCATGAGCTAAACTGGTTTCCTTTTGTGTGACAGGTATTACACACCAACCTGAGTTTAGAATAAAACAGATTACGTCCCTGTTACACAAATCAAGACCTCAGGAAGAGACGGTGGATACATGTGTAAAACCTAACATTAACAATACAGACTTTCCATGCAGTTGTTGAAGATTTGAAATTATTGAAATATGGACATTGGATGTTATCTGGGTTTTTGTAGAGTTGTCTGATGCCTGATTTTGTTCTGGTGATGATGGGCTTCACACATGTTGCCTGCTGCTGCTGCATCAAAGTAGGAGCTGAGATTAAGCATGGTGACAGGATCTGATTGAGAAAAGACAGCTGGTGGCGAAAGTCTGAATGACGTGATGGAGAAGTCCAGACAGACGACAGAGCAGCAGCCAGTGGAATCTTACAGTAGAGTTAGAGTGGAGACACACTTTGATCAGACAGGTGCGTGCATGTGTGTGTGTGTGTGTGTGTGTGTGTGAGTGTGAGAGAGAGTGTGCTTATGACACCACTCTGTTACTTCATCACTCTGAATTTCTCCTTCCTTCCTGCTCTTCTTTTCACACCATCAAAATCACACAGTCATCTCAGGCTCAGGCTCTGGAAAATTATAACAGATTTTTTTTAGCTACATTAGCAGCACCATTATGAGGTTGACACTGCTTTTAAATGAAATAAACTGTTGGACAGATTACCATGAGATTTGACACAGATCTGTAGGTAGCACTAGAAGAAAGGTCAAAAGGTGTAGATGGACTGTATGAATACTGAACACATGCTGTTGCTCTCTCTGCAGTGAGAAATATAGTGTAAGTGTGTGTGTATGGGCATTATGCAGTCTGCAACATGCATCCATTTTACAGCTCATCTGTGCAGGGTCATAAGGAGTGGAGCCAATCAAAGGTGACATGAGGGAGGGGTACACCCTGGACAGGTCTCCAGTCGATCACAGGCCAAACAAATAGAGACAGACAATCTCACACACTCACATTCACATCCATGGACAATTAAAGTCACCAGTTATCCTAGTGTGTGTGTCTTTGTACCGTAGGTGAAGCTGGAGATCCTATAGAACCCATACAGGCACAGGGAGAACATGCACACTACACAGAAAGGCCCCAGGCCCGGGAATCGAACCCAGAGGATTCCTTCTGAGAGGTGATGGTGCTCAGTCTGCAATAACACATTTAATAAACTGAACATATAGCACAGCACAGTATAATGGACTTCCTGCACACAGTCCCACATGTCTCCAGCTGAGATATTAACCTGATGACAATGTGAAACTCAGGAGGTCTGAGTCAGCATAAGTGGAAAATCAGTTTCTGTCACATTATTTACATTTTATCCTGAGCCATTCATGGGGAAATTTCAGCTCTGGTCAATGATTACCATCATCCAACCACAGTCTTCCCTCACGTATCACCATGTACACACACACACACACACAGTGAAGTTCAACTTTTGTTTTTGTGGATAAACTGTTCAAACAAACCACTCTCCCTTCATCACTCTTATTTCCCCCCTGTGATGATTTAAGGACTGACTGTGTCCTCTTCCTGTTTTCATGAATAAAATCTTTATTTTAAAAGCATTTATTTTTGGTCTTCCTGCCCAATTCATAAGAATATGCCACTGAAAATACGCCTGCCGCTGCTGTCCGCTGGCTTCTGAGAATCTCCCACGTCTTGCTCAAGAACAGCCACAACATGTCCGCAAGGATGTGTCAGCACTGCTCATTCAAAACACAGACCAGACTCACTGTTTGTTGTGTCACGTCAGAGTTTACCTCACTGTGACGAGACACGTGTTGCTCCTACACTTTTTATTTCTCATTTGAAAATATTATTTAGTAACTAGCCATATATTAGATGGTAAGTTTTATGATAAGCATAATAATAATAAAAACAATGATAAACATAGCATACATGCAGTTTAAGTGACCTACATCAACTTTGCTGTGGAAGTGCGTATTCCTATTAGTAATAGTGTAATTATAGTGTCATTTAAAAATAATGACTTGTGGTCGGTTTACTCATGCTACAGGCAGACAGTGTTGCAACAGTACTGAGATTCCTGTTTTTAATTGTTTGACATCAATGGAATAATCATCAGGTTGATGTGGGAAACTGGGCTAAACTGGGCTAAACTGGGCTGAGCATAATCACATCATAATGCTCAAAACCAGCATCTTAAATGAATCTGCACCAACAACTTTAGTTCATCCACATTTAACTGTAGCAGTGCTACCCATGCTTTACTTGAGTTGATAGGATATTCAACTGAAAACATATACAATATGATGTAAGACAAAGTTGCGCAGACAAATTCAAGGGAAAGGTTTGGCAAGAAAGGTCAGACACTTCAGATGTCTTTCATTATGTTCTTCTTTCTAAGAGACAAAACAGACTGAACAGTCTCCTGTCAGCCAAAAGGTTCAAACATCCCCATGTTTTGTAATTTTTCATGACAGACAAATCATTGTCTTCATCAGGATATCAATAAATTCAGAGGAACTGTGGGGAATGTGTTATATTACGCTGAAGAAAGACAGAATGACTTGTTGAATAACTGCAAACAAAACAGACAAAGAAGAAAAAGGAAGCAGAAGATCACATGACAATTTTACGTAGACAATTCATAGTTGCTCAAAATGTGTTGGTATGTTGCTGCTAAAAATGTGATGTAACACAGTATTTCCTTCTTCAAACCAATGAGTCACAGTCAAAACTCATCCTTGTGGTTATAGTATTACTACACAGTCTGTATTTCCTGCAATATGAGCTTAATAAAAGAGCATCAGACTGTCGTCAGAGCAGAGACTGTAACATGTCAGAGCAGGAAGAACACGAGGAATAATTACTGGTGTTATAATGATGCTGCATTCCATTTCTATAACCCAGGCTCTGGTCTCTGGTCATGTGCATGGGGCCGCTGTCAAGGCACACTGGGTCACCACTGAAAATACACCTGGACTGGTGATGTATGAAACAGTGGGGGTCAGTTTCCACAAGAAAACTAGCTCCTCAGTTGATTGTTCTAAAAGAGTCTTCAACAAAGTAAACCATTTCCTTGTTCTAGTAACCATGACAACAAACCCTGATAGATGTTTAGGAAGTACTTTGACCAAAATTATAATCTTTCTTCTAAACTTAATCCAGATGTTTTATGTAAACTTAATAGAGCCACAGCTGTTATTTTAGTTACCACAGGCACAGTGATGCATTTATCATGGTTACCAGGACAACAGAGGCCCAGTCATGTTATTTCAGGAGACAATCATTTGGGTTGTATCACACGTTTGAAAAACGATCCATATGGTTATTAAAAGAAGACTGGAGATCAGGTTCATGTTAGTTGCCTTTTGATGAATGATCATATATTCTATGTGAGTCTATGACACTGAACTGTGGCTTTGACTTGAAACTGAACTCTAATAAAAATGTCCCATTCCCCATGTGGGAGGAACAGGTACGCTGTTTATAGCTCAGACACTCAGACTGGTTCAGCCTGAGTGTTGATCAGAGTCACCTGTGTGATGCGCCTGTGTCTATCGCAAAAACTGTGCTTTGTGACAGTGATCTGACATGTGGCTGAACGACATCCTAGATGAAAAGGTTGCTCTAGTTATTCTGAACCATAGTCAAAGCCTCTGTCTATGAAACTGTTTCCTATTCTGTAAAGACAAAGGATTTATACACAGAAGCTCTGATAGTTGGATTATTGTGCAGAGTTTTGCTTAACTTGGATTATATGCTTTCATCAGCATATTAGGCAAAGTGTTCACTGACAAACAGACAATGCACTTTGGAAACCATACATCATCATTCGTGACATCACGGTTTTGGATCCAGCAGGATCCAGTTGTGGTGACTAAGGGAGGAAAATAACCTTGGACCTCCTTTATATCGAATCCATCCATTGTTACTGAGACAAAAACAACAAAAAAAAATTAAGTGACAATTCCAACACTGAAGTTTGAATAATGCAGACTTTGTTTTTGTAACATTTAGTGTATTATCTCGAAATCACTCTGCTGTCAGGACGTGCATATAAAAAAGAATGCAAAATATGAAAGTGCAGATTAAATGTGGCTCAATGGACTGCCTGTATTAAGTCTCATTAGTGCTGTAGTTGTGTTTATGCCTGACTCTTCTGTTAAGCTTTTAAGTTTTTACCTTGAGTTTTAATATGTTCCTCATTTTTATAGATTTCATCACTCACTGAAGAAAACCAGAGAATGACTTGCAACCTCTGGTAAGAGATCAGCACAAGATCGTGTGTTGCAACTGCTTGTGTTGAAACTGCTCCTTTGAGTTAATTAAACACAATAAAGATCAGTCACAGAGAAACCTGCTGAAAGTTTTAACATGACTTTCTATTTAAAAGATTTTTTTACTTTTACTTTTATCACTTGCACCAGGTTTGAACATACATCTATTTATGTCATCGCCCTGAGATATATGAAATGCATAACATATCTCAAATTAACCTTTTTAAGTATTTCATATTCATATTTTTGAACCAGTCATGGACGACTGTGTCTCTGTCCAGTGGGCTATGGACAGGAGGACCTGACTGTAAGCTGTGTGTTCATGTTGCAGCTGGTATGTTATGGTGATTAGTGACATCTACTGGTGATAAAACTCTTGTGCAACCATAAGAGATCACAACTGCTGCAACATGTCTGCAGGTCATGAATGTCTGGACAAAATCCAGTACCAGTGCATCCATTACCTGGCTTGTATTCTGTTATGTATTGTATGCATGTGGTGAGAATAACTTATTTCTGGAGGAACACCATGCCAATCAAGATGCTTAACTCTGAACCACAGCAGCATGTTCAACCTCATGGTGGCACTAGATGAAAACTCAAAACTGAAACTAAACCTCAATAATTTGATGTTGTTTTGCTATTAGCAAACAAAGAACTAAAAAAGAAACAAGACCTCACCTCACAGATCTCAACAGTGAATATCAAACTGTAAGAGATCAGTGTTTGGTTGCCTAGTTGCCAAATGGTGAGAGGTCAATGTCTTTGCGTGATTGGTGATGCACTTTTAAACTCTTCTGCCAGCTTTAATGTTTTCGCTGTAACTGAATGAAACAACAGCTGAGTCTGGATTCCAGTGATCAGTATGTGTCACAGTTTCGGTGAAGCGTTGCTATGAATGAGTTGCTGTTTGAACACCTGCGATATCTGCCAGAAACAAATGCAACTCTCTTAATGTGGCAAGACTCTTACAGAACGATGAAACATGCCATACACAGTGAAGAGTTTTTTGGAAAGAGGAACTTCAACATGAACAGACTGGAGCAGAGCTGGGTGATGAATCTACAGCCGCTCCTGTAATTTCATCCACCTGCTCTGGGTTTATCAAGTTAGCGTCACAACGTCCTGCTTCTCATATTGAGCTTTACTTCAAACATGTTGTGACCACGACCAGGAGAGTTGAAGTTCATTAAAAAAAATCCCCACATATGGGATATGTTGCAGTTTTATCTAGTAGTAGCCCTTGTGCATTTGGTTTTCTCCTTTCCCAGCTTCGCCTTTCTGACAGTTTATCAACCAGGGCACGAAAGGTTTACAACAAGAGTTTTCAAATCCACATGAGGTTTTAAACATGTTGAACACGGAGAGAGGACCAGAGGAAGTGAAGCTCCAGATGAGTCACAGTGAGCCAGAAAGTGAAACCTGCGACCTGTTTTCCTCTCGCATGAAACTGCAATTCAAACGCAGGTCTCCGTTCAGTTGGTAGACCTGTGTGTGTGTGTGTGTGTGTGTGTGTGTGTGTGTGTGTGTGTAAGGGAGTCGTTTTATGAGTTAAAATTTGTCGTCTTTCACAAAAATGAATGGTGTTTATTTTGCAGAGCTCTGTTATTGTGTCTGTGCAGCGTGCTCAGTCAGCGGTTTCAACCTGTTGTGAGCTTGAGAAAATGATGGGTGAGAGAGGAAAAGGCTACTTCCTGTTTGACACTGAATTACCTAAAGGGAAGTCACCTGACCACTAAATGTCATACAAACAGTTTACTTCTGCTCTCACTTCTTTTTCCTGCTATTTCTCTTGTTTTCCAGTCAGGAATAAACACATGTGACTCATGAGGACTTCAGGACTCAAGTGCACAACTTGACCTGAATGTTCATGTAATACACATATACAGTACTCACACACACACACACACACACAGAGATAGAGAGAGAGGGAGAGAGAGAGAGAGTAGTATTTAAGGCCTGATAATAACCGTGTATCATGAGAGTCTATTCCCTCTGTTATTAGCTCTGCTGCCTGATGACAGATAGATACAGTAGCTTGTGCCAGAGGTGCAGTGTAACTAAGTACATTTACTCACTGTTTTACTCAGTGTTTTCAGTGTGTGTTGGGCATGTCTGCTGTTATAGTCAGGTGTAATTTTGCTGATTTACATTTTTCATGCTGTACAAATTTTAGCTTTAACTCTATGTAATTACTGAAAGAAGAAACACAATGTTACTGGTCTTTGAAAATAAACGTTGAATGAGTCTTACTCAGTGCATTTCATATTGTGTTATGCAATGTCTGGTGTGAGCAGCAGTTCATTGTGACTAATGGTAGTTCATGTCGTATACACAGTTGCCCATAAAATTGGAATAATTTTGTTTTCAGACACATTTCTCTTTTTATTCCTATTATAAAGGTTAATTGTGGTTTAATTTTCACAGTGATCTGTTTGGAGGAGATTGAGATTTTATCTGTCAAGAATAAATCACATTGTCACAATCATTTCATGAGCAGAGGTTAAAATATATATTTCATTCTAACTCTGTGGGCAACAGTGTATTTATGCATGACGTTACTGATGTTTTGACATGTCACTGATAAACATTTACATTGACACATCACGTAACAAAACTTTGAAAGTAAAAAAAAAAACTGTCTCATTTCTCTGTGATCATCACATGTGGCCACGGTATCGGCGGCAGACATCACCACAGACTGAAACCTCAAAGTTCACTTTTGATTTCCATGGAGAAGTTAGTAGGTTCAAGTAAGTTAAAATAAAACCAGTAAAACAAACGTATATAATACAGTGTAAAACTGTATTTATAGTATAATTACTCCAGATAATACATGCACCTTTCTTATCAACAGATGTTGCAAGTTCAGTTCCTTGTTCTCCTTATAAGGAAATGCACTGGTTCCTTTGATAATGTCAACTTCAATAGACCTATATATCATCTCAATATTTATGTTCACACATGTAATACATCAGGCAAATATGTTGTAAATGTATAATAATAAAAGTGTGTGTGTGGGTGTGTGTGTGTGTGTATAAGGAAGTAAGTACAACACAGGTTAGGAAAGACTGGTACACCTCAGGCTTGTTATTCTGTAGAGCACAGTATATTGTTGACATACAAAAGATAAATAGTTTATTTACTCTCAATATAGTAAGTTAGACACACAGTGGGAGTTGACATTTTTAGAATCGTGGTGGAGATAAAGAAAGAAGATGGAGGATAAGAAAAAATTACATGTGGAGGCTGGAATAGGGTGAAGTAGGAAGAGAGAGGGAGAGCGTGGGCAGGAGAGGAGGGTTTCATGGGAGAGGGTTCGAGAAAGCAGAAGAATGGAAGCAGTGAGGAGAGGAGGGCATTGATGACAGGACTGTTATTAAAGCTCCCGGCAATAAACACTCTGCAGCCTGTTGAGGAGCTGAAGACAATGTGCTGAACCCCAGTAGCTGTTCAATACACAGTCTAAGTGTTTGATGCTGTCACATAATCTTATTGGTTGTAGTTATGTCAAATGCGTGTGCTTTTACATTTAGTACAGTATGGGTATAGGGTGCCTGGTTTGCAGTGATGTATCAAAGGCTCATATTTGACAATGCTCTGTGTTTAATAACTATCTAAAATAAAAGTGGTACTGATGTGTCATTGTGTCTCCAGAGGAGAAAATCTGATGTTTTGGTTCCACCCCTGTCTATCCTGACAGCAGGATTTAAGGTTTAGTTTCTCAACACAGGCTGTGTACATTTCTCATAGACTGAGAATACTTCCACAGTAATAATGTTGAATGTGGACCTGATTTATGATTAAAGAAGACATGGAGATCTCAATTTACACAATATGGAGCATTGGATTTTCAAATTTTGTCTGTTGGGCTCCAAGTTAATCTTTAAAATATTCTGTGTCTAAGCTCTGTTTAATGTATCGCCAACAACTAATGTTGTGCAAACATTCAGGAGTCATATAATTATGTTCATAGTTGGAGGGTGCATCACTGTCCTGCTGGGCTTAGCACCTCTGGAGGGCTGTGTGCAGTCTAGGAGGCCAAGCTGTGCAGGCCATGCAGTAATGCTCCTGATGGTGGGACTTTCCTGCTTGTTCAACTGCAACATCTTGTTCTCAATTTTAGAGGTGATAGATACAGACAATGTCACGGGGAATCAGGCTCTGAATAATGAAAGTACATTTATTTACATTTATGAATAGCCTAGACAGCAGAAATACAAAGACTGCCAATACATCTCAGCTGCTTTCTTCTGTTATTAAAACCCAGCCTCACTTGAGGTTAAGAAACTTTGAACAAGAAAACACTTTACACTTTAGCTAGCAGCTCTGTGTGGCTGTATAGGCACAGCTGTGCTAAATGCTAACTTGAGCTGACATCCTCCTCACAATGATGCTGCCAATGGGATCTAAAAAGCACTCAACACAAACAACAGCAGATGATGAGGACTCCATTAGTTTGCAGGTGTCTTGGTCAAAGGGAAATTTTGACCTGATGATGTCACTAAAATAAAAATTGGTGCAATTTCTGCAGTCACAAAAGGTAAAGTTAAAAATCTAACAGGAAAAAAATGAAAGGTAGAACCAGTTTTTAAGACAGTTGTTGAGACAGTTTACAAAGCCACATGAATGTCATGGTAGTGCTGAAGGAAAAGTGATGGAACTGTCAGAGTGATTGGGATTATCCCTCTAGGCAACATGGGGAATCCATGTTGTTGGTGTATTTAACTGTGGATCTCGACCATGGCAGAACAACAGATTCATATTTTCATCCCTTAAAACCATCAAAATATTTCTGTGTGTGTTTACCATTCATTATCAGTACAGCATGAACCTTTCACTATATGACTATCAAAGTCAATCACGTCATTCTTTTACCACATAAATACAAAATACAACACAACACTGTCACTTGAGATTCAAACAGAAGCATCAAAACTGTCACATTATTCTTCACCTAAATACATTACATTCAATACTGACAACAAATCATTAGGAGCTAATCAGGAGTGGATTCAGTGTTTTGCTCAAAGACACTTAAAGGAGCTGTATGTAAGACTGTAGCCAAACTGTTGCTGCAGTCGAATTCAAAATACTGCAGCGCGTTGTTTCCCTCTCCCCCTCAGACACGAGGTTGCCAGATAGCCACGTGCTAACTAACCTCTGCCCTGCTCCGGCTTTGTGGCTATGATACCCTGAGACTCCCTCACACAATCTCAGATCAGATCAGTCACAGATCAGTATTTCAATTTAACATAATTCCTTAGTCTCTGGTGACATATTGGGTGATTTTATGAATACTGGCCATATATTTCTTATATATAGCTCCTTTAAGCAGGTCAAGTGGTCAGGTCAAAAGGAAGTTTGTGCTCTCTAAGCCTAGTTTTCTCCATTGTTGTCAACAGTGAAATTTGTATGCTCCATTGTCAGGTCCATACTCAACATCTTGAGTTCACATACTGTCACCAGCTTCTTACTCTCACACACACAAACACACACATGCACACGTAAACTAACTTTAAGAGTCAGAGGTAAAATTCAAGGGTCATACATGGGGTTGTTGAAGTTTTCAAAAGTGTTGAAGTCACTGTCCAGTAGAGGGCCGTAGGACCTACGTCTGAGATCACAAAACAGACGAAGAGAAGAGAAATAAAGGGTCAGTCCTTTACATTTACATCAATTCACAGGTAACAAATGTAAAGACAATAAATAAATGAATAACAGGAAATGGAGACAGCTAAAGGACTGCTCATGGGTCAAGTTGAATTAGGCTATTTTCATTCATCAATCACTAGACTGTTGACTTTATTATTTTTATTTCTTAATTATTTGGAACTATTCACTGTTAAAGAATGTTTTAATAACTGACTGAATCACACTTTTAAAGGACAAGAGTGATTAGAGGACAAGTGAAGAAAAGAATAACAACAGTGAGATAGAGCAAACCAAACACAAAGCAGAGGATACAACAAACACATGGGAGCAGCAAGGGTACACAGGTGGAATGATTGAACATGCAATAACCCGTAGTAAATACATAAAACAGTCATTTATAATAAATAAAGGTGAAAAAAGGTTGTTAATGGAGGGGACGTATATTTAGATCTTGGTGTATTCATTTACTGTGGTGAGTGGTGAACAGGCAAACAGAGGTGAATGGTATTTGTGTAGAATCTAAGTCACTGATGAAAGGGTTTCAGATATTGGCTAAATGTTTGATTAGGTTCTTGGTTGAAGAGAGCACGTTACTCTATGCGTTTAGATTGTTAGCTGCATCTGCTAATAGGCACAATAAGGGGACAGTGGGATTGATAGCCCTATGTAGTGTAGTGTATGGATGGTCTTGTATTGTGTGAGTTGTAGTTTTAGGTTTGGTGATGTGGACTCACCTGATCTTGTAGTAGTACAGTCCACCTAACACTAAAACGACAAATAGGATGAAGAGAATAATGATGACTGCGACAACTCCTGGAGAGAGAGAAAGAGAATGAAAAGAAAAGATAGATTAAGTCTGATAATATCCATTCATCAATTGTTAGTTACAATGTGTTTTAGTCTAAAGTATTTCCAACCAAATTTTTATACGTCATTTCATTTTGTTCATTTTGATTTGTATACATAATCCTTAACTGAACTTTAGGGTTAATAAGTATTAAGTACTCACTATAAGGATCCACAAGGACAATATTACAGTGTCTAGATATGTGTTAAAACAACCAGATGCTTCATGAGGATGCAAGTCGAGACATCAACACACTTCATGGTCCCCTGGTTGGCATGAGCCTTATATTACATGTCCAGGCTGACTGTACTTCCTGACTTTAGTCTGGTTCTCCTGGTAAATCTCTAACTCTGTTTGAGGTCAGACGTAAGATCACATCCTCCACAGCTGACTACAGTGAACTTTGAGCTTCAATATTAATTAGTAATCTCTTTGTGGGACACTGGAACAACACCCTGCTGACAGTCTGTTCCAGGAAAATGTTAAGATAAGTATCACACTCCACATCATCCCTCTTATCTAGAAGTAGGCATCAATTGATAAAGGTGGCCTCGAAAAATGAAGCTTCTTTCTATAGTTCAAGTGAAACGCACTTCACTGACTAACTGTCAAGCAACAGATGCTTTGATGGGTTTTAACAGGAAGTAGGAAGAGCATTGAAAGGATCTGATGACTCTACAGCCGGATGCTTTAGCAAATCGTGGGACCTTATCTTAACCAAATGGAACATTTATTGTTGCCGTTATTATCTACCTTGAACTCATCATGGAACAAGCTGTTTAATCTTTGAACTCACTTGGAGCAACTGCAACCTCAAGTTACTGAAAGTAGTAAAAGTAATTAAACTTAACCAGAACTTATTTTCAGAACTTTCCTGCTGGATTTCAAACCTGGCTCAAATTTATATACCTGACCTCCTGATAGTTTGATAAGTGTATAACCACAGACAAAATATATTTCCAATTTAAATTCCCATCTTTAATTTCTGAGGCTATTTAATCAACAATTGTGCTTTCTTCAAACTTTTAACAGGACATCTTGCCTAGATAGATGGTCAAGTTCATGAACCACTGCAATAAAAGATAATAATAAAACAGAGCTAACAGGTACTAATGATCAGAGGGAACACTTTATGGGTCTTGCACACACACAGTTCAAAGGTCAAACTCATGGAGTTGTTGGAGCTGTGTGTGTTGTTATTTAGGGCAGATACATCTAGAAGTATAGATAGCACTGTGGTAAAAGGTTTTGTGAGTGTGTCATATTGTCGATACATACATTAAAATTTTATCAGAGGGTTAGGGGGTCAGGGGAGCGTGTTTTTGGTTTAGATTAGATTAGATTGTTGTGTTATTAGGTTTAAGGAGAGATCCTGATTTTGATAGAAATAAGTTCTTCCTCAACATTATAGGTCTTGGTTGTCATGATTGCTGTAATAATGATGTGGTAAACTGTGTTGAAGACTCCTGGATAAAACAAACAGCTCCAATGCTAGTCCCATGTGAGAATCAAAGCCCAACAATCCACATGGATGTTTCCCTCATGAGCACTTTGTCTTTCTTTATACATATTGTGTTTATACTTCAACAACAGCAAAAATTTGAAACATAAAAATAATTAAAAAGAAAATGATCAGTTTTGTGCTTTGTACCTGAGCTCAGGGCCTCAGACTTATGTCCCTCCTGATCCAGTGTGGTGCTTTGTGTTGGGCTGCTGGTGGTGCTGATGGTGGAGCCAGGTGGGGAAGTGTTGGTGGTGGAGTTAGGTGGGGTCATGGTGGTGCTGGGGGAGTCGCTGGTGGTGGCGATGATGGTAGAGCCAGGTGGTGGAGCGTTGGTGGTGGAGTTAGGTGGGGTCATGGTGGTGCTGGGGGAGTCGCTGGTGGTGGCGATGATGGTAGAGCCAGGTGGTGGAGCGTTGGTGGTGGAGTTAGGTGGGGTCATGGTGGTGCTGGGGGAGTCGCTGGTGGTGGCGATGATGGTAGAGCCAGGTGGTGGAGCGTTGGTGGTGGAGTTAGGTGGGGTCATGGTGGTGCTGGGGGAGTCGCTGGTGGTGGCGATGATGGTAGAGCCAGGTGGTGGAGCGTTGGTGGTGGAGTTAGGTGGGGTCATGGTGGTGCTGGTGGAGTCGCTGGTGGTGGCAATGATGGTAGAGCCAGGTGGTGGAGCGTTGGTGGTGGAGTTAGGTGGGGTCATGGTGGTGCTGGTGGAGTCGCTGGTGGTGGCAATGATGTAGAGCCAGGTGGTGGAGCGTTGGTGGTGAAGTTAGGTGGGGTCATGGTGGTGCCGGGGGAGTTGCTGGTGGTGGTGCTGATGGTAGAGCCAGGTGGGATAGTCATGGTGGTGCTGGTGGAGTCACTGGTGGTGGGGATGATGGTAGAGCCAGGTGGGGTAGTCATGGTGGTGCTGGTGGAGTCACTGGTGGTGGGGATGATGGTAGAGCCAGGTGGGGTAGTCATGGTGGTGCTGGTGGAGTCACTGGTGGTGGGGATGTTGGTTGGGCCAGGTGGGATAGTGGTTATGGTGGTGATGATGGATCCAGGGGAGGTCGACGAGGTGTTGCTGGTGATGGTGTTGGAGTTGTTAGTGGTAGTGTTTGGTGATGCATGGGTGGTGGTGCTGATGCTGATGGTGGTGGTAGGTGAAGGACTAGAGGCTTGGCGATGACCTCCTTTTCCTGACTAATGACTGCATGGCTCAGCAGCAGACCTGGACGACAGGACAACAGGTTAGAAGAGAAATGAATCTCACTCAGCCTGTGAAAACCTTGGCTCGGGCTCAGAAGCTACAAACTTACAATGTTCTTCCTGTATCACAAATCAGTACGTGGAGTTTGTGGAGTTTTACCTCAGAGCACTGAACAAATAATGCTATCACTTACATATCATGCACTCAATATTATTGTGTCCTAATATGGAAAACGTAGTATTGAGAGTTTTTGGTGCTTGACACAGAAGCCTGAGGGTTCATCTCATTTGGCTTAAAAACAATAGCTGTACCGATATCATCTGTTTTTAATGTGTAAAATCAATCACACCAAACAATGCTAAGTTGGCAGTAGGTTAAAAAACAAATCAGTGTGAATGAATTCAGCAGTAATTATACAACACTTCATATAAACACTGTAAAAACTGTCTAACAGTAACAGGCTGAGTGAACTATGCAAGAAGACATAATGTTAAATCTGCTGTAAACTAACAGGCCTGGATAACAGAGTGGAGCCTGCAGTCTTAGAAGATAGATAGATACACTATTATACATATTAACATCATCATCAAGCATGTATAAAGTTTGGGCAGCTGCGGTGTTTAACCTTGTGAAGTGCTACATTCACTTATATATGCAAACAAAACCACACGTAAGAACAAATCTATTATTTCACCAGACTGAGAATAGTCTTCAAAATAAGAGTTCAGAGCAGGCTTCAAGTTAAAGTCTTGACTGTACAATGTTGTGCTGGTGATAATTCAGTATTTTTCAAATCCCACAAAAAAGACAGGAACCATCAGTAGTTTGATACTGGTGAATTTAAAAGGTCGCCGGCTGAAAATGTAAACTCAACATATCACATTCATTTTCATCACTAATTTGCTCTGATCAGTCTTTGAATATGTCCAACGCCCAAGAACCTCACATTTCACAATAACAACATAAGAGCTGTGGAGCAGACACATGTAAGAAACAATTTAGTCACCAGTGTTTCAGTTTATAGAAAATTAGGTCAGCAATCCAAGATGATGCAAGGTCTCAGATCAAGGTCTCAGTGTCTTCGCTACTCAGGTCAGACTCAGAGAAGTTCAGGTTTATTTCATCGTGTATTTCACTCCAGAGATGAGGAATGTAGTAACACGTTATCAAGATACTTCCAAAATCAGTTGATACCCACAGGTTTCAGAGCCCAAGTCACAAACAACCAGCAGAAATATCTCATGGACTTTCTCTTCTTGTTAACACACTACACTTTTAGGGCTCCACGAACACAGAGCGTGTCTGTGAGATTTTTAAAATTGAAAACTATGGCAGTATCTTCAAACACACACTTTTCAAACTGCTTTTTAAATGTGAATTGTATTCTCACAATGTGACTCATGAAAAATAGCTACTCACAACATTTACACTAAAACAGATACTTGTACACCCACAGAGACAGAGGGTAAATGAAGCAGCATGCTGATGTCAGAGTTTACTTACATGTTATCAGTCTGAACAGGTTGGCTCTCGACATTGTATTCCCTTTACCGTGTTTATCTCCACAAACACTTGTGTGGCTGAAGCTCAGTGCACGGTGCTCTCTGTGGACAGCTGCTCTGTGTGTGTGTGCCTGTGTGTGTATAGAGACTTCCTGTGACTGTAGGTGACTGTGAGAGCCTGGGGGCGAGGCTACATGACGACTGAGCAACGTTCAAAACCTCACAGGATGGCTGCTGCATCAGACAAAAGTTAGAGCAGTGACGACCGCAAGAAGTTGAATAACAGCACTGAGTGGCAGAACATTGTTGGTAGATTTTAATACATGTGCTCTTATAGCCTTCTGTAATTTATCTCATGTTCTGTGATGTTTCTATACTGTTTGGTGGTTTGATAATAAATAAATGAATAGCTGTGCGTAGCTCTGTCTATGTGCACTATATCTCTCTTTTTTTTTTTATTCTATTGTACTTTTGTTTTAAATCCACACTGAATACAATCATACGTGATACATTTTAGTTGTAATTATCCATCGGTGCCAGCAGAGGTCAGCACACACATCTTAGAGCATGGTCTGCTGCTTCTCAACAGATTTGAAAGTTCAGCAGCATTGACAGTAACACGTTGACTGAAAACCTATGAATCCATGAAACACAACAAAGAGAAATATAAATTAATCAATGACCTTCCCTGCTACTTTATGTTTAACCATTCTCAAACACACAGACTTCCTTGTTTGTGTAATTATTAGTCATGCCAGTGACAGTGTCACTTTTTGGTCTAACTTTATAGACTTTCATGTTTCCCAGATGATGAGGTCTTTTTTATAATTCAGTCATTATCAGGATTTCTCTCTAATTTATAAACTTTTTATAGCTTGTTTTGAGTTGACATAGTATTACCTGGTGGACTCATCCTCTGTGGGGATGGATATTGGGGAAGGGGCAATGACATGGACATGACATGGACATGTGTTGATCCTGAGTGTCAGACAGGGATGAAGCAGGGCTCTTCTTCTCTGGTGTTGCTCAGGGTGATGGGTGTGGGGGATAAAGACAAGCCTCTGGTCAAGCACCACCGTGTTGGAGTTCTCTGAGGCAAGGAGGGCAATTGCATTTTTGCTTTCAACAGATGATATGGTCTTGATAGCTTCACCTGAATGTAAGCTCCAGTGCTCAGTGGGACGGTTTGCCACCAAGTGTAAAACAGTCAGGACAACCGTTGGCACCTCCAAGTATGAGTCTCAGATGGAAAATGTTGTGCTGCTCTGCTGAAGATGCAAAAGACTTTTTTTTTAAGAACAAATTCAGAAAACACCTATGATACTATAATAAGACAATGGAAGTGTCTCCAGGTGTCACTAAACCTGATGAACGCATCTAGAACGCTCTGCAGTTCAGTGCTGTTGTTGAATTATAAACATTTAAGTACTCGCAGCAGTCAGTGTCAGCAGTAATGCAGATGTTGATCTCAACATCAACATCTGTGTTCTCACCTTTGGTCATGAGATCTGAGTAGTGAAATGGGCTTTCCTCACTAGGTTGTCTGGACTCAGCCTTAGAGACAGGCGAGGAAGCTCAGAGCAGACTTACTACTCTGTCACACTGAAAGGAGCCAGTGGAGGTTGTACCACCTCTGTAGCAGCCATGTCATTTTTAGTGGCTGAATCGGCAGCAACAGATCTCAGTTTGCAGAACAACGTCTGAATGAGCTAATCACTCAGTCATCAAACAAAAATAAAATGAAGGGAGAGAAAAGGGTGTCTTTCTGTTTTTCCCAAGAAAAATGAGGAGGGTGGGGTGAGTTTTGAGTGGGGTGGGTGTCTGACTCATCATGGCTGTCATATCACAAATTAAGACTGTTGTGTGTTATATGTTACACTGTATGTCACTTAATTTCATATTGGACACACTTCATCTACAGTAGCTGATTTAGCTGTTTTTTTTAAATAACTTAAAAAGATACTTTTAACTTTTTTGTTTATCATATTGTTTATGTATAATAATATGTTGTAAGCATATTATGTAGAGGGAGCACACAGCTTGAACTACCAAACACTGAAATGATTTCAAAGACAAGTTATGTTAAAGTCCATGAGAAGTAAACTTCTTGGTACACTTCATCTGAACATTTCTGAAGATGAACTTATGACATTGTTAATATTTCACTGCTCATGCCATGAGGGTCAAATGCAAACAAAGTGGTTTAATTTGGCCTTCGATAAAAGATTGAAGGATCCCACAGCCACAGTGTTTTTATTGACAAAATAACAAACTGTGTTCTGGTCTGGATCTTTCAGCGGTCGATGTTCTCTCTGGCTTTTTGTTTTTCCCTTAAGACTTTGACATAAACCAACAGAAAGACGTGTCCTTTCCTTTCAAAGTTCCCCAGTGACACTGACAGTTTCCCCAAAACTGCCCACACTAATGGCTAATGTTTAGTCTCAGTGTCTTGTCAATCATTAAAGGCTATGACATTATTTGATGTTTGACATTAAATGAGCAGTTTCTGACTTGTTCCAGTGCAGAGGCCCAGGCTGTAACAGCTCTGTCTCTAGACTGGATGTTGGACTACTTTGGAGTCCTACAAAGGATTTTGCTCATAGACAGGGATCAGATCAACTTTGCACATTTAAAGTAGCATCAAAATGTAAATTCTATAAATACAATGTGCGCATCATTCACATTGTGGACTCTGCAGCTGTTGATGTGCTTCCAAAACAGACCAGCTGCCATTTTGAGGTGACTTCACAAATACAAAGCAACAGCTCCTGTGATGAATTACTTTTACTGTTAAGTTATTAGTGTAAATAAATCAAGTTTATTTTATTACATAGCAAAACAGTAACAAATACAGTGAGAGAGCATGACTGGGCATCTGGAGGTTGTGGTCACATGAGAATCTGCGGCTTTAGATCTGAGATGCTGCCAAGACCAGCGAGCTATCAACACAGGCAACTGTCACTGAGACGCAGCACACGGTCACATCACACACTGACTCCTTTAACAGTTTAGTGTGGGTGTTGTTGTAGGGCTGCAGCTCATGATAATATTTCATCTTCTGTTTATTGTGTTGCCTTACCACTTATCTATGCCAGGTCATAGGGGGCTGGAGCCATTCCCAGCTGACACAGGCCGAGGGCGGGGTACACCCAAGACTGGTCTCCAGCCTATCACAGGGCCATACATACAGAGATGAACAACCTCACAGACTCATATTCATAACTGGGCAATGTGGAGTCTCCAGTCCACTGAATGTTCATGTCTTTGTCAAGTCAAACCCAGAGCCTTCTTGAGAAGCAGCAATACTAATCACAACCGTGATACCACAATGTACAACCTCAGTCTTCATCAGTGACTGTAGGTTATCCTTATCAATCAATGAATAGATAATCGGGAAAGAAAGGAAGAAAGAAAGAAAGAAAATGTGCTAGAAAATAGAAATCAGTTTATCTTGTGAACATTATTTTTCTAAACATTTCTTTTGTATTTATTATATTAAAGTGTGTGGCCACTGTCTTAACTGACATCAGTGGTGTTAGAAGATGTAGTTGATTTAAAACACCAGCAGGGGGCAGCAGATTCCTGTACAATGAGCTGTCAAAACCAGTAAATGGGGAGAATTATAGCACAACATCTGTATCAGACGACTGAGCCCCACTCCCTACAATATATATTAGAAATACCACAAATAAATACATGAAGAAAAAGATGATGAAGATGATGAAAAACTCATCGTTACTGACTGGGTGGTTACAAACATTTATCACTGTATTTTGACTTTTACTATCTGATCTGAAGTCAGTTTAATTTCATATTTGAGGCCCAACATTGAAGAGGAAAACCTCCCAAATATTCAATTCATAGAATATGAAAATTACCATAATGATGCATCATCTTGAACGTATCTGTCCCAAATGTTCATACTAAGGTCTCTGCAACATTTTCTTTTAGGTATGAAAAATGTTTGTTTTGTTTGGTTTTGTTTTTGGCTGTAGTACATGAGTGAATTGGCTTTAGCTAAATATTACAGAAAATGTGTTTCAATATAAAGTTACTCTGCTGGTCATTATCCAACACCATTAAAAATGTGGTGAATAAGCTATTTCTCAGTATCCACAGGTGTACAGACAGAGGGAACTTTAAAACCCTCTGATTCTCAGGCATCTGCAGTTGAAAGGAGCAGAAGAGCAAAAGTATTTTTCTGTGATTCCTCAGTGGATATGTGGATATTTATTTGGGCTGAATGTCAGACACTGAATCGAAAATGTCTACTCAGTGTCTGCGTGGGTCAGGTTTGATTCCGAGAAAGAGAAATTGCATTGGGGGTTAAACTGAAGTTCTAAGCTTTATGGTACACTGCCTCTGCAGCTTCAGCTGTTGTTGATGAGCTGGAAAAACTACAATAACTTGTCTTTGTCCTTCTAATGTTACATGCAGCCGTTCCCTCCTCTTCTCCTGCACATCGCAGTTTTTTAAACTTCCGGTCTGAACACACTGTTGCAGGAAATTAAACCTGGTCTCCAATGTCTCAAAACCTGTTTGCTTTTAGAATCCACTCGGATTTGTGTTTGTCTCAGAATGAGAAGTTTCGGTGTTTTGATTTGTGCCAAAAGAAGTCAATATGAAATCAGTCAAAGACAATGATTAGATAGAAGTGATTATTTCAATAATTCATCAATAAAACTCCTTGTTCCAGCTTCTCTGAAGTGATAATGTGGAACCAGCAGGAGCTACAGCTGCAGTATAATCCATGATCAAGACATTTACACTGTGGATCAGTCTTACTTTCACTTATAAAGGCCAGCAGTAAGAGGTTTACCTACACCTCAGTGGGAGATGAGAATAATGGACACCTCAAGCAGTGACCTCGCTGTGACAAACTCCCTCTCCTCCCTGCTGATTGCCTAATTAATCGGCCTGGCTGCTGATAGCCCTGAATTAGTTTGCAAAACAAATGAGGACGGCTGCCATGCTAGTGGAACCTCTGTGGAAAGAGGGGCTGGTATGAATGAATAAAGACCTACAGACCTCTAATATTTGAGAAATACTTCATCTTTCCTTCCATGTTTTACACTGACAGTCCTGGGGGTCAACGGGTGATGAGGGCATTGTTGCACTGACATTTTAAAAGCTCAGGGAAGCAGGTGGAGTTGAGTTTTCTTCCACCACTCTTTGACACAGAGAGACCCTCTGGGTTTGCCTCAGGTTGAACCGGTGCCCACACTGTCATTAAAACCTTTTTTTTTTTCCTTTTTTTTTGGAACTTTTTGCTTTATGCAGCACAGGAGGCGTGTTGCTGCTGCGAAACACAAAGAGGCTTAAACATTAAAGGGATTTTTCAGGTGCCACTTCATCAATAGAATAATGAGGGTAATTATCCCTCAAGTGGTGAAAGGTCTGCGATTTAAATGGACTGTTTGATTGGGGCTGGAGTTTAGCCACCACGAGATTAAGTGCAAAGCAGGAGGTATCCATCTGTTTGTGTGTTTGTGTGTACTTGTGTTGCCTCATGTTGTGGGGACATTAATCTGTTCTCACAAACACAGTGTGAGGACCCGATTTCTCATTGGGGACAAAATCCAAATCCACATTAATTCAACCACTGTATCACTTTCAGGGTGAGGGCTTGGTTTAAGGTTTAAGGTTAGGATGCATCAAGTTGTAGCTACAGTTAGTTAGGATATGTCAACAGAAAATAATGGAAGTAAATGTAATATCCTCTAATGTTATAAATACATGACTGTGTGTGTGTGTGTGTGTGTGTGTGTGTGTGTGTGTCTGCACTAAAACTTACAAAGGTGATGGACAGAAGGAAGGACACACTGACAATGTTGTTGTGCATGTAAAGCTGCTCCTGTAAATCCAAAAGGGCTTGTGCTGTGGGGACAATAAGCCACATAAATCATGTGGAATATCCTCTACTCTGTACCTTGAACATCCCAACCTGACCTGATGTAATTAAAATACTGAGTGACACAGCACGTTATGAGTTACAACCTATGCCAACATTGAGTACCAGTACAGGAGTTACATGCTTTATATAGCATGTACAGTGAGACTAACAGTTCAATGAGGATGTGCTTTGAGTTAAAGCCAAATGATATAATAATGGTAATTATAATAACCTTAATACAGCTGGGGTTGATGTTATTTTTGCAGGTCATGAACCAAATCAAGTGATTGTATTGATGTGTGTTTCAGTGATACACTGACGTATACACCCAACTGATGCACCAGTTGACAGTGCATACACAGTCTATTGTAATGTATGATAGCATATGCATAAATGAATACATAATGTGTGTAAATAGTGAGTTAATGAATAGAGTGAAGCCCACCGGCCCCCTGGTGTTTCATATTGATGAATCTCTCCTATTTGAATAAGGTTTGATAAAAACTACAATGCCCAGCTGTTTCAGACATTTAAGACTTTTAAGAATGTAAGTATAATGCATTTTTGTGATAAATTCTGTAAAGATTTGTGTCTCCAGTATGAATTGACTGACTTGGGGCTGAGTGCATTAGAAAATGCACTGCACAGAGAGATGTACTCTTGTTTTGGTCATGGCAGCTGACAACTACCATTAAACTCACGTGAAATCAGTAATGGTGGAGTACCATTCTGCTATTTGTGTATGTCCATGTCTTATTTTATTATAGGGGGAGTGTATGCAGTGGACATTTCCGGCTGAAGTTCCATGTGAAGGTCTCAATGAAGTCGTTGCTAGGATACAGACTAAACATCCTGAGGCGCTTGACTTCAGTCATGTCTCCCTGATGGACTCACTGAGGATGTGGTGGAGAGATACACACTGGTGGAGGCCACTCTGAACAACTCAGATCATCCTCTTCATAACACCTTGATTGACCAAGAGAAAAGAGTGATGGTGGACGGCTCCTCTCTCTTCACTGCAGGACAGAGAAATATAGAAGATCCTTTGTACCTTCAGACATCAGGCTTCTTCATTCATCTGCAAATGGTTGATGAGCTGACAGACAAATGAATTTCCCTTTGGGGATTAATAAAGTAATTCCTATTCCTATTAATCATTCAAGTCATGTGTTCTTCATTAGGCACATAAACAGTTCCCCCATCCCTTTTGAATTCGTACAATTCAGACTTGAGGATTATCATGAAACTGAGGAAACAACTCATCTTGTTATGAGAAAAGAAATGAAAAATAAAAAAGTTACAACAAAGACAGGAAAAGAAATAAACATCATTTCTTGGAACTGAATGATGAAAGATCACACAATTCTTTTAAACAAGTTCAACTCCTCTGACGCATCATGCAGCTGCTCCCCGCTGCAGCAGTTCTGGATATCTTAAGATGGCCCCATAATATCGTTGCTCTTTACAGTCCACAGATGAGTTTAGTCTTGGCAGTCGCCCAAACTTAATGAGGCGGTGACCTTTCCCAGCATTATTTTTGCACAGTCTACTGCTAAATCATAATCCACACAGTGTTACCAGCCTTTCTGATTTGCATTTATATTGATAGGAGGAATGTGATGGTTGATGAAGGGACAGTTGCAGCGGCTGTGGCCTGGACACGGTCAGATAAAATGACATACTGGATCATGTGGGTGACTGTTGGTCTCTCCAGCTGAGCACTTTCTTCATTTGTGTCAAACATTGCTCTGATGAAGTCCCCAAAGGTCTCAGTGAAGATTGGGGTCAATGATGATGATCAATCAACAGCTGCTGGGAGAAGATAAGTATAAAGAAAGTGCAAGGACAGTGGAGATTTTTCTATACACTGTCAAAAGTAAGACAGCACGTCAATGAAAAAGAGTAATAATCAACTGTAGTTAACTATTACTGCAAAGAAGAAAGTAAAAAGTAAGTAAAGCCTGTCAGTTTGACAGACTTGGTCTGCATCTGAAATCTGACACTGGGAGATATTTACTGTTTATTCCCTCCCAGTATAACATCATACAAACCATCAGAAGGGTAGTTGTGTGGAAGTGTTCCTGGGAGCTCAATGCAAATTCTGAAAATTTCCATGAATTTGATAACACTTGTGCTGCAGATTCATTCATCTATAAATTTCTCCCTGCTATTTAGATTCCAGTGTCTGCAGGCTAAATAGTCCCTCTGTCCTACAACACCTTTACAGCACCTCCTCAGCCACTCTTTGGCCAGATGAGATACATAACCTTCTATGTCTAGACTATTTGAATGTGCCTGGGAAACCGTCAAAGAAAGCAGCCCAGGAAGCGTCCCAACCAGAAGCCTCTACCACCTCAACAGCGTCCTTACAGCATGAAGGAGCAGCAGCTTCACTCAGAAATTCCTCCAGATGTTCCTCCAGAACTGATCACCCTGTCATTAAGGCTGAGTCCAGACATCCTACAGTGGATACCCCATTTAGCCACTTGTATCTACTTCATGTGCTCCCTACCCAGACCTCATGACCATAGATGAGGATCGGAACAAAGACTGCTGATGATGATCAATAGCAAAAACATGTTCCAAGTTTGTAGGCTATACATGATATGTGTTGGTTCTGGCCACTAACATCTTCCACCACTAACCTTGAATTTAGTATTTTAAAGATACACAGACTTGTCCTGCGTTAATCAGTTTCCATTACTTTAATGACAATTCCATTTTTCCAGCAGCTATGAATGTGGCCATCATTATGTTTATCAGAGATGTCAGAGATTGAATTAAGTCCCATAGTGTCATATCAATCTAACTCAAATTCTCTTTAGTTGGTAGTTTTTCACTGATATAGGTTGTGAATACTGTATGAACCAGGTCGTAGGTAAAACAAGTATAGAAAACAAGTTCCTCATCTGTCTTCACTACATCTCTGTCTCTTTTTGAATAGCTTCATGTTTGCAGGGGTAGTAAAATTAGACTCACTGCTGCACCGTCAGGTACAATGTACAATTGAGTTTGTAAACTCATTGGATATATGTGTCTGAAGAACAGACTGAGCTGTTACTGCATGCAAACAAAACTGTGCTTTACACTAAAACAATTAACTGAAGCAGCCTGACCATCCTCAACATACTGGCCACTGTGAAAGGCATTACATCAGTGGCTTCAAAGTCAATCACACAAGGGGACAAAATTTAAAACACAAAGTATGTCGCAGGCCAAACAGTATTGACATTTACTGGAATTTTCATTAAATAAGAATAT